>CALNVZ010001644.1:46616-57100 GCA_940671915.1 Paracentrotus lividus
CAAAAGAAATTAACAAATTGTCCCTTTTCGTTACTAAAAGTGCCCTTTTTTCTTGGCTACAAAGGACACTTTTCATATTATAAAAAAAAACACAAACTTTTAGACTTCTTGAAAGGCCCACGGACAACTTTTTTGTAAAAAAAGGGCACTCTTGTTACTAAAAAGAACCCTTTTTCCTCCACAGTTTTTTTTTAAACCCAAATTTTTCCGCTCGGTCGCTATGTGATCTCGCATAAAAAAAGGAATACCAAGCAATACGCATGAGACCAATTACCCTGCTGCCGGAGGCAATATTGTAAAAGTGTGTTGTCAGAAGCACATATAGCCTATTTACATCCCTCTAAACGTATTTTTAATGCCCTTTCTAGCACTATGTTTTTAAAAATCATTTAAAACATGTAAATATATTTGCAATTGGTATTTAACATTATCATGGGGGCAATAATATTACACTTTGCTTAAACTTTAAATGTTGCTTAAACTCCAAAATGTACATTTTTATTCTAAAAGGGGGCACTTTTAATCTCTCAAAAATCAATATATTGAACAGCATAATAAATTGAAACTCTACTTTTATACCGAGCCCCTCCCTATCCCATAAATTTTGCTCATTATGCCACTGAGGTAAAATGCCCCCTTTTCAGAAAAAAGTGCACCTCCCCCACTTTCAAATTCGTTCCGCAGCCTCTGAATACAAATTATTGCTTATAAATTTATTTTGTATTTACCATGGGCGCCACACCCTTGCTTCGTGTGTTCACACGGATAGGCCTAAAACGTTTTAAATTGGATGCCTAAAAACGAATTTGACTGCTGGAAGCGCACCTCCACTTCCTTTTTACAGCTGGGAATTTTTTAAATTGATCGCACGAATTTGATTTCATGTACATTGACGAAGTTCACTGCACATAAACACTTTTGATCGCACATAAACGAATACGAATGATCATTAACGATTATGAAAGAACATAAACGAAATCGATTGCTCTAAACGTTAACTTAAATTACCGATAGCCCCGATCCGGGAAGGTATCGTTTATATTGGCTGAACATTAACGAATTCGATTGAAAAGAGTCTAAAATCGACCGGGAAAACCTATAGTAAGTCAGACATGTATAAAAGTATTTATATATTGAAAGCAGAATTTGAAAGGAAGATGATTAACATATTTTTGTGCCTGTATAGGGTGTGTCATAAAAGCTATACAGAGTGTTACATGTAAAATAGTTTTAAAAACTTCACAATTTTACAGGTGAATTATCTCTTAGTCGTTGCACCAAACCCAATCAACTGAGCTCAAAGCAGGAGGAACCCCCAATAAAGCAACCACATAAACAATCTGCTCGTAAAGCTCCTCAAACTGCATCCAAGCCAAAGAAAGAGGGAAATTCAGAACCTATTCAACCACAGGTAAATATGTAGAGTCCTTTCGGCTTTTTTTTTGCCCGTCAGACTCCCCCTGGATCCGCGCCTAAACTGTCACACTTTATTTGACTTAGACCAGCTTCCCCCCGCCCTTAAATCATTTTGTGCGTTTTTATTCTTTTATTTTGTCAAAATCTTTTATTGATACCCTCATTATAATCAGAACTGTTTGAAAACAACAACAAAAGCAGCCCAACAATAACAACTGCTGTCATTTTATCACCTTTCTTCTTAAATCGAAATTTGAGACCCGACCTGAATTGATATATTAAAAAAGGATAGCTTGAAATAAAAAAAACGTGATTTTAAGTATTCTAGATTCATTTACTCTCTAAAGAAAATTGTGTATATAATTTCCCATAAAAGCTTACATTTTTTCAACTACAAATTACAGAATGCCTCCAGAATCAAGATTCCCGAGAAAGAAACTTCGTCTCTGACCAAGAGGCTGGCGACCAGAACTGTAAAACAGCCAAACCCTGGCCCGCCACCAAGTGTTGGTGTTCCAATTCTTTAAAAAAAAAAAAAAAAAAAAAAAAAAAAAAAAAAATCTTTTCAATAAATTTAGATCATGGCGAAAAAAGAGGTAAAATTTATATTCCAGGTATATGATTTTTTTTTTAATACGACAACTTCTAATGAAATCAGCTCACTTCTTCATTCACAGGGAAAGCCACATAGACCAGATGGAGGTACGAATGCTAACTGTAGGAGAACGGGCAACAATCGACCGCCAATCCCTCCAAAACCAACGCCACAAGTTAAGCCTAATCATCCGTCGCCCATTTATGTGGCGCAAGTATATACATGTATGTCCTTTGTTTTTCTTTTTTTTCTTATATAGTATGAGATCATTCATTGGCCGATTTGTATTATAAAGGGTAGTAAATGTACATGTATATGGCCACATGTCATAAGTTGGGTGGAAAATGCGTTACATGTCCAAAATTGTGTAGAAGTGTACATTGTCACAATCAAATATCTCTAGTTTCTTAGTAGTAAGTCAGACATGTATAAAAGTATTTATATATTGAAAGCAGAATTTGAAAGGAAGATGATTAACATATTTTTGTGCCTGTATAGTGTGTGTCATAAAAGCTATACAGAGTGTTACATGTAAAATAGTTTTAAAAACTTCACACAATGTTACAGGCGAATTATTTCTTAATCGTTGCACCAAATGAAATGAATCCTCTTGGATTGTGTTAATAAGACCGCATGCTTTTAAAAAATATAAACTTGTAATACAAAATTATTTTCTCCAACCGCGCTACAGGGTGTCGAATAGATGGGAAAAAATAGTGCAAAAACGGCAGAAATCCTGTCTTTTAAACTTGTATTACAACTCAGACAAATTTTATTGCAAATAATTTGTTTCCACTTAATTGTGTATCTGCATGCATGCAAGAAAATGGCGAAAAAAACACAATTAATTTTATAAAATTTCATGTGGCAATTTTTTATGCCTGCAATACATTGTCTATGAGGATATGTGCATTAAGAAAGTTTTAATTGATTAATTAATTGATCAAAGGAATTTTGAAAAATCTAATTCACATTTATTTAAAACTAGGTAAATTCTAAAGAGAATGATATATCACTCAACACATAAGATCAATTGGCTGCAAAGATATAACGCAACAAAGAATAAGAAAGTAACAAAAATGGGAATTCCCTATGCTTTAACACGTGCCTCCACCGTGGGATCCTCCACCCCTTACCCTACTCCACTCAAATTATCTTTGTATCATAACTATGAACATAACCCAACTGAAACTTAATAGACATGTAGCCTGATAAATTATCTACAATATGAGTTATTGCACAGCTCATGACTGTAAATTATTTTCATGCTATGTGAGAAAATGTAATAATTTTTCGTCCAAAATGTAATGCCTCCACCCTTTTACTATGCCCAAACATGTGACACATATTCGTCTTTCTTTCCATCTGTCTTCCACTCTCTGTCAATCTTTGTTTTGTTTATTCGATAGAGGGGGGGGGGGGCATGTGCCTCAGTTACTTTAAGCCATTTTCTTTTGTATTATTTCTATCAAATGAATTCGTCCTCCCCTGTTTTGATTATAAAGTACCAATTGAGTACCCGGTCGGCAGTAATGGACGAGAACCGGAAGCGAAATGTGAAGTTGGAAGTGATCTCCCCAAAAGGTAATATAAATTCTAGTGACTAATTGGATGGATTGATTTTTAAAAATGAAGTCTAAGATTATTACCAGTTATAAAAAAAACAAAAATATTGATATCAAGCACTTCTTAAATTCTGATTTTAAAAAATGCACGTAGGCCTATTTTAGCACACCTTTGCTATGTTCTTATTTGAATAAGTCGTTCATTTTATATATTATATATAATCATGTTTATGAAAGCATAAAAAGAGAGAGAGAAAAAAAAAGAAACAAATCGCTATTATTATAATTAAATTTAACGAAAATCCACGGCTATCAGAGAAAAGAGGGAGAAAAGGAGGGAGCGGGGAAAAAAACACTAAAAGAGATTAATTGAGAGGAATAATTGTCCTATTGAAGACTATAATAATGGTTACTAATATATCATAATTAATGTTATTGCTTCAGAGGTGGATGTGTGTCTCGTTTGGAAGAAAAGATGAATGTACAGATACCTATTCAGGAGTATAATGTTGGAGATATCAGCCTTGCGAACGAAAACGGAACAATTGTGTAAGTACATGAATTGTATACTCATTTTTTATTTTTATTTTTTGGTTCTAGGACAATTACCCCCTGGACAATAACCACCGGACTAATTACTCCGACATTACCCTGAGGACTTAATTACCTCGGACATTACTCCTCGAGGACAATTACCGACCACTCTACCCTCTACCCGGACAATTACCCCCGGACATTACCCCCCGGACATTACCCCGGACAATTATCCCCGAGGACAATTCCCCCAAAGATTACCATCGAGGACAATTACTCCCGGAAATTACCCCCCCCCCTCTCCGGCATCTAATGTTTGAATCAAGCGCGCCATTGTGAGTCTCGCCCGGTGTTGACGGTTTTCGAATTATTTCTACTTTCTCTTCCTTTCTATTTTACTATTCTCTTTCTCCTTTTCTCTCTCTCTCTCTCTCGTCTCTCCTCACTTTCTTCCTTTTCTTGCTTTTCCCTCCTTTTTTTCCTTCCTTTTTTCCCTTCTTCTTTCCAATATTCCGATTAAGATGTGCGCTTATAACATAATAAGCTAATAACTTTAAACAAGATAATCACAAACACCTTGTAATTTTACCACTCAGGGTGATGGCAATTAAGTCAAGAAGGTAATTAAGTACAAAATTCCTATTGTAAACATATACAGTGTTTTCCATACTCCATAAATTAACAAATAAAGTGAAATATAACTTAAATAAGCCATATGTCAATTTATGCAAAAATATAGGTTAATCGTAAAATCAAATATCATACATACTTATTTTACTTTATTGTTATAGAGTCATATAATTATGGCCCTTATGACCGCCCATACATGCCATAGAAACCATGGGTTTCAGACCGGATTTTGCAGAATCCGTGTCAAGTAATTCGGGCCAATAAGTTTTTGATTGATTTACACCACCTTATCATGTGTTAGTGTATAGAAACTATCGAGAATGATAATGGTTAAAGACAAAAACAACGTAGTATCTCAAACAAATTTATTGATTTTTATCGAATTTTATTGATTCACATCATTAATTAGGCTGACAAAATATGAATAAACATATATTGGAATGTGGAAGAAATGAAGTATAAAGATAATTTGCAACTTGTACAAGACCGTTTCGTCTGATGTTGTTGTGCTCTCCTTACAGCGTTCTTACGATAAACATATTACTAAGGGGGCCGTCACACTGAGGTCGTTCTATAACGTTCTTGCCCGTTTTTGCCCGTTTTTTAAAAAAAATGCTGAACGGGCTTTGGTCGGGTTGGAACTCTAATAACTTTGAAAAATAATTTCTTGAATACGATGCTAGCAGTTCATATATAGTTCTCGTTACGTCAATTCCGTCTTTATCCGCGTCCGCAATACGTTGTTATCCAGTTAGAACGAGTAAACTGCTGTTCACTCTATACCGTTCGTAAGAACGTCCAAACGGTCACTAAAAGTGCCTATGCGCAGCATGATAAAAGTTAGGTAGCCACGTTCGTAGTACGTCCTTCTCGTTCAGAAGTAAGTCCTACCCGTTTAAGGCCTTGTCACTACGTTAATTTTAGAACTTGAAGCCAGTACGATTTTTTTGAAATGTTTCAAAAAAATCGGAATGCCTTTCCGTCTCTCCGTTCGGGCCCGTTCGCCAGTTCGTAACAGATTGTAAACGGTCTGTACTAGATTCTAAAAGGTCTGCACTACGTTCAGTCCGTGTGTAAACAGTTTGAGCCCGTTCACCAAGAACTATCCTAGAACGCAGTGAGAACTAGCTCAGTGTAAGCGGAATTTGACATGCCGTTCTGTTTAAAATTGAAACGTATGTTCGTAGTACTCCTTCTCGTTCAGAGTAAGGTCCTACCGTTTAAGGAACGTTGTCACTTTACGTTTTAATTTTAGAACTTGAATAATTATATACAATGCTCGTTTGTATGACGTCCTAGCACATCTTTAGAACGATTTAAGTACGTGCAATTTCGTTTGTGATACGTCCATCTCGTTTCATCAGGTATTGCCGACACCCCGTTAAATTTTAGCGAGAATGGGCGCCCGATTTTTTGAACATTTTTTGGAAATCCGACCGAGCTAGTCCATGAAGTTCGTAAACAGATCGTAAGAAGTATTTTCTACGTCCACTCAGTTTACACACAGACTATGCCCGTTCGGCAAAATTGCAAGGATTAGTAGGAACGAGCTCAGTGTACGGGGGTATAAGCATTTATGTTCATATTGCCTTGGACCATATTAAATATACTAAATATCTTACGTGGTTCTTACAGCTTCTTCGGGTATTGTCCTTGGGTAATTGCCCGGGTAATTATGCAGGGGGTGAATTGTCTTTGGATATTTGTCGTCGGGGGTAATATTGTCCGGGGGGTAATTTGTTTGGGGTAGTTGTCCCTCGTGTAGTTGTCGTTGCGGGTAATTATCTGACTGTGTTATTGTCCAGAGGTACGTAATGCTATCTGAGGTAGTGTTCGGGGTTAATTGTCCTTGAGGGGGGGGGGGTAATTTGGGGGTAGTTGTCCGGGGGTAATTGTCTTGAGGTTGTTGTTGGGGGTAATTGTTTTGGGGTTGTCCTCGAGGGGTAGCACTGTTCGGGGGTTGTACTTGGGGGGAATTATCCAGGGGTAATTATGCGGGGTAATTATCCAGGGGGGTAATTGTCTTGAGGTAGTTATTCGTCGGGCAATTGTCCTTGGGGGTATTGCCGGGGGTAGTTGTCCGGGGGTTATTGTCGGGGGGTAATTTGTCCGGGGGTGAATTGTCGACGGGGGTAATTGTCCTCGGGGGTAATTGTCTCTAGGGTAATTGTCCGTAAATGTCTTGGGGGGTAATTGTCGCCGGGGGTAGTTGTCCGGGGGGTATTTTCCGGGGTTATTTTGTCCGTGATACGTTATTTTTTATCTCGGTCATGTCTAATTGTTTCCTCCATGCTTAAATCAAATCTAAATGGATGAATATTAATTTTCATAAGTATTGTAGTTGTATGGAACCAACCTCACCGGAAAGCTATGAGGAGACAAAAGATTGGAGGGGCATTTTACGATCGGTGATGTCACACCTACGCATTATTTACGCCAGGGACCATCCTGTGACGTCGCCATCCGTAACAGGGAAAGCCACTGTCAACACACAATCGCTTGCACCTCCAATATTTTGTCTCCTGAGAGATTTCTGACGCCACTGTTCGTAAGTTACAGACAGGTCTTAAAAATGAATAGGATATCAGTGGCTGTGTTGTAATATATTCATAATCGTATGTTTTTAAACGTTGATTTGTTTTTCTCCCTGAATTTTTTATTCGCTTCAGAATTGAGAGGACCAACATATCGTACTTGGAGGCTGGTGACCAGTTACTGCAGATTGGTGACATCGATGTAGAACACTTGGTAAAGGATTTCGCAAATATTTGTCTAAACAACGTGAAAGCAAAAAAAGTAAGTAATCGTCGGGTCACATTTACCTGATGGTATTACAATAAAGTTGTCAATTGCGTTGAGATTCGGTAATTATATCTAACTATGGTATGCAGCCGTGCATAAACCATGCGTAAACTCTAAATCTCAAGGATTTGAAATAAAATATTTAACTATTGTAAATCGTGACCAATCAATGTTGGGATTTAGATTTATCTATCAACAATTTGAATATAAATCAAAAAGCCAAACAAAATTTAGAATATAAATATAAATAAAAACAATCGATTGGTCCCTATATCTGCAGTGGGACAGATTTATTTCAAATCCTTTTTAATCAGAGTTTATACAACTAACCATACTTGTGACAATAGTTAAAAGGATAATAATCTTGACTTTGAGATTGACTTGAAAGCTCTTCGCGGGCGTAATCTAATAGGGCGGATGTGTTCCTTTGCTCCCATCCAAGTAAAGCTATAAATGAGTTCATTTAAGTGTCACCTAATCACGAACTAGATTTTCAGGGGATATTTTTTAATCATGGATCCTAGCCACTTTGTGTAAAAATTTACCATTGCATCTCGATTTTGTATTTTAGTGAAATCACCTAATCACGAACTAGATTTTTTAGGGGATGTTTTTTAATCATGGGTACTAGCCACTTTGTGTAAAAATTTACCATTGCATCTCAATTTTGTATTTTAGTGAAATCATTATTTTTTTCTCTGTCATTTCTCTCTCCTTCCTTTGTTTTAATGGATATTTAAAGACCGTGGACGGAGTAAATACAACCTTATTCCGATTGAAACCTAAGTAGGCGTATAGTATAAATACTCAAAAAATAAATTCAATTTTCATTAGAGTATTCATATAAAGGTGATCGAAAATGAAGCAGGCAATCCCTCCCAAATACTCGAAAAGTTACCCCTATTTTAATGGCGCGGTTGGTGACGTCAAAGAATGTTAAGGGAATGCTAAGGCCAGGCATGATTGGGTTTTGCCTTTAGAAACACGTTAGTATTGCTATGTCAGAACAATAGACCACATGTGCGCTAGAATTCTATTGTTATGAAATGAAAAGGCAAAATTTATTCAGCATTTAAGCATGTAGCATTCCGTTAACATCTTTTGACGTCCCCAGCCGCACCATTAAAACAGGGGTACTTTTTCGAGTATTTGGGAGGGATGGCCTGGTTGAGGTTCGATCACCTTTTTAATTAAATACTTTCTAGATGGACAATAAAAATGCTTAAATTGGGAATTGTTGTATTATGAAAAATTATTAGCTTTCGTTTTATATGTAATTTGGGTTTTCATTTCTCGGTCCGGTCAAGGACTTTAATTGAAATAATATACTGTAAGCGCTTTGGTCTTAGGAGGTAAAGCGCTTTATAAGAAACCGGTATTATTATTATTATTATTATTAAATATATAATTGATTTTTTTTTAAATAAAATTTTAATCATTTATGTGGGCACTGGAGGTATTCAATTAATGTTTAAAAAAAAGAAAAAAAGGAGAAGAATGAAAATATGTTTTGATATTTATTAAAATTTAATCTCTTCTCCTTTTTTCCCCTCCTCGACAGATCAAACTCGTGATTTTTCGACGGTACCATTGGTGTCAATCCTGGGGGGACGGGGGGACGCGTCCCCCCACGAATTTTCAGGAGGCGAAATGTCCCCCCCACGAATTTTCAGGAGGGGAAATGTCCCCCACGATTTCGGGGTAAAATTGTATTTAATTTTCTTCTTGTTGTTGTTCTTCTTGTTCTTCTTTTCTTCCTTCCTTCCTTTCTTTCTTCCTCTCTTTCATTCTGTGCTTTCCCAATTAAAATTTATTTTGGACCATCGAAGGCGAAAAAGGTAATTACAAAGTTTAGACCGTAACTAAAATTACAAATTTTCTCTTGTTCTCTAACGTTAACTTTCCTCTTCTTAGTCTGACTGTGAATGTCTAAAGGGGTGTTGCAAGAATTTATACGGTACACAATCGATTTTCAGTTTTAGTTGCTCGCACTGTTTAATGAGATATGTATCTTCTTAAAAACAAGGTACAAAAATGCACTGTTTTTAGGTTTGTTTTCTCCTCTTTCGAGGTACTTTAGTGCATCCAATTCATCGTTACATATAATATATCAAAGTTATTATTTACATAAATCATATAGATAGGGTAGGCGTGTATGTAAGAGAGAGAGAGAGAGAGAGAGAGAGAGAGAGAGGGAGAGAGAAAGAGAGCGCAGCGAGAGAGAGACAGAGAGAAGAGAGAGGGGGAGGGAGAGAGAGAAGAAGAAGAAAAGGAGTACAGATAACAATATAAATTCGGCATTTTCTTTCAACATAGGTCTAACTTCTAAATCCTGTATAAACCGTCTTTGTTTCTTGAATTGACGTGAAGCATAAAACTTAAAATCATTCTTGAAAGCCATCCAAACTGTTTGTCTATTCAAAGATATACCTTTAAAAATATTAAGAATATAAATCTTGTAAATTGCAAATTGAGCAAATGAAATTGGGACATTTATAAGCATAAACTTTGAATCATCAGGTTTTATTACAATTAACATTACTTTTTCATCAATCAGAATATCTTCTTTGAACAAACTTATAATTAAACGATGAATTTTTCTCCAAAAATCAATGATTCGACGACTTTTAAATAAAACATGCATCGATGATTCTGGTTCATTACAATATTTACAAATTATGTAATTAGTTATTTTCCATTTGAAAAGATTGTCTTTGAAAGGCAAAACATTATGAAGAAGTTTAAAATTAAATTGTTTTACTTTATGTTCTTTTATCTTTTTCAACTTAAGAATTAAAACCTTCAGAGGTGGATGTGTGTCTCGTTTGGAAGAAAAGATGAATGTACAGATACCTATTCAGGAGTACAATGTTGGAGATATCAGCCTTGCGAACGAAAACGGAACAATTGTGTAAGTACATGTATACTCATTTTTTATTTTT
>CALNVZ010001644.1:57125-89099 GCA_940671915.1 Paracentrotus lividus
GTTGTCCTGATACGTTATTTTTTTATCTCGTCATGTCTAATTGTTTCCTCCATGCTTAAAATAATCTAAATGGTGATATTAATTTTCTGGTTGGAACAACTACCGGAAGCTAGAGGGACAAAGTTGGGGGGCATTTTACGATGGTGATGTCACACCTACGCATTTTTACGCCAGGGACATCCTGTGACTTCGCACCGTAACAGGGGAAAGCCCTGTTTCACACAATCGCTGCACCTCCATATTTTGTTCTGATAGATTTCTAGTTGTAATTACAGACAGTTAATGATAGGATTCGTGCTTGTGTATGTAATATTTCTTTGTATACGTTTTAAACGTATGATTTGATTTTCTCCTGAATTTTTTATCGCTTCCAGATGAGAGGACCAAACATCGTCTTGGAGGCGGTTTGACCATTACTTGCAGATGTGACCGATGTAGAACACTTGGAATATATATTTTCGCAAATATTTGTCTAAAAAGGAAGCAAAAGTAGTAACGTCGCACCATTACATAGTGTCTTGCGTTGAGATCGGAGTGTTATCTAACTATGTTGCAGCCGTGCATAACCATGCGCTAAATCTAAATCTCAAGGGATAAATAAATATTTAATATGTAATCGTGACCATCATGTTGGGATTTAGATTTTCTTTCACAATTTGAATTAATTCAAAGAAGCCAACAAATAGTTAATTAAATAAACATCGATTTATATCTGCGTGGGCAGTTTATTCCCATCCTTTTAATCAAGTTTATACAATAACATACTTGTACATAGTTAAGGTAATAATCTTGACTTGAGATTGACTTGAAAGTCTTCGCGGGGCGCGATGTGTTCCTTTGTCCCATCCAAGTAAGCATCATTTAAGTGCACCTATCACGAACGATGGGATATTATCATGTCCTAGCACTTTGTGTAAAATTTACCATGCATCTTTGTTTTAGTAAATAGCAGATTTTAGGGGATGTTTTTATCATGGGTATAGCCACTTGTTGTAAAATTCCATTGCATTTCCATTTTGTATTTTTAGTGAAATCATATTTTTCTTCTGTCATTTCTCTTCTTCCTTTGTTTTATGGATATTTAAGACGTGGCGGGTAATAAAACCTTATTCGATTGAAAACTAGTAGGCGTATAGTATAAATACTCAAAAAATATTAATTTTCATTAGAGTATTTCATTTAAGGTGTTCAAATGGCAGGCAAAAATTCCCTTCCAAATACTCGAAAATTCCCCTATTTTAATGGCGCGGTTGGTTGACGTCAAGAATGTTAAGGGACTGCCTAAGGCCAGGCATGATTGGGTTTTGCCTTTAGAACACGTTAGTATTGCTATGTCAACAATAGACCCATGTGCGCTAGTTCTTATTGCTTATGAATGAAAGGCAAAATTTATTCGCATCTTAAGCATGTAGCATTCCGTAACATTTTTGACGTTCCCAGCCGGACCATTAAACAGGGGTCTTTCGAGTATTGGGAGGGATGCCTGGGTTGAAGGTTGTACCTTTTATAAATACTTTCTGATGGGAAATAAATGCTAATTGGGAATGTTGTATTATGAATTATAGCTTTCGTTTTATATTGTAATTTGGTTTTCATTTCTCGGTCCGGTCAAGGACTTTAATGAAATAATATACTGAAGCGCTTTGGTCTTAGGAGGTAAAAGCGCTTTTTTAGAAACCGTTTATTTTATTATTATTATTAAATATATAATGATTTTTTTTTAAATAAAATTTAATCATTTATGTGGGCACGGAGGATTTCATTGAAGTTAAAAAAAGAAAAAAAGAGAAGAATGAAATATGTTTTGTATTTTATTAAAATTAATTCTCTCTTTTTCCCCGAACGATCAACTCTGATTTTTTCGACGTACTCATTGGTGTTCATCCTGGGGACGGGGGGACGCGTCCCCCACGACTTTAGAGGCGAAATGTCCCCCACGAATTTTCGGAGGGGAATGTCCCCACGATTTCGGGGGTAAAATTGTTTATTTTTTTTGTTTTTCTTCTTGTCTTCTTCTTCCTTCTTCCTTTTTTCCTCTCTTTCATTCTGTGCTTCCAATTAAAATTATTTTGGACCATGAAGGGCGAAAAGGTAATTACAAAGTTAGACCGTAACTAAAATTACAATTTCTCTTGTTCTAACGTTAACTTCTCTTCTTAGTCTGATGTGAATGTCTAAGGGTGTGCAAGATTATACGGTACACAATCGATTTTCATGTTTTTAGTTGCTCGCTGTTAATGAGATATGTTCTTCTTAAAACAGGTACAAAATCATGTTTTAGGTTTGTTTCTCCCTCTCGAGGTACTTTAGTGCATCCAATTCGATCGTTACATATAATATTCAAGTTATTTAAACATATAGATAGGGTAGGCGTGTATGGTATGAGAGAGAGAGAGGAGAGAGAAAGGGAAGAGAGAGGAGGAGAGGAAAGAGGAGGATTGGGATGAGAGAGAGAGAGAGGATGAGAAAGGAGAAAAGAGAAAGGATGAAGAGAGCGCAGCGAGAGAGAGACAGACGAGAGAGAGAGGGGCGGAGAAGAAGAAGAAGAAGGAGTAAGATAAATTATAATTCGCATTTTCTTTCACATTAGGTCTAACTCTAATCCTGTATACCGTCTTGTTTCTTTGAATGACGTGAGCATAAACTTAAATCATTCTGAAGCCACAATGTTTGTCTATTTCAAAGATATACCTTTTAAATATTAAGATTAATCTTGTAAATTGCAATTGACAAATGAATTGGGACTTTATAGCAATAAATTTGATCATCAGTTATTACATTACATTACTTTTTATCATGATATCTTCTTTGAACAATTTATTACGATGAATTTTTCTCAAATCATGATTCGACGACTTTAAATAAACATTGCATCGATGATTTGGTTCTTATATAATTATGTATTGTTTTCTAAAGATGGTCTTGAAAGGCAATTATGAAGAAGTTTAAATAATTTTTCTTTTGTTCTTTATTTTTTCTTAAGATTACCTTCAAGGTGAGTGTGTTGTTTGGAGAAAATGAGTACAGTACCTTTCAGGGTACATTGTTGGGTATCAGCCTTGCGAACGAAAACGACATTGTGTGTCTGTTACTCATTTTTTATTTTTATCTTTTTGGTTCTAGGACAATCCCCCGGACATCACCCCCGGACAATTACCCGGACCATTCCCCGTTAAATACCCCCGACAATTATCCCTGAGGACCATGTACCCCCAACACCTAGACTTACTCCGGAAATCCCGCTCCCTCTCCGGCATCGATGTTGGAATCAAGCGGCGCCCATTGTGAGTCTCGCCGGTGTTGCAGGTTTTCGAATTATTTTCTCCTTTCTCTTTCCCTTTTTATTTTATATTTATCTTTCTCCTTTTCTCTCTCTCTCTCTCTCTCTCTCTCTCTCTCACTTTCTTCCTTTTTCCTTGCTTTTCCCTCTTTTTTTTCCTTCCTTTTTTCCCCCTTTTCCTTCCCAATATTCCCGATTAAGATGTGGCTTTATAACATAATAAGCTTAATAACTTAAAACAAGATAATACACACAATAACACCTTGTAATTTTACCACTCGGGGTGATGGCAATTAAACATCAAAGAAGGTAATTAAGTACAAAAATTCCTAAATTGTAAACCATATACAGTGTTTTTCCATACTCCATAAATTAACAAAAAAAGTGAAAATATAAACTAAAGCCCAATGTCAATTTATGCAAAAATAAGGTTAATCGTAAAATCAAATATCATACATGGTCGTGTGTTATGAACTCGCCACCCAAATAGGGTGGTGCTGTTACGCTTTTTGCTATTTTTCAGCATTATTTTGTCAATTTTTTCCAAAGTAAGAAAGTTTATGTCACAAATTTGATCTCATTTTGAAGCTATATTACTGTGGTAGCTCCGTGTGAAGTTTCATTGTTCTAGGTAACATTCTGGTGGAGTTACAATGGTTTAAGTTTGGGACAGTATAGGGGTGGTGCTGGAAGCGGCGGCGTCTGTACAAAGTCAATGGGAAATTTGATATTTTGTGGTTGATTTGTGGGAAACTTGAATTTCTCTGCCAAATTTTGGCTTATTACTGTAAATTTGGTACCAAACTGAAGCTTATAAACTACTTTATACCATGAAACGACTGAACAATAGGTTTGATGTCACAATAGTAACCAGGAAGACCCAACAATCATTATTTGACCTAAAAAGGCAATGCCTCCTGTACAAAGTCATTAGGAATTAGAGATATTGTACTACCGTTGAGAAAACTACAATATCTCTGCCAAATTTTAGCCTATGATTGTGAATGTAGCACCAAATTGAAGCTTATAAACTGCTTTATACTATTGTAGGACTGTTTGTTGTACATTTAGGTTTCCTTTATTAGTTGACCTTATTTCTAGTATTCAGCTTTGATATTTAGTTCAGCTTTGATACTTCCACTTCCTGTTTGACTTTCACCCTCCTTCTCTATCATTTCTTTCCTATTCAGATGTCTTCATTCATTACATTCCACATCTGATTCTTTTGTTCAATATTCTTATTACATAATCATCTCATCATCTTATTCATCTTCATCCTCTTATCTCTTATTGGTTATTCATCTTCATCCTCTTATCTCTTGTTGGTTATTCTTATGAATTGGACTTTTACATTTCAGGTTCCTCCATTCTCTTTATTTCTATTGGTTAATCTGACTTAATTTGAATAAATTATGTAAATTTATCTTGTATTAGTATGATTTCTGATGTGGCCAAGTAGCCCTAGAATAAATCAGTGCACTACCAGACTTCATCTTGTTAAGTTCTATTTTATTTGTGTCCTGTTCCTGTTCCTGAATCTTCCGTTTGCTGTTATTTGATTGCTGTTAATGTTTGAGCTCTATTTTACTTTACTACAAACTGTTCATTTTAAAACCCCACAACTGGTGGCAGCGACGGTCTTGCCCCGCCACGCCCTACAAGCCTTTCCGTTCCTGCTCACGTCTACCATCTCATCTTCATCCTCTTATCTCTTATTGGTTATTCTTATGAATTGGACTTTTACATTTTGACTTGGTTCCTCCATTCTCTTTATTTCTATTGGTTAATCTGACTTAATTTGAATATGTAAATTTATCTTGTATTAGTATGATTTCTGATGTGGCCAAGTAGCCCTAGAATAAATTAGTGCACTACCAGACTTCATCTTGTTAAGTTCTATTTTATTTGTGTCCTGTTCCTGTTCCTGAATCTTCCGTTTGCTGTTATTTGATTGCTGTTAATGTTTGAGCTCTATTTTACTTCACTACAAACTGTTCATTTTAAAACCCCACACTACACTGTTTGATAGTGCAAGAGCACTTGGCAGGACCCTCCCCCTCATGAATTTGAAAAAAAAAAAGCTATATTTTCAGGGCTAGATTTGAGATCGTTATTTTTTAAATTCTATAACTGTAAACCATAATGAATTGTACCTAGTTTGAAAGGTCGTATTATTTTCTACCAGAATATAATGATATTATTAATATTTGGGTGATTATAGATGACTTGACAATAAAAACAATGAAAATTAAAAAAAATCTAAATTTCCTGAATTTTTTCCTAATAACTTTATTATCTTGCACCTGATATAATTTTTTTTAATGCAGATTTAGATTCCTTGAGGAATTTGCTTTCAGAAAATATATAGTTTTGATATATTAGGGTGTATACTTTTTGAGATACAGGTCTTTGAAGTGAAAAAGGTGCCGTTTGTAGTCAAATTGGCATGTAACGCAAAAGGTGGCAAACTTATAACACATGGCCACATTACTTATTTTCACTTTATTTGTTATAGAGTCATTAATTATGGCCCTTATGACCGCCCATACATGCCATAGAAACCATGGTTTCAGACTACGGATTTTGCAGAATCCGCTGTCAAGAATTCGGGCCAATAAGTTTTTGATTGATTTACACCACCTTATTCATGTGGTTAGTGTATAAAACTATCGAGAATTGATAATGGTTAAAGACAAAAACAACGTAGTATTGTCCAAACAAATTTATTGATTTTTATCGAATTTTATGGTATCACATCAGTTAATTAGGCCTGACAAAATATGAATAAACAAAATATGAATAAACATGATATATGGAATTGGGAAGAAATGAAGTATAAAGATAATTTGCAACTTGTACAAGACCGTTTCGTTGATGTTGTTGTTGCTCTCCTTACAGCTTCTACGATAAACTTATTACTGAAGCATTTCATGCTTAATTTGCCTTTGACCATATTAATATACAAATATCTTACGTGGTTCTTACGCGTTCTTCGGGGTAGTTGTCCTTGGGGTCAATTCGGGGGTATTGTCTTGGGGTAGTTGTCCTCGGGGGTAGTTGTCGTTGCGGGTATATTGTATCGATGTTAATGTCCAGGGGTAATTATCCAGAGGTAATTGTCTTGAGGTAGTTTCGGGGGTAATGTCCTGAGGGGGGGGGGGGGTAATTGTCCGGGGGTAGTTGTCCGGGGTAATTTTCTTGAGGTAGTTGTCGGGGGTAATGTTTTTGGGTTGTTCCTCTGGGGGTAGCTGTTTGTCGGGGGTGGTAACTGGGGGGATTATCCAGGGGGTAATTATCCGGGGGTAATTATCAGGGGTATTATCGGGGGATTATCAGGAGGTATTGCTTGAGGTAGTTTATCGTCGGGGGTAATTGTCCTTGGGGGTAATTGCCCGGGGAGGGGGTATTTGTCCGGGGGGGGGGTTAACATGGTAATTTTCGGGGGGTAATTGTCCAGGGGGTAATTGTCCGGGGTATTGTCCTCGGGTAATTGTCATCAGGGGGTAATTGTCCGGGGAGTAAATGTCCTTGGGGGTAAATTGTCCGGGGGGTATATGTCCGGGGGGTATTGTCCGGGGTAAGGTTTTTGTGGAGGAGGTCTCGTCCTGTACGTATTTTTTATCTCGGTCATGTCTAATTGTTTCCTCCATGCTTAAATCAAATCTAAATGGATGAATATTAATTTTCATAAGTACTGTAGTTGTATGGAACCAACCTCACCGGAAAGCTTTGAGGAGACAAAAAATTGGAGGGGCATTTTACGATCGGTGATGTCACACCTACGCATTATTTACGCCAGGGACCATCCTGTGACGTCGCCATCCGTAACAGGGAAAGCTACTCTCAACACACAATCGCTTGCACCTCCAATATTTTGTCTCCTGAGAGATTTCTGACGCCAATGTTCGTAAGTTACAGACAGGTCTTAAAATTGAATAGGATATCAGTGGCTGTGTTGTAATATATTCATAATCGTATGTTTTTAAACTTTGATTTGTTTTTCTCCCTGAATTTTTCATTCGCTTCAGAATTGAGAGGACCAACATATCGTACTTGGAGGCTGGTGACCAGTTACTGCAGATTGGTGACATCGATGTAGAACACCTGGGAAAGGATTTTGCAAATATTTGTCTAAACAACGTGAAAGCAAAAGAAGTAAGTAATCGTCGGGTCACATTTACCTGATGGTATTACATTAAAGTTGTCAATTGCGTTGAGATTCAGTAATTATATCTAACTATGATATGCAGCCGTGCATAAACCATGCGTAAACTCTAAATCTCAAGGATTTGAAATAAAATATTTAACTATTGTAAATCGTGACCAATCAATGTTGGGATTTAGATTTATCTATCAACAATTTGAATATAAATCAAAAAGCCAAACAAAATTTAGAATATAAATATAAATATAAATAAAAACAATCGATTGGTCCCTATATCTGCAGTGGGACAGATTTATTTCAAATCCTTTTTAATCAGAGTATAAACAACTAACCATACTTGTGACAATGGTTAAAAGGATAATAATCTTGACTTTGAGATTGACTTGAAAGCTCTTCGCGGGCGTAATCTAATAGGGCGGATGTGTTCCTTTGCTCCCATCCAAGTAAAGCTATAAATGAGTTCATTTAAGTGTCACCTAATCACGAACTAGATTTTCAGGGGATATTTTTTAATCATGGGTCCTAGCCACTTTGTGTAAAACTTTACCATTGCATCTCGATTTTGCTTTTCAGTGAAATCATTATTTTTCTCTCTTTCTTTTCTCTCCCCTTCCTTTGTTTGAATGAATATTTCATTGAAATATATTTTTGATAATAACGTACATGTAATTTTTTAAATACAATTTTAATCACTGGGGGTATTCAATTAACGTTTAAAAAAAAGAAGAAGAATGAAAATATGTTTGATATTTATCAAAATTTAATCTCTTCTCCTTTTTTCTCTCCCTGACAGATCAAACTCGTGATTTTTCGACGGTACCACTTAAAGCAGTATCATAGACACTTTTTTCTTCTAAATATGAGAATACAGCTGCATCACTTGTGCATTTGGATCCAGTGATTTCAAGATACCCAAATACATAAGGATTATTATGAATATGCACGGGCACTCCTTTTGAAGATAAACACTGATTTAGATCGACCTGCTTCTTAACCAATAACTAGCCTGCCATCTTGGCATCCTGTGGCATTTGGGATCGCACCCCGACCACATGCATTATTTCTACAGGATTCCTAATGATTGAGCGTTTATTGGGGTTGACACGGGGTCTGTTTTTCACCCCTGTTTGCAAATTCCTTGGTTATACAATGAATGCTTGATACCATTATTATCAGTTGATCCAACTCTTTAAATTAAATACGAAATATTTTTTAAATGTGACTCCCAATTAAAGAAATAGTCTAAATTTGCATTAGGCACCATAAATCTCTAACAGTCAATATCATTATATTGAGCTTGATTTGTGAGGAATAATAAAAAAAAAAAAAAAGCTTTTGTTGGCTTGTTGGTACTATACTTCCGTATATAAACTTTTGACACTGTATGTTTTTTTATCCCCAGACCCTCGGTCATCAAAGGGCTCCGTGATAACTCTGCGTCTTCATGTAAGCGTATACTGACATAACCATGCAATATCTGATACAGTCAATATCAAAGAAAATTACGATATCAAATTCAACTTTTTTCCTTTTCAATTAATGTGGTATTACATGTATTAAAAGCATGTTCTGTTAGATTGTTTTGCTTATTTCAAAACTAGCTTTAACTGTAACTGTTTATGCAATGGCTGACCATTATGATTTGATAATTGGGCTGTCTATCAATATCAGACTTCTCAAATGTATTGC
Organism: Paracentrotus lividus; assembly: GCA_940671915.1. Lineage (NCBI taxonomy): Eukaryota > Metazoa > Echinodermata > Echinoidea > Camarodonta > Echinidae > Paracentrotus > Paracentrotus lividus. The sequence continues at coordinate 66,260 of CALNVZ010001644.1, forward strand.
TTTAATTTTGGTGTTCAGCCCCTGCAAATCAGTCATTAATCAAATATACCATGCATTGAGGATTTCCAGTGAAAATATTATGGATTACAAGGTGGCAGGAATGGCACTATTTTTTGAGGGGCGCAGCCCCGAAAAAATAGTACCATATCTGTCACCGAGGAATCCATAATTTTAGCTGGAAATTCGAAAAGAGTGCATGGCATATTTGATTTATATCCTACTACAGGGGAGAAAATGCATAAAAAATTGTTTTTAAAAAGTCAACTTGGCAAGGCAATGCCGCATTTGCTCATTTTGTGCTTGCTCCCCGCGCCCTAGCCCTTGCCTAAGCACCCCTGGTTAGGCCTAAAGTTAGTCAACACACAAGAAAACGCAACGGCAACGCCATGGCGCCAACGATGCAACCGTCAATAAGATGAACTTGAAGTCGCGTAATTAATGGTGCAGTATTAGTTGAAAATTGCTTACCCATATTTGATCTGTTCCTTTGTATTTTCCGAATCTGTCCAAGCAAATAATATCCTCTAAAACTTTATCCCCATCTTCAAAGAGATTAAATTTCTTCTCATCACTTTCTCCGCGCGTGCAATGGAGGCAGCCATTGCTGTTGATGTTTACGATCGATATCGATGTGCTCAGTCTCATTATCGAATAGCTAAATATCCAGTTTTCTTAAATAATGACGTCAGAATTTTGCCCGGGCAAAAACTATTCCGAAGCTGACGTCACGAATCTTCTTTGTTGTTTTATGGTGAAACTAATTTAGTCACGTGAGACGTTCTCGACCAATTTACTTTACTTCAAGGTAAGCGCCATTCGGAGGGGTTTTTTGACCAGAAGGGTGGAGTATTGACCATTCAATCCCATGGGGTCACCTTGACAATCCCACCCGGAGCACTGGAAGAGGGCATCACTCAGAGGATCTCACTCGACGTTATAACAAACATCACACCTGAGATAAACTTTAGAGACGAGATCATTGTTACCGATGGATTCCAATGTCTTCCGTCAGGACTTCACTTTCCTACTGGGGAACTTGTTGAATTGAAGATACCACATTGTGCCAACCTCAAAGATCCTCAAAAGGTGCAGGTTGTGATGTACTCCTGGAATCATGGTAAGCAATTTGATGAACGGTTTGCATGGTGCTATACACAAAATTAATGAAGTCGATGCTTTAATTTAAATGAACAACGAAAAAACAAAACAGAGTAGTAAATACCACAAAAAACAACAAACAGTAAAGTGTGCCAATATGAAATGAAACTGGCCGATTGTAAGGGGGCCGTCACACTGAGGTCGTTCTATAACGTTCCATAACGTTCTTGCCCGTTCTTTAAAAAAATGCTGAACGGGCTTTGGTCGGGTTGGAACTTATAACTTTGAAAAATAATTTCTTTATTACGATATTAGGCAGTTCATAAATAGTTCTCGTTACGTCAATTCCGTCTTTATCGCGTCCGCAATACGTTGTTATCCAGTTCGGACCGAGTAAACGGCTGGTTCACTCTATACCGTTCGTAGCACGTCCAAACGGTCACTAAAAGTGCCTATGCGCAGCATGATAAAAGTTAGGTACCATGTTCGTAGTACGTCCTTCTCGTTCAGAGTAAGTCCTATCCGTTTAAGGAACGTTGTCACTACGTTTAATTTTAGAACTTGAAGCCAGTACGATTTTTTTGAACATGTTCAAAAAAAATCGGAATGCCTTTTCGTTCTCTCCGTTCGGGCCCGTTCGCCAAGTTCGTAAACAGATTGTAAACGGTCTGTACTAGATTCTAAAAGGTTTGTACTACGTTCAGTCCGTGTGTAAACAGATTGAGCCCGTTCACCAAGAACTACCTAGAACGCAGTGAGAACTAGCTCAGTGTGACGGGAATTATGACATGCCGTTCTGTTTAAAAATTGAAACGTATGTTCGAAGTACGTCCTTCTCGTTCAGAGTAATCCTACCCGTTTAAGGAACGTTGTCACTACGTTTAATTTTAGAACTTGAATAATTAATATACAATGCTCGTTTGTAAGACGTCCTAGCACATCTTTAGAACGATTTAAGTACGGCAATTTCGTTTGTAGTACGTCCATCTCGTTTCAGGTACGTTGCCACCCCGTTAAATTTTAGGACGTGATGGGCGCCCGATTTTTTTAAACACTTTTTTGAAAATCCGACCGAGCTAGTCCATGAAGTTCGTAAACAGATCGTAAGAAGTATTTACTACGTCCACTCAGTTTACACACAGACTATGCCCGTTCGGCAAAATTTGCAAGGACGTAGTAGGAACGAGCTCAGTGTGACGGGGGTATAAGGGTGAGGACTATTGTCTATACTCGGTCTATTCGGCCACACCAAAAACATATTTTTTATTTATTTATTTATTTGTTTATTTGTTGTTTTGTTGTTGTTGTTGTTGTTTTTTTTTTGGGGGGGGCGTGCCCTCTGGACACTTTCCCCTGCATCAGACCCTGTTTAATTCCTATTTTCGTGAGACAATCATAATATCTTCGCATTTCATTTGTATGCATATTATGGCCTATCATTTTCAGAGGTGAGCAGAAAAGACAAGTTGGAGCGCACTGTACTAACACCAAGAACCTGTCGGATTACTCATCATTACATCGAGGTCTTATTGAACCATTTTTCCAATAAGTGGTTTACTATCATCAAAGACTGGTTGAACCTGAACGGTAAACGAATGTCCTTTATGCCGTTCCTTCCAAGAGAAATACGACCATCGGGACCCGTAACGTTGGAGATTCGTATGGTCAACAAGCCACACAAGAAAAGCTGGGTAGGTCAATCACATTTCCCCCTTTTTTTAGTGAGGTGATTAAAATTATCACACCACACACAAAGAAATACGAGGTAGAATGTGGGGAAAATGTGCTGCCTTCATGTCATTATCAGTAACATTTCCGACTCGCGCTCGCAAAGTCTACTATAGTCCCGTTTCATTATTGATCAGATGCCTGAGTCATTTGTCATGTAACTCAAAACTTTGAGGCAGTGATTATCAGCTTGTTGAGGACTTTACAGAAAAAGCGAAATATAGGAGGCAAAATTTACCACATTCAGGTCATTAAAAAACAAAATCTCCGGCTCGTGTTTAGCGCTCAAAAGGTCAATTCCGGTTGGAAAGGCCCTTTCAGTTATCCTTGATGCCCAACTCGAAGGCCATATTGTGTGATTTTTCCCCCTCGCGTTTCGCGCTCGCATCTTTAGGGGATTGGCTGTATAAGCTGGTTTTGTTGTTGATTTTTTTTCTTCTTTTGTTTGTACCACTAAGATTATTCTCGTACTTTGAAAGTAAATTTATATAGGGCTACTCTAATGTTCTCTTTACTATCTCTTTATCTATCTTTCTTTACCTTTAATGTATTTATGTTTTATTTAATTAACTTGTTTAGTTTAGTTGTTCTTTTTGGTTAGTAGTTTAGCGTTTTGTAATAAACTTAATTAAACGTTTAAAAAAAATACGCACATTTTGCGTGTCTTCTTAACAAGTTGATGATTTATAGGTTTTCCCGCCCAATTTCTTAGGTTTGTCATTCAAACCTATAGAAGGTTTATTCAAATTCAAGCGATACCTTTTTCCGATCGATATCGGCATTTTAATTTTAAAAAACGGGGAATCAAGTTCATTCATAGTCACGAAGCTTTATTTTAAGAGCATTCAATTTCATAATTGGGGCAAAACCATTTCCATGTATTGCATTCAATCTTATTTTACCCGTACTTAATTTTATTTATACAGCAAACAAGATCTTTAAACGTGCATACAAGTTCATTAATGTATGTACAATTTCGTATTATTTTCATTCAAATTAACGAGGCATCGGTTTTAGGAGCCCAATTAGCCTGTTCGGGCAATCAATTTCATTTTGAGGAACTCAATTTTAAGAAACTTCCAAACAATTTAAAATTCCGTTTATGTTTTTGTGTTTTCCCTTCATTTTCTATATATATTTTCGCATTATACAAGATTTTCATAGCATTGGTGTGGCATATAATTATTTAGGCTTATCCTTTAAATCATGTTTTAAACTAGGATTTTATCTAAAATTATAACGAATCCGCGATTCTATTAATTGAGAGAGATTCAAAGGGGCGTGCCGAGCTTGGAACCACCCCCCCCCCCACCTTACCCGAGCCCATAATTGACAAAAAAAGTGCATAAAATCTGGTATTTTGTGGAGCGCCAAAATTAAAACATCCCCCCCAAAAAAAGAAAAAGGAAAAACAAAAAAAGCAGGATACATTATTTATGGATGACCGACTTAACCCTACCCCTACCATAGGTGAAATATGACTTTGAGGATGACCGATTGCCGAAATATCTTCACACCTACCCCCTCCCCCTTCTCCCAACCTCCCCGCTCCTTTTTGCTCGGCCAGCGTAACACAAAATAAATTCGACTGTACAAGAATCTGAAATATAAATTTTGGCCCCCATAAAATCCTGGATCCGCCACTGTTAAAATTGGGGCTTTGTATGGTTTTGATATAAGATTAATATCAGATGCCCAATAGAGCAAAATACAAAATTAACACGGAAAATGACCTTAAAAAGAAACATTTTATTTTGCTATATTTCTTTCTTTTAATCTTTACGTCCTGCATTAAGTCGAAAACACTTGAAGAGACACATTTCACAATGGATTTTTTTTTTTAAGTTCGTACATTACAGATATAACGTTTTTTTTATTTTTTTTATTTTTTAAAATCTATTTTAAGATCATTCAATTTCACCACAGTTGTGATCATTTGGGCCAACTTCCATTTAAACTTACACTAAGTTCGTTCAATTCATTTATTTATGCAATGATCTTTTTAAATGTGCCAAGTCGATTTTAAAAAGTAGCATAAGCGTTTAAAGAATTTTCATTCAATTTCATTTTTGCTTCGTTTGAGATTTGAATCCTTGTAAAGCATTTTTCGAATCAGTCATCTACGTTTACAAAAAGAACATTCATCCTTAGAATTGGGAATGTTTAATTTTTATTTTCGCTCGATCGAATTATTTATCCGTGCAATACATTTAGAAAAAAAAGTCGTTCGCATTGAAGCTTTATGCATAGATTAATAGAAATATGCATTCAAATTAAAATGGGGATGGCCTCGGACTTTCTTGGGTCATTCGAATTCATTACAAGACAAGCTTGTTAAAAATAAGTGCATTCTATTTAAGATTCATCGTCAAGAAGACATGACATTATAGGTTATCAAAACGGTTTACCATGACTTTGTTTACCCTGCAGCCATGGATAAGTCCCTCATAGCAACGAAAATGAAATAGTAGACGCAAAGACAAAAAGAAAGAACACTGGACACGCACATATAATTTATTATTGAAAGTAATACCAAAACTTGTATGTTACCCTATTAAAAATCAAGACTTGATTTTCACACGGACCTATTGTATGAAAGAAAAGGCTTATGAAAAGGCCCGTATATGCCCCCATATAAATATATATAGATATATATAAAAGACAAATAAACAATATATCTGTAATGTACGAACTAAAAAGAAAAAAAATCCATTATGAAATGTGTCTTCGACTTAATACAGGACGTAAAGATTAAAAGAAACAAAGCAAAAAATAAAAAATAAAAATGTTTCTTTGATATAAGATTAATATCAGATGCGAATAGAACAAAATACAAACACGGAAAAAATAGACAACAGCCTATATTATATATTTTTAAATGACCTTTAAAAACAATACAAAGCACCAATTTTAACAGTGGCGGATTCAGGGTTTTATGGGGGGGGGGCCAAAATTTATATTTCAGATTCTTGTACAGTCGAATTTATTTTGCGTTACGCTGGCCGAGCAAAAAGGAGCGGGGAGGTTGGGAGAAAGGGATGGGGTAGGTGTGAAGATATTTCGGCATTCGGTCACCCTCACAGTCATATTTTACCCGTCAGTGGTAGGGGTAGGGTTAAGTCGGTCATCCATAAATAATGTTTCCTGTTTTTTTTTTTTTTTTTTTTCTCTCTTTCTTTTTTTGTTGTTGTTGTTGTTGTTTTTTTTTGTTGGGGATGTTTTTTGTTGGGCGCTCGCAAAATACCAGATTTTATGCACTTTTCTCTCAATTATGGCTCGGGTGAGATGGGGGGGGGGGGGGCTCCCAAGCTCGTCAGGCTCCTTTGATTCCCATCAATGGAATCGCGGATACGTTATAATGTCAGATAAAATCATAGTTTAAAACATGATTTAAAAGATAAGCCTAAATAATTATAAGCCACACCAATGCTATGAAAATCTTGTAATGCGAAAATATATAGAGATTGAAGGGAAAACACAAAAACATAAACGGAATTTTAAATTGAATGGACGTTTCTTAAAATTGAGTTCCTCAAAATGAAATTGATTGCCCAAACAGGCTAATTGGGCTCCTAAAAACGATACCTCGTTAATTTGAATGAACATAATGCTAAATTGTACATACATTAATAAAATTTGTATGCGCGTTTAAAGATCTTGTTTGCTGTATAAATAAAATTAAGTACGGGGAAAATAAGATTGAATGCAAAACATGGAAATGGTTTTGCCCCAATTATGAAATTAAATGCTGTTAAAATAAAGCTTCGTGACTATGAATGAACTTGATTCCCCGTTTTTTAAAATTAAAATGCCGATATCGATCGGAAAAAGGTATCGCTTGAATTTGAATGAACCTTCTATAGGTTTGAATGACAAACCTATGAAATTGGGCGGGAAAACCTATAATAGGTCCATGTGAAAATCAAGTCTTGATTTTTAATAGGAAACATACAAGTCTTGGTATTTCTTTCAATAATAAATTATATGTGCGTGTCCAGTGTTCTTTCTTTTTGCCTTTGCATCCACTATTTCATTTTCGTTGCTATGAGGGACTTATCCATGGCTGCAGGGTAAACAAAGTCATGGTAAACCGTTTTGATAACCTACAATATCATATCTTCTTGACGAATGAATCTTAAATAGAATACACCTATTTTTAACATGATTGCCTTATAATGAATTTGAATGACCTAAGAAAGTCCGAGGCCATCCCTTTTGAATTTGAATGCATATTTCTAATAATGTATGCATAAAGTTTCAAAATGTTTCTAAATGTGTTGTACGGATAATTAATTCGATCGAGCGAAAAGAAATATTAAACATTTCCAATTCTAAAGTTGAATGTTCTTTATCTGAACTTAGATGACTGATTCGAAGAATGCTTTACAATGATTCAAATCTCAAACGAAGCAAAAAATAAAATTGAATCAAAATTCTTTGAACGCTTATGCTACTTTTTAAAATCGACTTGGCACATTTAAAAAGATCATTGAATAAATAAATTAATTGAACAAACTTAATGTAAGTTTAAATGGAGGTTGGCCCAAACGATCATAACTGTGGTGAAATTGAATGATCTTAAAATAGATTCGAATGATATTTGTATGAAAGTGACCGGGAAAAACCTATATTTATTTATATATTTCTGCATCGTTCAACATTTACATGGTATGATTGTGATCGAAACAAGTATAGTAAATACAAGGATATTACAATCATACATTTTCGTTTATCAATCTTAGAACATACCATCGATCCTACTAAGTAGGATCCATGAACATACAGAGACGTGACAATATAAGCTAAATGCTTGAGTCAATTCTACACCTTAAGGTCTTTAAAAATCAATGTGCAGCTTTACGATTGGTTGCACGTGTACAGCCCAGGATGACTACAGTGACATCATGGTTCGGGATGCCCTTATTCGTGGGCTTGCAGATGAGGAGATAGGGTTGGACATCCTCGGCGAATCTAAACACGACATGTCACTTGAGCAAGTATTCATGTATGTAGAAGCCAACTAGAGTGGCAAACGATCCGCTGGCCGCCACCTTGGAGACAGCACCACAGCGACTGCGACCGTTACCAGTTCGTATCGCCGCCAGGAGAAAGGTCGCCCACATGGCATACCAAGCGAGGTATACACGACACTTTCGTCCTGTGATCACTGCTGCAAACCAGGCCATGGACGAAGCAGACAAGAACGCCTCTAGAATTGCACAGCCTACGGCCACACATGCACCAAATGCGGCGTCCCGCACCACTTTGAGACTATGTGTCGCCAGTCAAAGCGCAGACAACCGACATAGCATGACGCAACCGCCATCTTCGAGACCCTTTGTTCACTGGACAGCTCCTCGGCAAGTGCTACCCACAGCATCATGCTCGACCACTACGTGTACAATGGATTTCTTCGACGTTTGGGATTAGCGGGCATCCGATCCGTCCAGGCCATTCCCTCAGATAATCAGGCCCTTGGCTTCCCCATCATCCTCGCTAGTCCGACTCCCATTGTACCATACCCTGAAGTGGCGGACACTGGCTGTCAATCCTGTCTTGCTAGCACATCGCTCCTTCGAAAGCTAGACCTGAAGACACACCATCTCATCCCAGTTAACATGAAGATGACCGCTGTCAACGAACATGGTATCCACATCGCAGGCGCCACCGTGCTACGGATCTCTGGCACCTCTCCTTCAGGGGGACTCTTGGTTGTCTGCGCCAAGAAGTCCGACAAACCCAGATGGACAGTGGATTTCCAGGAAATCAATCGCCACGATGTAGGCGAGACCCACCACACCCAATCCCCCTTTCTACCCGACACATGCAAAGCCGTCTTTGATGCATGGAATTGGTATCACAGCATTGCCCTTGATGAACAGGACTGGAATCTTACAACATTACCTGGAGGTACCTGATGACCCCTCACGAATACATTGCCTCAGGAGATGGCTACAGCCGCCGGTTCGACGAGATCGTTGCTGACATACCACGAAATACAAAATGCGTGGACGACACTCTGATGTGGTCGGACTCCATTCCGGATGCCTTCTTCCGAGCTATTGACTGGCTTGGCACTTGCTGACGCCAGGTATAGCACTGGCCCATTGTTTAGGAAGCAGCTAACGGCGCCGCTAGATTGATTCCTACCCTGCGTCGAATCTTTGTCACTTACGGTATCAGCGACGAACTGACATCAGACGGTGGCCTCGAATTTATGTCACATACCACATCCACATTTCTCCACAACTGGGGTTCACATCATCGAACATCATCGGTTGCCTTCCCCCATAGCAACACTCGTGCCGAGATGGCGGTAAAGACAGTAAAGCGACTTATCACAGGCTATACCAACAGCAATGGCTCCCTGAGCACCGACAAGTTCCAACGTGCGATGCTGCAGTACCGGAATATACCTGACCATGACACATCCCAATTCACCAAGGCAAATACCCACCCCACACAACCTGGTGGGAAACCCTCACTTCACGAGAAGAGGCACTCCGTAACCGCCATATGCGAATTGCAGAACTCCTCTCTGAGCATACACGTCAGTGGTTATTTTGGACTGCGTTCGTATCCAGAACCAGACTGACCCACATCCAACCAAGTGGGATAAGACCGGGATCGCGCTCACATATTATTATTACTATTATTATTAAATCCAGATTAATTTTCTATATCTATTATACTTTTTATTTATATTCAGGCCTATTCTTATTTTTATTATTTCCAGTGAAATTATTTTGTTTTTCTTCCTAGAGCATGTTTATTTAAATAATTGTATTTTTAATTCAACAATATCTGCAAAATGAACTAATCTTTAACATAAAATAAATGGTCTAGAATTACTTCAATCTATTAGAGGTGTATGTAGCTGTCGGTATATTTTTTTTTCTTTTTGCTTGCGCTTCGCGCTCGCTTAGAATTAAATAGGCCTTATAGGCTTAGAGGAAATAAAAGGTTGCCACATAAACCCTCCTGGTACGGCGTGTTTGTTTAATTTCTTTGGTAATCAATTCAGTATTTAGATTTGGTTCATTTAACCTTAAAATTTTCCTCTCGCGCTTCGCGCTCGCCTTGTATACTTGCTGAAGAAGTTCGGCGCAACTCCCAAAATCGGTCTTCTTTTTGTGTATATAGATACAAAAAAACCTCAAAGTTCCCCCCCCCCCAAAAAAAAAAAAAAAAAAAAATCGGCCTTTTCTTTTTGCCCCTTCTTTGTGTGTATAGATACAAAAAAAAACGCAAAAAAAACACATGCGTCTCGTTTACCTCAAAATTTGCCGCTCGCGCTTCGCGCTCGCTTAGAATTGTATATTTCCTGAAGAAATTCGGCGCAACCCCCCCAAAAAATGACATTTTTGCCCTTTCTTGTGTGTATTGATACAAAAAATTCCTCTCGGTTACCTTAAAATTTTCCGCTCGCGCTTCACGCTCGCTTGGAATTGTACTATTGCTGAGGAAAGTCGGCGCACCCTCCCCCCCCCCAAAAAAAAATAGGCCTCTCACTAACATTAACTTGGGTGTGTAAACATGGTTAAGCGGTTTTAATATTTTAGTTACCCGATACCCGCTACAAATTTTCACTCCGGGTAACCAACCCTGCTGGAAAGAACACACTCATTCACATTGTGAACACAGTGTGAAAACATAGTTCACACTGTGAAATTGATTTCACAATGTGAAAATGCCCCAATTTAACATTGTGGAGCACCACAATGTGGAAAACTACACATTGTTCACAATGTGAAAATTGATTTCACAGAGTGAATATACCAGCTCACAGTGTGAAATTGATTTCACAATGTGAAAACGCCCCAATTTAACATTGTGGAGCAGACTTCACAATGTGAAACACAGTGTGATCACACTGTGTTTCACATTGTGAATGAGTGTGTTCTTTCCAGCAGGGAACCCCCCCCCCCTTAGCAAAAAGCTAGATCCACCCCTGCCTATTGTTGTTTGTTATCATTATGATAACGAATTATTCAATAATCATAAAATTAATTGAAAAAAGGAAATTTAAATCAAAATTTAAATAACTGGCTGTGGTCAAACTGGATCGAGACGCCTTTGTTCTTGTAGGCTGATTGATCTTAGGTGTAAAGAAATATTAATGATTAGAAATAAGATCAAACAAACTAATATAGGCCTAAGGCACAAAACAAGTTCAAGCGACAACTGCACGTCAAGGCGATCAACAGCGAATGTGTAGCGGGCGCAGTCGGCTGGAGAAGCGGTAGCTAGCCGTAACAGCTTCCTGGTTCGAGTGGACGATTCGAGAATTGCAAATGCTATCAATGCAGCTATATCTGTTGTTTTAAGGTAGTAGATGAGTTCTTTCTTTCTCTGATACTTTCATGTAAATTTATGAAAGGTACTATATAAAATACACAAGCTTTTGTGGATATTTAGCATGATTTTGCGAAGAAAGCAAATGCCGATCATAGCCGTGACTGCAAGAGATGAAAGTCGTTCATTCTAAACACACTGACTACTTATCAGTCACTTAGGCGGGCGAGTTACACTCTAGCAGTGGGTTACACTCTAGCAGCTTAACAAACGCTTGTAATTGGAGCCCTTATTTATGTTTGACAAGGTGAACACGTAAAAGACCTAAACACTTAGAAAATCGTTTTGTTACTTTTCTCTTTCATAGAGAGATGTCCATGATATCAATAAAGAGGCCGACTATCAACCAGCTAAAGATGTTGACGATGAGATGATTGTCAAAGATGAAGATCTGAAAATCACTTGTCAACTAAATGACGGAACTCCCCAAGAAGAGGTAAGAGAGCCAGAGAAGTGGTCAACTGCAGAATGTATGTCATCACTTTTTTATAGGCCTGATCGATATAACAAAATTAACCAAAGAAGAAAGTAAGATAATTTTTTTTCCAAAAATATTAATAATTAGATTAACGTTTCCTTGGATAGAGTTAGGTCAACTTTCCATTCGAGTAATTCAATGTAAAGATTATTGTGAATTCTTTCACTGTCAATTTTAAGCTAGTTTATGTCGATTTGCCATTCCATTGCAATTCCATTTTTGTTCCGTCCTCCTGGTAACTTTAAATATACTTTTTGCCATTTATAATATCAGGAAGTCAAGAAAACTTTTTTCAAGGACACGAGCAATGTTGTGTACTTTGTCTTGGATTTGAAAATGAAAACAGAAGAGCAGCTGGTAAGGATGAAACTAATACAGTTAGACCTTGAGAAGCCAATCTATTTTACATGTAGAAGAAAGGCTTTTGCTACTTTTGGTGAGTTGGAACTATTTTAACTACATGCTTACCCCCAGTTTTTGAAATATTTGATTTTGTACATTATTCGCGATTCAAGATTTTGAAATTGCATTCATATTCATTAGAATGAACATACTTCACGAATTCCCTAAAAATTAACAATAAACATTACTGTTACTGCATTCATTATTACTTTTTCTTCTTTTTATGATGTTGCAGTCTGCGATGTTGGAGTCATTCTTTAGTTCCACATGTTGTATTTTGTGGTTTATGAATGATTTTGACTGAGAATACCAAATCCTTACACCATTCGACCGTAGAAGACCTTCTGGTACAGAACCAAACTCGAATCCAATTTTCCGATGGAGTTATATATTCAATATTTATGACATTATATGCCTGGTACTTCACTGTAAACATAAATTAGTCATTGGTGCTTATAAATTAGTCAAAACGACTAATTTATATTAGTCCAGTCTCAGTGACTTAATTACCTCAGTCAAGACTAGTTTAGGTAAGTCATTTGGACCAATATAAACAAGTCATTTAACAAATGACTTGTTTACATTGGTCAAATGACTAACATAACAAATGACTTGTAGGCCTACAAATGACTTATTTATATTGGTCAGAGGCTAGGCCTAATACGGCGCACGTAACAGTGAGTGATTCGCGGTCAAACCACACGGACACATGCCGACATGGTAAAAACAAAACGACATCGAATGCAACGCCTAAGAATTAGATCCATCTCAGGATATCGTTGAAAATGCTTTTAAAGACCAAGGTAAGTTTATGTCATAATTCTATTTTTAACGCGAATCCCGAGCATGGAATGCGTGAAGAAATTGTGACATTAAATTATTATTGCAGCCCCAAATGCTCAATTCCACGTTAGTTAATTGTAGGGCCTCTGCTAATATCATGAAATACTAGTAATTTGTAGTTGCAGAACACGCTCCATACTCGGATGGTGTGCTGGATGATTATAGTTATGATATGATGATCGATAATTAGTATCATTGAATATATTCATGTAAAGAATCAAAGGAAAGAGTTCCTCTTGCGACAGCCACTCCCCCCCCCCCCAAAAAAAAAAAAAAAAAAAAAATCGATAACAACACACCTTGTGCACATGCGCGTCTATAATTTATCGGACGTCCACCTTTTGCTATTCAAAATTGATTCAAAAATAAAAAAATTCTCGGCAGCGTGCAAGTCGTCTCGTTGGTGTAGTGTTGTGAGAGTAAGACAGTGACGCTGATGACTCGGGTTCGACTCCCGCTATACCTTTTGTGTTTTTTTTACTAAATAAACTGCAAGTTGTATTTTGTTGTTATTTTTTTATTATTAAAATATCATTTTTAAAAAAATATAACCCTAACCAAAACTCTAACTCTAGTCTATGTTTAAAATATTATTATAAACCATTTCCATATGTATATTTTTCAATTTGGGTAGCTGTCGGAAAAGGAACTCTTGCCGAATCGAATTTTAATTTGTAAAAGATGAGGTGGTGCAGCCCCCCCCAAAAAAAATGAAATAAATAAAAACATTTTTATTTAACATTTATTTTTCACTAATTTTTCATGAAGAATGCCAGACACCTCCATGGTATCTACAACAGCTCTATCACACTCAACATAGCACAGCAAAAGTGTCAACCACAGATAAAGCTTCGCAAACAGAAGTATCACTCAAACACTTTGCATCTATCCTACGAAGACAGACAGCTTACAGACCCATCGGCTTTCACGCGCTCCAGATTCATAGAATGTGTTTCTTCGTCAGACGATTCCTGCTTTTTTTATACCGGTGAGTTGTATTTATGATTGCTCACCTATTGTGCAATAATGTATAATCATGAGCAATGTATACACGTACATAACAATATTTCCTATTATTTTAATTTATAACATATTTATTCCCCCTTTTACATGATTGAAGGTGATCATGCTGAGCTATTTGTTCAACTTTCTGAAAGAGAAGGCATCAAAATGAGGTACTGGAATGGATTCAAAACACCGAAAGCTTCTCCAGCTAGATCTGAGGTATTTTCACTTCATGTTCTATAATTCTGTACTTGAATCTGTACATGAAAATCATTTTTGAATAACAATCTCACCTTTTAGAGGGAGTGTATTTTAAATATTGGACTAAATGGTTTCTTTTGCCAATTGAATGCCAACATTTCTTTAATTAGAGCTTGGCAATATTTTTGTCATTGCAGGGTATTTTGTTTTAATTGTTTCACATATTTAATTGCAATTTACTTATATATTAGTTTATAGTACATTATCTCTCATATTTGTATGTTTGGAATTAAGACACCTTTCCAATATGGTGTGGTCATGTCTACTTGAAAGAGACTCAACAACTGCTTGAACGCCTTTTTAAAACACAATTTGTACCATTTTAAACTGATTTTTTTTAATGATATTTTAAGTTATGAATGTTATGTTATAATTGTTAATGTCACATAAATTGCAACACTGAATTCACCTGGCTGGATAATAGGTTAGAGCGGTCCGCAGACTAGTTATTTAGTTAACTTTGCCCAAGGCCTGGCAGCCCAGCCAGGTGAAAACAGTGTCTTAATATTTTTGTGTTCTTTAATAATATGTTTTTTATATGGAATCAATTTTATTTATATTGTATGTCATCTTTATGCCGAATAGAATAATAATAATAATAATAATAATAATAATAATAAGAATAATAGAAATAACTAATTTGAATGACTATTTTAATAATTTAGTAAATTTGAAAATCAAATGAATTCATGTAAGGAATAAAGATCATGATGAGAGAGACAAATATTTCAATTATTATATAGATGCCCTTCCAGGGATTTTATAATGCCTGTCTAATAATTCTTTTTATTTTAATGGCCTTGTTTTTCAGGAACATCGTTCAAGGATATTGACTGTGTATGAAGAATTCATTATGACACTTTTCCGTCTTCGACGTGGTTTTACAAATCGTGGACTGGCAGATACATTTGGAATTGGAACATTTTGAAACTTTCTGGACCTTAAACTGCGACCACTCCTCATCAAATGCCCAACAAAGGAACAAGTTAGGGCAAGTCTTCCGAAGATTTTTTAGATATTTCAGAAGACTAGAACAATTATAGAGTGTATTGAAATATTTAACCTCATCAACGCCTTGTTCTCAAAGAATAACTTGGTCATCTTATAAACATCACAATACTCCCAAGCTCTTAGTTGCAACATTTCCAAGGGGTACCTTCATTTTTCTCTCTCACCTTTGGAAGTAGTGTATCAGATTAAAAGATCACACAAGAATCTGGTTGCTTGCACCACATTGAACATGGATATGACGTCATGGCTGATCGTTGTTTTCTCATAAGAGACCTCCGAGCAAAAAGGGGGAGCAACACTAAAACATAATATTATTTGTACATTGGAAGCAACTCAACACACACGCCACAGTCAAGACACGTCGCACAGTGGGCCAGGCGTCAGCAAAAATGCGCCAAAACTGGTTTCTGGTCACCAAACCAATTTTGTTTTTTTAATATTCTCAGCAAAGATAGCAACCTCTAGAACATCTCCATAAAATATTTCATCATGAAATTGATTTTTAGTTGGTTATTTTTTTTTAAATGACCAGAAAATAACTTGTTAGTGGTACACCATGTGTAAATGACAAATTTTCGTTATTTGGGAATTTTTACTAAATGTGTCGTTCAATATATTTAAAATTAAATTTGCTTGTTTAAGAATGCTCATTTTTAGTGCCCATAGAATTTAAAGACAAATAATTAATCCATTCGGAAGTAATTTTGGGAGAAACCACTAAATAATGGGGGAAAATTGCATTTTTTTTTTTTCATACGCATAAATTTTCAAAATTGCTGCCGATTGCTGCGCTAAAAATACAATGAGAGTCTTTGTTATAGTTTATGCTTTACATCAATACCAAAATTAGCTGCAACCTCCTGCAACCTTCGGAGATATAACCAATTTTCCATCCGCATGTTCGCCTATTTTACCGTCAAAATCTGCTAAAAAGCGATAATGCGCACGTGTTGCGCACACAAAAGTCTCACCGTAAGTGGCGTAAATATTTCAATTGAAAGCCGAAAAACCAAAACAACCAAAACACATGAATACAATGATTTTCATGAAATACAGAAATGTGTGCTTATGGGGGTGATATATATAGTATTTAGACTGTTACCCCCCCCCCCCCCCCACATATCAATTTCATGACCATCTGAATTGATCTTAATCTTGATATAGTATTATGGTATTTAATTGGGGGCTCACCTATGTCATAATAGGTTATCATCATTTGTTTCCCAACAATTATTATTTAATAAAGTCATAACTGATCATTCTTAAATTATCACTTGTATTCACATATATGTTTTGCTTCTTCGGTCAGGAGAAGATGTAAGACTGCCTACTTATAACACATTTTAACTGTGTCTTTATCATTATACTCTCTTTCATTTTTATATCTATAGTTTGATATCATTGTTATTTTGTCTTCCGAATTTCTGTACTTTCTGGACCCCATGGAAGATCAGCATTGTTATGTTTACAAAGCTGAATGGGCCATGAAGCCATTTATGCTTCTTTTATTTATTTTTTTAATTATATGTTTATATGATAACTGTATTTTTTATTGTTGCGATTTGGAAAATAAAATACAATACAATACAATAAGTTCAATTAGAGAAAAAAATCGTAGATATATAGATTGCAATAACTTTTCCGTCATAATCAAGAACAATTAGCCAAAATCAAAATGATTTTCTACTTATTTGATGAATAGGCCTACTGGTCTCATCAGGAAAACTGTATTTTTATGAATAAAAAAAGAGTCTCCCCTTTCATTCGTCCATAAAACCCCATTAAAGTTCCAAATAATATATAAATCTCTCTTTAAAAAAAGGCATTTTTTCCTCGTCCAGTAAAAAAACATTATGTAAATGAAGTCAGATAATTTAGAAGATACTCTAATCATGTTAACAATGTTTCCGTGGTCTATAAACCCCATACACACCTCACTTATGAAAATAATATCAGTTATGTAACTTTAACAAAGAAATCCGCTCTAACCAATCAGAAACGGGTATTTTAATGACGTCATAGACATTTGATTGGTGTTTCTCATGTCTTGAAACCCCCTATAAGTCCCACTAATTAAAGTAAAATGAATATGCCTATGTGTTACTATTGATATTTGTCTTGTCCAATCAAAAAAGAGCATGTTAATGACGTCATAAGTTTTTGAAATTGCTCTCATCAAATTCTGCGGGTCTGAAAACCATAGAAAGACTTCTCTTATCCGTCTTCGGTGAGGAATTAGTTTTGTCGCACTTTTAGTTCATTCTGGCCCACTGTGCGTCGCATTGAATCAGCAAGGATTCACGTTGAACGTGCTATCGGACGATTTAAGACTTTCTCAGAGTATTCAATGGAGTTGTACCTTTGTTGAGCTGGGGGAATATTTGCTATTTGTTATTGCTGAAATTTCCAAGACAAGCTGAACTTCAGATACATGCTATTTCCTGCATTTCTATTTTTTTTTTTTTTTTTTTTTTTTTTTTTTTTTTTTTTTTTTTTTTTTTTTTTTTTGGGGGGGGTTCTATTGTGCATAATGTTCTTTTATTCAAACCTTTATATTACACTGTACTTTACCTTGTTTGAATGTACTGCATGCAGTGAAATGAAACATGTCATGTATACATGTACATATTCAAAGCAATACGTATACATAATTATTATATTATTTGAAGTGAAGGTGATGATTGGGAATTTCTCCATTGAAACCAATATTTTCGAATTTACATTTATGCGTTTTAATTTCCTTTTTATATATATATAAATTTGTATTAGACTTTTCCATTCTTCTCCATCCTGGTCTCTCTCTCTCCCTCTGTCCTTCCCTCTTGTTCTCCTTTCACTTTTACTCTTACTCTGTGTCTTACTCACCCTCTCACTCTCTTCCTCCTATGCTATTTAAGTGTATTGGCCTCACAAATTCGCCTTTTAGTACAGTAATAACACTATGATGTCTTGACAGGCTATTCACTATGTAATCATCATTACAACAATTCAGAGTATCTGATATCATGATTATGTTAACTATTATGCTATATATTTTTATAATTTATGTTGTACTATACACAACAAAAAAAGTAAGTCCCCCCTTAATCAAAATAATGTAACTTTTGAACGAGCTTGTTTTGAGTACTATAATTTGGAGGGAAGTTTTAGCCACTTATTGAGTACCTTCGGTGAAAAAACTGACATCGATCGCTTGAGACATGCATGAGTGATCAACGTTTAAAGCAAAAATGGACATTTTCAAAAGTCACAAGGGTCATTTTGGAGGCTGTAAAAATAACAATTTTGTAAAATTTTCTTTTTACAATGTGTTTAATTGTTTTGGTAGATTTATCATCCAAAATTTGATCTTCCAACACCAATCCCGATACATTTCAATATTTTTCATGGATGAGTGAGCACAATTTTAAGAATTATGTTGAGGCCTCCAAAAATGGTAAAATCCAACAATTTTATTTAAAGATTTGACATCAGATATTATCATCAACATTATCGACACATTTTGTCAGAATATGAGCACTATTCGTCGTGTCATGGACGAGTGAGCACACTTTAAAGGTGAATTTTGTGATTTTCGTAATGACAATTTTGCCTTTAACATGTGTTTATTCATGCATGACGCAAAGGTTTTATCTCATTTTCGCACATAAGTTAGTCGATGAGTGTATAAACATAACTGCCAAACCATTTGACTCAACAATTTTTTGTTAAAAAGTTCCAGCATGTTGATTTGGGACTTGTTTTTGCTTCGAGATTGTACACAATGTCAATGGAGACGAAATCAAAATTTTAACAAAATTGAAATTCGACTTAATTTCATTGATGATTTTTGTTAATTCTACTGGGGGTTTTTTCACGAAACTTGGCACACAACTTCAGTATGATGCTAACTAACAGGAACAAACGCTAAATTGAGAATCTGATAAGGCACGGGGTGGGGCCAAAGCTCTGAAATTCCTTCTTATTTACATATTTTTCTAATAACTTCTGCTCACTGAAGCATAAAATACTGGAATTTTCGTGAAACTCGAATCAAATAAACTATCCAAGAAGGTCTGTGACAATTATCGACAGTAAGCAATTGAATTTTAGTCCACAAACGAAAAAATGGCTTTTCACGTATCACGTGTTCATTGAAGCGTGAATTTTTGATAAAATGCCATAGCATCATTTGAAAAAAAATATGTGACATACATAATGACAAAAAAATGTTGAGAAAAGGATTTTATTACACAAAATGGAGCAATACTTACCTAAGGAATTTGAAAATATCCTTTTTTGCTTTTATTAAGTGTTCATTCAACCGTGAATTGATGAATATTGTTTAAAACACTCTTCCAGATTCCATATTCCGTCATAATTACTCATTTTTAAAAGTAAAAATGTGTGAAAAATGCAGTTTTTGCAAATTTTACCTCGTGTTCATCCAACCGTGAAATTTAATGCAAAAGACGTTTGACGTGTTAGAATATAAGTGCAATAACCCTTCAGTATATATCTTTTGTTAAAAAGTTTGAATTTGTTCCAATATTATTGAATTAAAGTTATGAAACTGACCTTGTGACTTTCGAAAAGTGACATTTTTGCATTTTGACTGTGCTGATTGCAGCATGACTTAACGAATTTCAGTAAAATTCACCAAAATGGAAGCTGATAAAATTACCTACAATCGCATGTAATAACATTCGTGAAACTCCTCTTGGTTCAAAAGTTACATCATTTTCATTAGGGGGGGGGGGACTTACTTTTTTTGTTGTGTATATTTTGAAAATGAAATGTTGTAAATATGTTTTATCGAGTTAAAAATATAGACCATTATTATTATTATTATTATTATTATTATGTATAGCCCGATTATGTTGAAATAGATCTGTTTTAAATCAAGAAGAGATTTAGTTGCTTCATTTCTTTTGTTTTTACATAAAATATGGCCTTAAAATGATGACCAGCTAAAATAAGTCATTTGACTAATATTTGGCTTTGACTAATTAATTCTAGTCATCTGACTAAATCCAAAAGTGCCTGAAATGACTAAACTTTAGTCATTTGACTAATTAATTCTAGTCATCTGACTAAATCCAAAAGTGTCTGAAATGACTAAACGTTAGTCATCTGACTAATTAATTCTAGTCATTTCAGACATAGGGCAGGACTAATTTTTATTAGTCAAAATGACTGATTTATGTTTACAGTGTTAGTACGCAAATAATCAGATAAATGATGTAATACATTTACTTTAAATCTAGTTCAAATAACACATTTCCCCTAAAAGAAAAGGATTTTAAAGATGGATCAAAGATTAACAAATGATGACAAACTCCAATAGGCTTTAGTGTGTAATTGGTGCCACCCACAAAAGAAAGACGGTGATAAAGTTTTACAACTAGACAACCCCGTCACTAATATAATCGTATATATTATAAGGAAACGTATCGCATCTAGAGATATATCAAGAAGTTTTTGCATGGCCCTGCATTTATCATCATTATCATCTCTTTGTTTTTACACGATACGATTATAAACACAACACAAAAAGTAAATTCCCCTATTTCTGATGTCAATAATGTTTTAACCAGGTAAAATTGAAAAAACCTAATTGTATGTCTGTGTAGGTAATTTTCAAATATTCAAATTTTTCTACATCACACTTGCCAAGAAAGATGCCACATGTGTGCCCTAACATAATGATATAAGTTCATGATCAGATTTCACGGTTGAGTGAGCACTTGGTTAAAATGGCAAAAAAATGCAGTTTTTTGGATTTTCGGTGGTATATTTGATAAAAAAAATGATGGAATTCCTGTTCTGGAAGTGAATTTCGACATTTGCTAACAATTCACGGTTGAATAAACACATAAGACAACCGAAAATAGACCATTTTAAAATTATGATCAGGTATTGCAATAATCATCAATGAAAATAGGCCGAACTTCAAATTTGTCAGGTATTGATTTCCTCCTCCATTGACTTCATGTACAGACGTTTAACATGTTTAACAAAAAGTGAAATTTGGCATATTTTCATTGGTAATTTTTGTCAATTTGACTGCAAGTTTTTTTTTCATGAAATATTGAATACGTCAAATTACGTATTCGATAATTCACTGAACCGTGATGGAGAACTAAACTTTCTTCTCAATTGCAAGATTTTCTTGCATTTTGTGCCCACTGAGGCGTGAAACATCGGGATTTTTGTGAAATTAAAATCAGATGTATTTCCCCAAAACAATCGTGCGGCTTAATAAAAGTAACACATTGAAGTTTATTAGATACATGAAAAAATAGAATTTCTAGTCTCACGTGCTCACTGAAGCATGAATTTTTTAACAAGTGTCATTATGATCATTGAAACATGTCCAAAGGTTATAAACATAACCCCCAAAAATGTAATTGAAGTGACTTTTAGTGCATAAAATTACTGCAATACCTGATCATAATTCAAAAATGGCCTATTTTCGGTTGTTTTATGTGTTCATTCAACCGTGAATTGTTAGCAAAAGTCGAAATTCACTTCCAAAACAGGAATTCCGTCATTTTTTGACCACGTGAAATTCACAAAAACTGCAGTTTTTGCTATTTCAACCATCATGAATCATCAATCATGAACTCAAATCATTATGTTAGGGCACACATGCGGCATCTTTTTTGACAAGTGTGGTGTAGAAAATTTTGAATATTGTTTCGAAATCATTTATTCAAGGTTGTGATAATCGGTTTGTGAACTTCAAAAAATGACATTTTGCATTCAACCATTACTCACTGGAGCATGACGATTCTTCCTAAAAATTGGTTACATGGTAGCTAATAAAATTCCCTACCTGGACATATAGGGTAGATGTAGGGAATACCGGACAGTAGGGAATATCGGACGGTCACCACATGTCCAGCCCTATTATTATTGTGATATGTCATGATCTACATGAGATATAAAGTTATTCTGAGTGTTTTGAAATTTTGTAGTAAACTGCATATAATCTTCTAAAAATGAATAATGTTATAAAAAATCAATACAAACATGTTAAGTTAATGGTTTACATTCAAATCAGTGCTTCCAGACAGATCTGTATACAAAAAAAAAGGGTAAAAACATACTGTCCGGTATTTCATACACTGTAGGGAATGCCGGACAATTTACGATGACGTCATTATTTGCATATAACTGCCTCAACAAATATTTGATTACCTCATTTTTTTTTGGAAAATAAAGTTGAATGATGTAGCTAAGCAATGAGAATCTTTTTCTTTTGTGATTTTATTGTTTTCATGTGCTAATTAAGCAAATGAGCTTAAGTGGCCGGTATTCCCTACATGTACCCTAATTAGATTTTTTTTTAAATTTCACCTGGTTCAAAAATTATTTCTCTGAAATAGGGGAACTTACTTTTTGTGTTGTGTTTAGAATCTGCTAAATTATATTTTGCATTTATAGGGAAGCACCAAGCATATGAATCGACCGTCTCATCTCCAACGGATGCTATGCCAGAAGTAGACAACAATAACTTGAGCAGGTGAGCTTGTTTCGGATCTCAATGGACAGACCATGCATGGTATATGCAGTCAAACGTATACTCGTTCCGGATTTTTAGAGATACCCCTCTATTACTGGTTTTTGAAGGGGAAGACGTGTCAAAATTACCCCCCCCCCTCCCATTTCATTTTT
>CALNVZ010001644.1:95069-163838 GCA_940671915.1 Paracentrotus lividus
CGTTGTCAGATTCATTTATTTTATGCTATATGATCCTTTTAAATCTTGCTGCCAAGTCGATTTTAAAAGTTAAGCATTTAAGCGTTTTTTTTAAAAGAATTTTCAATTCCCAAATTTCCATTTTTTTGCTTTCTTGAGATTTTGAATCCTTCTAAAGCATTTTTCGAATCAGGTCATCAGTACAAAAAAAAAATCATCCTTAGAATTGGAATGTAATTTTTTATTTTCGCTCGATCGAAATTATTTTATTCCTGCGAATACATTTAGAAAAAAAAGTCGTCCGCATTGAACTTTATGCACATAGATTAATAGAAATATGCATTCAAATTAAAATGGTGATGGCCTCGACTTCTTGGGGTCATTCTTAATTCATTACCAAGACAAAGCTTGTTAAAAATAAGGCATTCTATAAGATTCATCGTCAAGGAAGACAGACATTTTATAGGTTATCAAAACGGTTTACGCATGACTTGTTAAACCTGCAGCCATGGATAAGTTTCCCTCATAGCAACGAAAATGAAAATAGTTAGACGCCAAAGACCAAAAAAAGAACACTGGACACGCACATATAATTTATTATGAAAGTAATACCAAAATTGTATGTTACCCTATTAAAAATCAAGACTTGATTTCACACGGACCTATTGTATGAAAAAGAAAAGGCTTATTGAAAGCCGCTATATGCCCCCATTATAAATATATTATAGATATAATAAAAGACAAATAAACAATATATCTGTAATGTACGAACTAAAAGAAAAAAAATCCATTATGAATATGTGTCTTCGACTTAATACAGCGACCGTAAAGTAGATTAAAAGAAACAAAAGCCAAAAATAAAAAATAAAATGTTTCTTTGATATAAGATATAATATCAGATGCGAATTAGAACCAAAATACAAACACGGAAAAAATAGACAACAGCCTATATATATTATTTTAAATGACCTTTAAAAACAATACAAAGCACCCAATTTTAAAACAGTGGCGATTCAGGTTTATGGCCGGGGCGCCAAAATTTATATTCAGGATTCTTGTACAGTTTTCAATTTATTTTGCGTTTTACCGGCTGCCGAGCAAAAAGAGGAGCGGGGAGGTTGGGAAGAAAGGGATGGGGTAGGTGTGAAGATATTTCGGCATTCGTCAACCCTCACAGTCATATTTACCCGTCAGTGGTAGGGTTATTGTTAA
Source organism: Paracentrotus lividus (assembly GCA_940671915.1). Lineage (NCBI taxonomy): Eukaryota > Metazoa > Echinodermata > Echinoidea > Camarodonta > Echinidae > Paracentrotus > Paracentrotus lividus. The sequence continues at coordinate 96,261 of CALNVZ010001644.1, forward strand.
GTCGCGTCATCCATAAATAATGTTTCCTGTTTTTTTTTTGTTTTTTTTCTCTCTCTCTTTTTTGTTGTGTTGTTTTGTTTTTTTTGTTGGGGATGTTTTTTGTGGGGTCGCAAAATACCAATTTTATGCACTTTCTCTCAATTATGGGCTCGGTGAGAGGGGGGGGGGGCTCCAAGCTCGTCAGGCTCCTTTGAATCTCCCACAATAGAATCGCGATACGTTTATAATTCAGAATAATCATAGTTTAAAACATATTTAAAAGATAAGCCTAAATAATTATAAGCCACACCAATGCTATGGAAATCTTGTAATGGAAAATATATAGAGATTGAAGGGAAAAACACAAAAAGCATAAACGGAATTTTAAATGAAGGACGTTTCGTTAAAAATGAGTTCCTCAAAATGGAAATTGATTGCCAAACAGCTAAAATTGGCCCTAAAAAACGAACCTCGTTAATTTGAATGAATCATAATGCTAAATTGTACATACATTAATTAAAGATTTGTATGCGGTTTAAAGATCTTGTTTTGCTGTATAAATAAAATATAAGTACGGGGAAAATAAGATGTGAATTGCAAAACAGAAAATGGTTTTGCCCCCAATTATGAAATTAATGCTGTTAAAATTAAAGCTTCGTGACTATTGAATGACTTGATTCCCCGTTTTTAGAAATTAAAATGCCGATTATCGAATCGGAAAAGGTATCGCTTGAATTTGAATACCTCTATAGGTTTTGAATGACAAACCTATAAATTGGGCGGAAAACCTATAATAGGTCCATGTGAAAAATCAAGTCTTGATTTTTAATAGGAAACATACAAGTCTTGGTATTTCTTTCAATAATAAATTATATGTTTTGCCGTGTCCAGTGTTCTTTCTTTTTGCCTTTGCAATCCACTATTTCATTTTCGGTTGCTATAGGGACTTATCCATGGGCTGCAGGGTAAACAAAGTTCATGGAAAACCGTTTTGATAACCTACAATATCATATCTTCTTGACGAATGAATCTTAAATAGAATACACTATTTTTAACATATTGCCTTATAATGAATTTTGAATGACCTAAGAAAGTCCGAGGCCATCCCTTTTGAATTTGAATGGCAATCTAATAATGTATGCATAGAAGTTTCAAAATGTTTCTAAATGTGTTGTACGGAAATTAATTCGATCGAGCGAAAAGGAAATATTAAACATTTCCAATTCTAAAGTTGAATGTTTTTATCTGAACTTTAGATGACTGATCGAGATGCTTTACCCAATGATTCAAATCTCAAACCCCGAAGCAACAAAAAAATAAATTAATCAAATTCTTTTGAACGCTTATGCTACTTTTTAAAATCCGACTGGCACATTTAAAAAGATCATGAATAAATAATTAATTGAACAAAACTTAATGTAGTTAATGGAGGTTGGCCCAAAACGATATAACTGTGGTGAAATTGAATGATCTTAAAATAATTCGAATGATATTGTATGAAATTGACCGGAAAACCTATATTATATATATATTTCTGCATCGTTCAACGATTTAATGTATGATTGTGATCGAAACAGTATAGTAAAATACAAGGATATTTACCAATCATCACATTTTCGTTTATGCAATCTTAGAACATACATCCGATGCCTACTAAGTAGGATCCATGAACATACACTGAGACGTGCAAATAGCTAAATGCTTGCAGTCAATTCTACACCTTAAGGTCTTTAAAAAATCAATGTGCCTAGCTTACGAATTGGTTGCACTGGTACAGGCCAGGATGACTAGTGACATATGGTTTCGGGATGCCCTTATCGTTGGGCTTGCAGATGAGGAGTAGGGTTGACATCCTTCGGCGAATCTAAACAAGAAACATGTCAGCTTGTGAGCAAGTATCATGTATAGAAAGCCAACTAGAGTGGCAAAACGATCCGCTGGCCGCCACCGGAGACAGCTACCACAGCGACTGCGACGTTACCAGTTCGATATCGCCGCCAGGTAGAAATGTCGCCCACATTGGCATACCAAGCAAGGTATACACGAACACTTTCGTTCCTGTGATCCACTGTGCAAAGCCCATGGACGAACATGGAACAAAAGCCTCTAGAATTGCAACAGCCTACGGCCACACAGCAACCAAATGCGCGGCGTCCCCGCACCACTTTGAGACTATGTGTCGCCAGTCAAAGCGCAGGACAACCGACATAGACATTGACGCAACCGCCTTCTTGCAGACCTTTGTTCACTGGACAGCTCCCGGCAAGTGCTACACACAGCATCATGCTTCGAATCCACTAGCGTGTACAATGGCATTTCTTCGATCGTTTTGGGATTAGCGGGCATCCGTATCCGTCCAGGCATTCCTCAGATATATAGCTGGCTTTGGCTTCCCATACATCCTCGCAGTCCGACTCCCATTGTACCTATACCCTGAAGTGGCGGAACACTGGCTGTCATATCCTGTCTTGCTAGCCACAATCGCTCCTTCGAAAGCTAGACCTGAAGACACACACATCTCATCCCAGTTAATCAATGAAGAGACCGTGTCAAACGAACATTGGTATCACATCGCGAGAGGCGCCACCGTGCTACGTATCTCTGGCACCTCTCCTTCAGGGGACCTGTTCTGCGCAAGAATCCGACTAAACCTCGAATGGACAGTTTGATTTCCAGGAAATCAATCGCCACGATGTAGGCGAGTACCTCACCACAACCAATCTCCCTCTACCCCGACACTATTGCAAAGCTGTCTTTATGCATGGAATTGGTCATCACAGCTTGCCCTTGATGACAGATGGATTAATCTATACAAATTACGTGGAGGCTACCTGATGACCCCTCTACGAATAAATTTGCCTCAGGAGATGGCTACAGCCGCCCGGTTCAACGAGATCGTGTGTGACATACGCACGAAATACAAAATGCGTGGACGACACTTCTGATGTGGTCGGACTGCCATTCCGATGCCTTCTTCCGAGCTATTGACTGGCTTAGGCACTTTGCTGGAGCCAGGTATAGCACTGCCCATTGTTTAGGAAGCAGACTAACGGCGCCGCTAGATTGATTCCTACCTCTGCGGTCGAATCTTGTCATTTACGGTAATCAGCGACGAAACTGACATCAAGACGGTGGCCTCGAATTTATGTCACATACCAGCATCCACCATTCTTCCACAACTGGGGTTTCACATGCATCGAACATCATCGGTTGCCTTCCCCATAGCACACTCGTGCGCGGATGGCGGTAAAAGAAGTAAAGCGACTATCACAGGTCTATACCAACAGCAATGGCTCCCTGAGCACCGCAAGTTCTCAAGCGTGCGATGCTGCAGTACCGGAAATGATACCTGACCATGTACACACATCCCATTCACTCAAGGCAAATACCACCCCACACAAACCTGGTGGGAAACCTCACTTCACGGAAAGAGGCAACTCCGTAACCGCCATAATGCGAATTGCAGAACTCCATCTCTGAGCATACACGTCAGTGGTTTTTGTGAACTGCGTTCGTAATCCAGAACTCAGACTGACCCACATCCAAACCAAGTGGGATAAGACCGCGGTGATCGCGCTCACATATTATTAATTACTATATTATTTAAATTCCAGATTAATTTTCTAATCTATTTACTTTTTTATTTAATTCAGGCCTATTCTTATTTTTATTATTTCCAGTGAAATTATTTTGTTTTCTTCCTAGAGCATGTTATTAAATAATTGTGATATTTTTATTCAACAATAGTCGCAAAAATGAACTAATCTTAACATAAAAAGGCTAGAATTACTTCTAATCTATTAAGGTGTATTAGCTGTCACGTATATTTTTTTTTTCTTTTTGCTTGCGCTTCGGCGCTCGCATTAGAATTTAAATAGGCCTTATAGGGCTTAGAGGAAATAAAAGGTTGCCACATAAACCTCCGTACGGCGTGTTTGTTTAATTTCTTTGGTATCAATTCAGTATTTAGATTTGGTTCATTTTAACTTAAAAATTTTCCTCCGCGCTTCGCGCTCGGCTAGCCTTGTATTACTTGCTGAAGAAAGTTCGGCGCAACTCCCAAATCGGTTTCTTTTTGTGGTATATAGATACAAAAACCTCAAAGTTCCCCCCCCCCCCAAAAAAAAAAGAAAAAAAAAAAAATTCGCCTTTTCTTTTTGCCCCTTCTTTGTGTTATAAGATACAAAAAACAGCAAAAAAAACACATGCGTCTCCGTTTACCTCAAAATTTGCCGCTCGCGCTTCGCGCTCCTTAAATTGTTATATTTCCTGAAGAAATTCGGCGCAAACCCCCCCCAAGTAAATGAATTTTGCCCTTTCTTTGTGTGTATTATACAAAATTCCTCTCGCGTACTTAAAATTTCCGCTCGCAGCTTCACGCTCGCTGGAATTGTAATATTGCTGAGGAAAGTCGGCCGCACCCTCCCCCCCCAAAAAAAAAAATAGGCCTCTCATAACATTACTACTTGGGTGTGTAACATGTAAAGCGGTTTTTAATATTTATTACCCGATACCGCTACAAATTTTCACTTCGGTAACAACTCCTGCCTGAAAGAACACACTCATTCACTATTGTGAACCAACAGTGTGAAAACATAGTTCACACTGTGAAATTGATTTCACAATGGAAAAATGCCCCAATTTAACATTGTGGATGCACACAATGTGGAAAACTACACATTGTTTCACATGTGAAAGTTCGATTTCACAGAGTGAATAAATACCAGCTCAAGTGTGAAATTGATTTCACATGTGAAAACGCCCCAATTTAACATGTGTGGAGCAGACTTTCACAATGTGAAACCACAGGTGATCACACTGGTTTCACCATTTGTGAATGAGTGTGCTTCTTTCAGCAGGGAAACCCCCCCCCCTTATGCAAAAAGCTGATCCACCCTGCCTATTGTTGTTTGTTATCATATGATAACGAATTATCAATAATTCATAAAAATTATTGAAAAAAGGAAATTTAAATTCAAAATTTAAATAACTGGCTGTGGAATCAAAACTGGATCGAGAACGCCTTTTGTTTTCTTGTAGGCTGATTGATTTAGGTGTAAAGAAATATTAATGATTAGAAATAGATCAAACAAACTAATATAGCGCCTAAGGCACAAAACAAGTTCACGACCAAACTGCACGCAAGGCGGATAACAGCGAATGTGTAGCGGGCGCAGTCGGTGGAGAAGCGGTAGCTAGCCCGTAACAGCTTCCTGGTTCGAGTGGACGATTCGAGAATTTGCAAATAGCTTATCAATGCAGCTATATCTGTTGTTTAAGGTAGTAGATGAGTTCTTCTTTCTCGTGATTACTTTCATGCTAAATTTATGCAAAGGTACTAATAAAATACACAAGCTTTTTGTGGATATTTAGCAGTGATTTTGCGAAGAAAGCAAATGGCCGATCATAGCGCGTGACTGCAGAGATGAAAGTCGTTACATTTTCTAAACACACTGAACTACTTATAGTCACAATTTGGCGGGGAGTTACACTCTACAGTGGCGATTACACTGCTAGCAAGCTTAACAAAACGCTTAGTAATATGGAGCCCTTATTTTGTTTGACAAGGTGAACACGTAAAAGACCTAAACACTTAGAAAATCGTTTTGTTAGCTTTTTCTTTTCATAGAGAGATGTCCGATGATATCAATAAAGAGGCCGACTATCAACCAGCTAAAGTGTTGACAAGATGAGATATTGGTCAAAGATGAGAATCTTGAAAACACTTTGTCAACTAAATCGACTAACTCCCCAAGAAGAGGTAAGAGAGCCAGAGAAGTGTTCAACTGCAGAATTATGTCATCCACTTTTTTTTCATTAGCGCCTGATCGATATACAAAAATTAACCAAAGAAGAACGTAAGATAATTTTTTTTTCCAAAAAATATTAAGTAATTAGATTAACGTTGTCCTGATAGAGCTTTAGGTCAACTTTCCATTCGAGAAGTCAATGTAAAAGATTATTGTGATATCTTTCACTGTCAAATTTTAAAGCTAGTTTATGTAGATTTGCCAATATCCATTGCAATTCCATTTTTGTTCGGTCCTCCTGGTAAACTATTAAATATGCTTTTGCCATTTATAATATCAGGAAGTCAAGAAAACTTTTTTCAAGACAGAGCATAGTTGTGTACTCTGATCTTGGATTGACAAATATGGAAACAGAAGAGCAGCTGGTAAGCGATGAAACTAATACAGTTAGGGACCTTGAGAAGCCAATTATTATATACATGTAGAAGAAAAGGCTTTTGCCTACTTTGGAGTGAGTTAGGAACTATTTTAAACTACATGCTTACCCCCAGTTTTTGACATATTTGTTTTGTACATTATTCGCGATTCAAGATTTTGAAAATTGCATCATATTCATAGAATGAACATACTTCACGAAATTCCCTAAAAAATTAACCAATAAACATTCTGTTTAACTCGCATTCATTATTACTTTTTCTTCTTTTATGATGTTGCCACGTCTGCGATGTTGGAGTCATTTCTTTAAGTTCCACATGTGGTATTTTTGGTTTATGAATGGATTTTGACTGAGAATCACAAATCTTACACCATTCGACCGTAGAAGACTTTCTGGTACAGAACAAACTCGAATCCAATTTCCGATGGAAGTTATATATTCAAATATTTATGAACATTATCATGCCCTGGTACTGTATGAAACATATTAGTCATGGGGCTTATAAATTAGTCAAAACGACATAATTCTTATTAGTCCAAGTCTTCAGTGACTTACTTACCGTCAGTCAAGACTAGTTTAGGTAGTCTTTGTGATCTTCATATTGTACAGGTCAAACTAAAGACTTACATGCCAAATGCCTAACTGATAGCGCCTCAAATGACTTATTTATATTGGTCAGAGGCAGCCTATAGGCGCACTTAACAGTGACGTGATCGCGGTCAAAACACGGAACATGCCGACATGGGTAACAAACAAACGAATCGAATGCAACGCCTAAGAAATTAGATCCATTCGGAATTCGTTGAAAAATGCTTTTAAAGACCAAGGTAAAGTTATGTCAATAATTCTATTTTTAACGCAATCCCGGAGCATCGGAATGCGTGAAGAATTGTGACCACTTAAATTATTATTGCCAGCCCCAAATGCTCAAATTCCAACGTTAGTTAATGTTAGGGCCTTCTAATATCATGAAATACTAGTAATTTGTTAGGCAGAAACGCTCCAATTACTCGGATGTGTGCTGGGATGATTTATATTTGATATGATGACGATAATTTATCGATTGAATATATATCGTAAAGAATCAAGGAAAGAGTTTCCTTTTCTTTGCGACAGCCACTCCCCCCCCAAAAAAAAAAAATCATGAGACACACACCTTTGTGCACATGCGCGCCTATATTTATCGACGTCACCTTTTGCTATTTCAAAATTGATTCAAAAATAAAAAAATTCTCCGGCAGCGTGCAAGTCGTGTCTCGTTGAGTGTAGTGTTGTGAGGAGTAAGCAGTGACGCTGATGATACGGGTCGACTCCGCCTATACCTTTGTTGGTTTTTTTTACTAAAAATAAACTTGCAAGTTGTATTTGTTTGTATTTTTTTTATATAAATATATTTTTATAAAAATATAACCCTAAACCAAAACTCTAACTCTAGTCTATGTTTAAATTTAATTATAAAACCATTTCCATATTATTAGTTTTCAAATTGGTAGTGTGGAAGAAACGTTGCCGAAGATGAATCTTAACTCTGTAAAAGATGAGGTGTCAGCCCCCCCAAAAAATGAAATATAAAACATTTTTATTTCATTATGTTTCAACATATTTTATTGAAGAATGAGACACCTCATGGTCTAAAGCTTCTATCAACTAATGCAGCAAAGTGTCAACCACAGATAAAGCTTCGCAAAACAGAAGTATCACGTCAAACACTTGCACTATATACAGCGCAAGTTCAGCCATCGGCTTTCACGCGGCTCCAGATCATAGATGTGTTTCTTCGTCGATCATTCTCTATTTTATTTTAGTGGTTGTATTTAATGATTGCTCTATTGTGCTAATGTATAATCATAGAGCAATGTATACACACATAACTATTCCATTTTTTAATTTATAACATATTTATTCCCCTTTTAACATGATTGAAGGTGATCGATGCTGAGTCTATTTGTTCAACTTCGAAAAGAAGGCATCCAAAATGAGGTTACTGGAATGGAGTTAAAACAACCGAAAGCTCTCCAGCTAGAATGAGGTATTTTCACTTTCTGTTCTTATTCTGGTACTTGATCTGTCTGATCCATTTTTGAATAACAATTCTAACTTTAGAGGGAGTAGTATTTTAAATCTTGGACTAAATGGTTTTTATTAGCAATGTGAATGAACTTTCCTTTAATTAGAGATTGGCATATTTTTGGTCATGCAGGGTATTTTGTTTTAATTGTTCACTATTTAATTGCAATTTACTTATATATTATTTATAGTTACTATATCTCTCATATTTGATGTTGGAATTATAGACAAACCTTTCCAATATGGTGTGGTCATGTCTACGTTGAAGAGATCTCACATGCTTGGAACGCCTATCTATTTAAAACACAATGTTTGTACCGATTTTTAAACTAGATATTTTTTTAATGATATTTTTATATGTTTATGAAGTGTTTATGTTATAATGTTAATGTCACATAAATTGCAACACTGAATTCACCGTGGGCTGGATAATAGGTTAGAGCGGTCCGCAGACTATTATTTAGTTAACTTTGCCCAAGGCCTGGCAGCGCCAGCAGGTGAAAACAGTGTCTTAATAATTTTTTGTGTTCTTTAATAATATGTTTTTTTATAGTGAATCAATTTTTATTTATATTGATGTCGAGTCTAGCGACTAGAATAATAATAATAATAATATAATAAAATAATAATAATAAGAATCATAGAAATAACTAATTTGAATGACTATTTAATAATTTAGTAATTTGAAAATCAAATGATTCATTGTAGGAATAAAGAATCATGATGAGAGAGACAAAATATTCAATTATTATCATATGATGCCCTCTTCCAGGGATTATTCATAAGCGCATGTCTAAATAATCTCTTTTTTTAATGCTTGTTTTTCAAGGAACTCGTTCAAAAAATGGATAATTGACTGTGTATGAAGAATATCATTGATGACACTTTTTCCGTCTTCAGACGGGTTTACAAAATCGTGGACTGGCAGAACATTTGGAATTGGAACATTTTGAAACTTTCAATGGAACTTAAACGCGCCACTCTCATTCAAATGCCCAAACAAAGGAACAGTTAGGCAAGTCTTCAATTTTTTAGATATTTCAGAAGACCTAGAACATTATAGAGTGTATTGAAATATTAACCTATCAACGGCCTTGTTCCAAAGAATAACTGTCTCTTATAAAATACATATACATCCCAAGCTCTAGTTGCAACATTTCAAGGTATTATTTTTCGTTCTGCTCATCTTTGGAAAAGTTATGTAGTGTATCCAGCATTAAAAGATCACACAAACAAATCTGGTTAGTCTGCACGCACGATAGTACAGGAACATGGATATTCGAGATCATGGCTGATCGCTTGTTCTATAGAGACTCCGGAGGCAAAAATGGGGGTAGCAACACTAAAATAAATATTATTTTGTACATTGGAAGGCAACTCAACACATCACGCACAGTCAACGTACACGTCGCACAGTGGGCCAGGCGTACAGCCAAAAATGCGCCAAAACTGGTTCTGGTCACCAAACCAAATTTTGAGTTTTTTTTATTATGTCTCAGCAAAGATAGCAACCTCTAGAACATCTCCATAAAATATATTCATCAGAGAATTGATTATTTAGTGTGTTATTTTTTTTATAAATGACCAGAAATAACTTGTTAGTCGAACATGTGTAAATGACAAATTTTCGTTAATTTGGGAATTTTTACACTAATGTGTCGTTCAATATATCTAAAGATTAAAATTTGCCTTGTTTAGAATGCTCATTTTTAGTGCCCCATAGAATTTAAAGACAAATAATTAATACCATTCGAGATAGTAATTTTGGGAGAAACACTAAATAATGGGGAAAATGATTCTTTTCTTTTTTTCATTACGGCCATAAATTTTCAAAAATGTGCTTGGCCGATTGCTCCAGGCTAAAAAATACAATGAGAGTCTTTGTATAGTTTAACTGCTTTACATCAATACCAAAATTAGCGCACCTCCTGCAACCTTCGGAGATATAAAACAATTTCCATCCGCATGTTCGCCTAATTTTACCGTCAAAATCTTGCTAAAAAGCGATTAATGCGCACGGAGTGTTCGCCACAAAAGTCTCACTTAAGTGGGCTGTAATATTTTCAATGGAAAGCCGAAAAACCAAAACAACCAAAACCATGAATACGAATGACTTTTATGAAATACGAGAATGTTGTGCTTATTGGGGAGTGATATATATAGTTTTTAGACTGTTACCCCCCCCCCCCCCCACAATATCAATTTTATGACATCTGAATTGATCTTAATCTTGATATAGTACTATTATGGTATTTAAATTGGGGGCTCACCTATGTCATAATAGGTTTCATCATTTGTTTCCCAACATAATTATTTAATAAGTCATAAACTGATCATTTCTTAAAATTATACTTGTATTCACATATATGTTTTGCTTTCTTCGGTCAGGAGAAGATGTAAGACTGCCCTACTTATAAACCATTTTAACTGTGTCTTATCATTATACTTCTCTTTCATTATATCATAGCTTGATATCATCATTGTATATTTGTGTCTTGTCCGTATTCTGTACTTTCTGCGACCCCATGGAAGATGCACATTGTTATGTTTACAAAGTGAATGGGCCATTTGAAGCCATTTATGCTTCTTTTATTTATTTTTTTAATTAATGTTTATATGAAACTGTATTTTTTATTGTTGCATTTGGAAAATAAAATACAATACAGGAAACAATAAGTCAATTAAGAAAAAAATCGTAGATATAAGATTGAATAAACTTTCACGTCATAATCAAACGAACAATAGCACAAAATCAAAATGATTTCTACGTTACTTTGATGAATAGCTACTGGTTCTCATCAGGAAAAAAACTGTTTTTTATGAAATAAAAAAAGAGTCTCCCCTTTCATTCGTTCCATTAAACCCCATTAAATTCAAATAAATATATAAATCTCTCTTTAAAAAAAGAGCATTTTTTTCCTCGTCCAGCTAAAAAAACATTTGTAATGAAGGCCAGATAATTAGAAAATCTCTAAATCATTTACATGTTCGGTCTTATAAACACCCATACACACCTCACATATGAAAATAATATCAGTTTGTAACTTTAACAAAGAAATCCCGCTCTTAAACCAATCAGAAGACGGCGTATTTTATGACGTCAAGACATTGATGGTGTTTCTCATGTCTTGAACCCCCTTATAAGTTCCACTAATTAAAGTAAAAATGAATTATGCCTATTGTTACTATTGATTAGTTTGTCTTGTCCACATCAAAAAAAAAGAGCATGTTAAGACAGCATAAGTTTTTGAAATTGTGCTCATCAAATTCTTGCGAGTTCTGAAACCATCATAGAAAGACTTCTCTTATCCTCTCGGGAGACATTAGTTTTTGGTCGCAACTTTTAGTTCATTCTGGCCCACTGTGCGTACGCATTTGGAATCAGCAAGGATCACGTTGAACGTGGCTATCGTAGAAATTTAAGACTTTCTCAAGAGTATTCAATGGTTAGAGTTGTAAACCATTTGTTAGACGTGGGCTGGGAGATATTTGCTAATTGTTACTTGCTGCGATGATTTCCAAGACAAGCTAGACTGTCAGGATACATTCTATTTCCTGCATTTCTATTTTTTTTTTTTATTTTTTTTTTTGTTTTTTTGTTTTTTTTTTGGGCGGGGTTCATTCGTCATAGTGTCTTTATTCAAACTTTCTGATTGACACTGCTAACTTTATCCTTTTTGAATGACTAGCATGCAGTGAAATGAACATGCATGCAGTATACATGTACATAATTCAAAAGCCAATTACGTATACATTAATTATTATATTCGATTGAAGTGAAGTGATGATTGGGAATTTCTCGCATTGGAAACCAAATTCTTTCAGAATTTACATTTATTGCGTTTTAATTCTCTTTTTTGTAATATTATAATAGAAGTTTGTATTAGAACTTTTCCATATTCTCCAACCTGGTCTCTCTCTCTCCCTCTGGTCCATTCCTCTTCTCCTTTCACTTTTACTCTTTACTGCTTGTCTTACTCACCCTCTCATCTCTCATTCCTCCTATGCTATTTAAGTGTTATTGCCTCACAAATTCGCCTTTTAGTACATTTTAATCAACAATATGATGTCTTGACAGGCATTCATATGTAATCATCATTACAACAAGTTAGAGTATCTGATATCAATAGATTATGTAAAACTATTATGCTATAATTTTATAAAGTATTGTGTACTATAAACACAAAAAAAAAGTAAGTCCCCTTAATCAAAATATATGTAACTTTTGAACGAGCTGTTTTGAGTATGTGATAATTGGGATGGGAAGTTTTAGCCACTTATTGAGTCCTTCGGTGAAAAAACATGACATCAGACGGCTTAGAGACATGCATGAGTGATCAACGTTTAAGCAAAAATGGACATTTTCAAAAGTCACAAGGGTCATTTTGGAGCTGAAAAATTAACAATTTTGTAAAAATCTTCTTTTTAACAATGTGTTTAATTGTTTTTGGTAGATTTATCATCCAAAATTTGATCTTCCAACACCAAATCCGAATACATTTCAATATTTTTCATGATGAGTGAGCCATCAATTTAGATTATGTTGAGGGCTCAAAAATGGTTAAAATCAAACAATTTTATTAAAGATTTGACATCAATATTATCAATCAACATTATCGACACATTTTGTCAGAATATGAGCACTATTCGTCGCTGTCATGGACGAGTGAGCACACTTAAAGGTGAATTTTGTGATTTTCGTAATGACAATTTTGCCTTTAACATGTGTTTATTCATGCATGACGCAAAGGTTTTTATCTCATTTTCGCACATAGTTAGTCGATGAGTGTATAAAACATAACTGCCAAACCTATTGACTCAACAATTTTTGTTTAAAAAGTTCCAGCATGTTGATTTGGGATTGTTTTTGCTTCGAGATTGTACACAATGTCAATGGAGACGAAATCAAAATTTTAACAAAAATTGAAATTCGACTTAATTTCATGTGATGATTTTTGTTAATTCTACTGGGGTTTTCACGAAACTTGGCACACAACTTCAGTATGATGCCTAACTAACAGGAACAAACGCTAATTGAGAATCTGATAAGGCACGGGGTGGGGCCAAAGCTCGAAATTCCTTCTTATTACATATTTTTCTATAACTTCTGCTCACTGAAGCATAAATACTGGAATTTTCGTGAAACTCGAATCAAATAACCTATCCAAGAAGGTCTGTGACAATTATCGACAGTAGCAATTGAATTTTAGTACCACAAACGAAAAAATGGCTTTTCACGTATCACGTGTTCATTGAAGCGTGAATTTTTGATAAAATAGCCATAGCATCATTTGAAAAAAATATGTGACATACATAATTGACAAAAAAATGTTGAGAAAAGGATTTTATTACACAAATGGAGCAATATTACCTAAGGAATTTGAAAAATATCCTTTTTTGCTTTTATTAAAGTGTTTCATTCAACGTGAATTGATGAATATTGTTTAAAACACCTTTCCAGATCCATATTCCGTCATAAATTACTCATTTTTAAAAGTAAAAAATGTGTGAAAAGATGCAGTTTTTGCAAATTTTACCTCGTGTTCATCCAACCGTGAAATTTTAATGCAAAAGACGTTTGACGTGTTTAGAATATAAGTGCAATAACCCTTCAGTATATATCTTTTGTTAAAAAGTTTGAATTTGTTCCAATATTATTGAATTAAAGTTATGAAACTGACCTTGTGTGACTTTCGAAAAGTGACATTTTTGCATTTTGACTGTGCTGAATTGCAGCATGACTTAACGAATTTCAGTAAAATTCACCAAAATGAAGCTGATAAAATTACCTACATCGCATGTAATAACATTCGTGAAACTCCTCTTGGTCAAAAGTTACATCATTTTCATTAGGGAGGGGGGGGACTTACTTTTTTGTTGTGTATATTTTGAAAATGAAATGTTGTAAATATGTTTATCGAGTTAAAAATATAGACATTATTTATTATTATTATTATTATTATTATAGTATACCGATTATGTTGAAATAGATCTGTTTTAATCAAGAAGAGATTTAGTTGCTGTCATTTCTTTTGTTTTTACATAAAATATGCCTTAAAATGATGACAGCTAAAATAAGTCATTTGACTAATATTTGGCTTTTTGACTAATTAATTTCTATTCATCTGACTGAAATCCAAAGTGCCTGAAATGACTAAACTTTAGTCATTTACTAATTAATTCTAGTCATCTGACTAAATCAAAAGTGTCTGAAATGACTAAACGTTAGTCATCTGACTAATTAATTCTAGTCATTTCAGACATAGGCAGGACTAATTTTTAAGTCAAAATGACTGATTTATGTGTTTTACAGTGTTAGTACGCAAAAATCAAAAATGATGTAATACATTACATTTAAATCTAGTTCAAATAACACATTTCCCCTAAAAAAAGGATTTTAAAGATGGATCAAAGATTAACAAATGAGACAAACTCCAATAGGCTTTAGTGTGTAATTGGTGCCACCCACAAAAGAAAGACGGTGATAAAGTTTTACAACTAGACAACCCGTCACTAATATAATGATATATTATTATAAGGAAACGTATCGCATCTAGAGATATACAAGAAGTTTTTTGCATGGCCTGCATTTATCATCATTATCATCTCTTTGTTTTTACACGATACGATTATAAACACAACACAAAAAGTAAATCCCCTATTCTGATGTCAATAATGTTTTAACCAGGTAAAATTGAAAACCTAATTGTATGTCTTGTGTAGGAATTTTCAATATTAAATTTTCTACATCACATTGCCAAAAAGATGCACATGTGTGCCCTAACATAATGATATAAGTTCATGATCAGATTTCACGGTTGAGTGAGCACTTGGTTAAAATGGCAAAAAAATTGCAGTTTTTTGATTTTCGGTGGTATATTTTGATAAAAAAAATGATGGAATTCCTGGTTCTGGAAGTGAATTCGACATTTGCTAACAATTCACGTTGAATAAACACATAAGACAAACGAAAATAGACCATTTTAAAATTTATGATCAGTATTTCAATAATCATCAATGAAAATAGGCCGAACTTCAAATTTGTCAGTAATTGATTTCCTCCTCCATGACTTCATGTACAGACGTTTAAACATGTTTAAACAAAAAGTGGAAATTTGCATATTTTCATTGGTAATTTTTTGTCAATTTGACTGCAAGTTTTTTTTTTCATGAAATATTGAATACGTCAATTACGTATTCGATAATTCACTGAACCGTGATGGAGAACTAAAACTTTCTTCTAATTGCAAGATTTTCTTGCATTTTGTGCCCACTGAGCGTGAAACATCGGGATTTTTGTGAAATTAAAATCAGATGTATTCCCCAAAACAATTCGTGCGGCTTAATAAAAGTAACACATTGAAGTTTATTAGATACATGAAAAAATAGAATTTTTAGTCTCACGTGCTCACTGAAGCAATGAATTTTTAACAAGTTGTCATTAGATCATGAAACATGTCCAAAGTTATAAACATAACCCCACAAATGTAATTGAAGTGACTTTTAGTGCAAAAATTACTGCAATACCTGATCATAATTCAAAAATGGCCTATTTCGGTTGTTTATGTGTTCATTCACCGTGAATTGTTAGCAAAAGTCGAAATTCACTCCAAAACAGGAATTCCTCATTTTTTGACCACGTGAAATTCACAAAAACTGCAGTTTTTGCTATTCAACCTATCATGAATCATCAATCATGAACTCAAATCATTATGTTAGGGCACACATGCGGCATCTTTTTTGACAAGTTGGTGTAGAAAATTTTGAATATTGTTCGAAATCATTTATTCAAGGTTGTGATAATCGGTTTGTGAACTTCAAAAAATGACATTTTGCATTCAACATTACTCACTGAGCATGACGATTCTTCCTAAAAATTGGTTACATGGTAGCTAAAAAATTCCCTACCTGGACATATAGGGTAGATGTAGGGAATACCGGACAGTAGGAATATCGGACGGTCACCACATGTCCAGCCCTATTATTATTGTGATATGTCATGATCATACATGAGATATAAAGTTATTCTGAGTGTTTTGAAATTTGTAGTAACTGCATATAATCTTCTAAAAATGAATAATGTTATAAAAAATCAATACAAACATGTTTAAGTTAATGGTTTACATTCAAATCAGTGCTTCCAGACAGATCTGTATACAAAAAAAAAGGGTAAAAACATACTGTCCGTATTTTCATACACTGTAGGGAATCGCGGACAATTTACGATGACGTATATTTGCTATAACTGCCTCAAAAATATTTGATTACCTCATTTTTTTTTGGAAAATAAAGTTGAATGATGTAGCTAAAGCAATGAGAATCTTTTTTCTTTTTGTGATTTTATTGTTTTCATGTGCTAATTAAGCAAATGAGCTTAATGGCCGGTATTCCTTACATGTACCCTAATTAGATTTTTTTTTAAATTTACCTGGTTCAAAAATTATTTCTCTGAAATAGGGAACTTACTTTTTGTGTTGTGTTAGAATCTGCTAAATTATATTTTGCATTTATAGGGAAGCACCAAGCATATGAATCGACCGTCTCATCTCCAACGGATGCTATGCCAGAAGTAGACAACAATAACTTGAGCAGGTGAGCTTGTTTCGGATCTCAATGGACAGACCATGCATGGTATATGCAGTCAAACGTTATACTCGTTCCGGATTTTTAGAGATACCCCGTCTATTACTGGTTTTTGAAGGGAAGACGTGTCAAAATTACCCCCCCTCCCATTTCATTTTTTTAAAACTGGAAGCTGAGTAAAATTAACCCCCCCCTTTACAAGCTTTTAGAGCGGAAGCAAGCAAAAGTGCACCCTTTTCACAGGTTTTTGACTATAATTATTTCGGGACCCTATTTCCAATTTTTTTTTAGAATTGAAAACTGCTCCTAATAAAATTTCGGGAAAAAGATGCTAAGGACCCGAGTCCCATCACATTTCCGAGATTTTTCCCCTACCTGAGTGATTAAAATAAACCTCTTTTCCTAAATTGGAAACGAGCATATGTGTATGGTTGACCACCTCAGAGTGGGGACGCCTTTTTTTTTTGGGGGGGGGGTATTGATGTAAATTAGTAGCCTGGAGGATACTTATAAGGAATAGCGGTAGCACTTTGGGACCCTGACAATTAAAAATAATCTTTTACGGTAAGGGGGCTGTTTTAGGTCGATGGCTTTGTCCAAGTTTTTTTTTCTAATCTCGTATAAGGAAAGACCCCCTGCCCCCTCTAATAGGAAATGTCATTCTAGCGGTCTCACACTTGACTGTGATTTCAAAGGCCACGAGGTCGATCCCGCACCGGCATGTATGTCTCTTTATCATTTTGTCTACATGCTTCACCCCATCAGAGCACACTTCCAATCCAGTCTACTTGGAGTCACTCTAGATCGCTCCCTCACCTACAAGAATCACATCCTGAAACAAAGAAGAAGGTCAGTGCCAGGAACAGCATCCTGAAGAAGCTAAGCTAACTCGAAATGGGGCACTCATGCAAGCACCATCGCACAACAGCCCTTGCCCTCTGCTACTCAGCTGCAGAATATGCATGTCCTGTATGGGGCAGGTCAGCACATGCTTCAAAGATAGACCATCACTCAACAGCGCGTGTAGGGCCATAACAGGCTGCATTAAACCGACCAAGGTAGACGATCTCTACATCCTCAGTGGCAATCGCCCCTCCTCACATCAGGAGGTCTGCACTCTCTCAAAGAGAAGCTTAAACAAGAAAATGATCCACTCCACCCTCTCTTCAATGCCTTGCCAACGACAAAAGCGTGTTGAGATCCAGGCACAAGTTTTCTTCACTATACCGTGCCCCTCAACCAGAGCCCCCACAACTATAGGTTAGACCTTTGGTCAACCCATCTTGAGTCTGCGCCTCACAATGTCATCATCGGCCCCAAGGAGTCCCTCCCATCAGGATCCCATGAACCCTGGCCGTTCTGGCTCTGTTTGAACCGCCTGCGGGCTGGAGTCGGCCGTTGCAAGGTATTAATGGCCAAATGGGGCATCGACACTGAAGGAAGGCCAGTATGCGAATGCGGAGCGGAGGAGACCATGCGTCACCTTCTAAAATGCCCTCTTCTCCCCTTCCCCTGCTCCCAAGCTGATCTTACTTCTCTTTCGCCTAATAGGATCGCCTGCGTTCAATACTTAATGGGTAGAGTCTAATTCGGATTCCCCTAAGAATCAATATAATATACAATGCATACTATGACCTTTAAAATGTAATCAGGTATAATTACGAATCAAACAGAAGAACAGGAGAAAGGATTCGAGAAGAAGAAGACCCCATCAGAGAGTTTTAAAAAAATGTGAACCTGGTAGAATTGCGAATGCTATATATGACTCGCTTTTATGTGTGCTCCTAACAGACGACAAGTTGGAACCTTTTCTACACAAGATTGCTTTTTGCTCAGTGCGAGGTCGCATAGCGACAGAGCTGAAATATTTAGGGTTTTAACAGATATAATGAAGACCAAAACGGCCTGTCTTACGATCAAGAGTGCCCCTTTAAAAAATTAATAGTAATAATTTTCTGAGGGACTTTTAAAGACGATACGATTCAGCAGCCTTGTATCGTAAAGTCCTCAACTACATAAATCTTCCCCGAGAACCCCATGATAATGCAACATTCTGAGCAGTGTAGTCTAAAAATGGCGCAAATTGACTCAAAACACAGTAATTCACTATTCAATATATTCTTACCATAATTATTACGTTTCCTGGTAACAAAAAAAAAGGTAGTTTTCCTCTCAAAACCTTTTAACTTTTCTATTACAAATAAAATTATGAGCTAATCGTTTCCCTGTATTATTAATAGGTTTCTCAAAAGGTGTATTTTAAACCTAGCTATTTATAAGATACAATCAATGAGAGTGTTGGTCGGTTCGCTCTCACTTTATTGACCCGTATTCTGAACCGCCGACTAGAGTTTTGCTGTAGCACTAAAATTGTACAAATTTTGAGATAAGAATGCAACGTTGGTTTGAATTCACAGCATGCTTCTCTATGAAGAGTCAGTAAAGCGTGAGTCTAAACAGGGATCTCCCTGGTCTAAAGATACAAATCTAGTCTGCGATTGCGTCTTAAGTAAGGACAGCAGAATTATGTACAAACATTTGTAAAGAATCCTAAACTAAGGGTATGGGTGGTTTAGAATTTGATATGGCTTTGTGAGTTTTATATTGGACAAAGCTAATTTGTCACTTTTCTCGTAACCTTGAAGCAAATGTTGTCAAAATTTCGCTAAAATTAAGTCACATTATTAAACATTCGATAATAATTTGATTGATTGCATATTTATCAACAAAACGGACATTTTCCCGAGATTTACGAGTCAGCGCCATGAAAATTATAATGAGAAATGGAACTGCTGCAAAAAAAGAGCCGATGAGAATTTAAGTCCATAATTTATTCATGTTTTTTTTCTGTACGTACCATTGTTCTAGAATCGTGCTATACCATTACCGTTTTTGGAGTTTCGTTTCGTGCTGAAGATGCTTTGTGAGGTTCTATTGTACGATCTTATTGTTCAGCTACGGGCCAAAGAGTTCTTTTTAGTATGAAAAGTTCCTTTTTTAGCCATGAAAAGGGGCACTTTTTAGTATCGGAAATGGGCACTTTTAGGGCAAATGAAACATTTGAGGACACTGTGCCCCCTGCCCCCAGTTCCGCCACCCCTGTCTTTAGGTTTTTATTATTTCTTGGGGGGGGGGGGAAGGTCACTTTTTGTTTCGTTTCGTAACGGGCTGTAAAACCACTAATACGAATAGGTATTTTTGTATATTAAGCCAACACACTTTTAAGTCCTCGGTATATCTGACCAACTGAACAGATGCTAAAGTGACCATCTTGGGTTATAACACGATATTATCATTACAATGCAGGACGAGCTATCAAGCCAGAGACATTGCCGAAAAGAAAGACATAACAAAAGAACCACAAATGAGCTTGCACATCGAAGACTTCGATGACATCTTGAAGGCCATAGCCAAAGAACTACACAAGCAATCAGAGATTGATGATCTAGGGAAAGCCCTGAGGTTTGAACCAGCAGACATTGGGCGCTACCTAGATGAAAATAACCTGCAAGGTTGTGACTATATTGGTACACTGAATATGCTCCGGAAGTGGCGAAAAGGGCAAACAAAGTCTATGGAAAGGACAGCTCTGAGGACGTCACTATTAGGAGCTGGTTTTACAAGCATGGCAGATGTATATCTACAACATAAGATCTAAGCTGATAAGGGTATAAAGCTGCATGTATATGCGTGAGACGAAATTCAATCCGAAATTCGATAATTCGATTTTAAGAACGAATACTTTCAAGTTTGACCTTTGTTAATAATAATATATTTTGTTCCTTGCATAATTTATTGCTAAACTACATTTTGACCTTTGAATTGAATTGAATTGAACTGAAATTTATTAAAATGTAAATATACATGATATTTTACAAAGAAAAAAAATGTACATAATTGTATAAATAAATTATAAGCATTAATTGGTAACATATCGAATATAAAGTTACATAGTTCAGTTTTAATATTTCATTGATATATAAGATATACAAATAATTCGAACATAATCAAAGTGAAAAAAAAAAGATAGTTATAATAATTCATGTATATATTATTTATACAAATAGTGCGAACATAATCATCATAATCATAGTGACATAATTTATTTACAATAACTCATGAATATAGTAATATAAAATATACAATATAGTTAATTATACATAGTTATTTTAATGTTTGTATACTGGACGTATTTCAACCTTTTTGCTGCCATATTCAGCCATTTATTGAAATAAACCATTTAGTTCAGTTCAGTTTTTATTACATTTTCCAATCAAACAATAATAACAGAAATCAAATGTCATTTCAATACAATACAATACTTGATAAAATTATAAGACGAATGACATCAGTAGTATAAGAAAGAAAGAAATATGAAGGAGGCTAAGGGGGCCGTCACACTGAGGTCGTTCTATAACGTTCTTGCCCGTTCTTTAAAAAATTGGTCGGGTTGGAACTTATAACTTTGAAAAATAATTTCTTGAATACGATACTAGGCAGTTCATAAATAGTTCTCGTTACGTCAATTCCGTCTTTATCGCGTCCGCAATACGTTGTTATCCAGTTCAGACCGAGTAAACGGCTCGTTCACTCTATACCGTTCGTAGCACGTCCAAACCGTCACTAAAAGTGCCTATGCGCAGCATGATAAAAGTTAGATACCATGTTCGTAGTACGTCCTATTCGATCAGAGTAAGTCCTACCCGTTTAAGGAACGTTGTCACTGCGTTTAATTTTAGAACTTGAAGCCAGTACGATTTTTTTGAACATGTTCAAAAAAATCGGAATGCCTTTCCGTTCTCTCCGTTCGGGCCCGTTCGCCAAGTTCGTAAACAGATTGTAAACGGTCTGTACTAGATTCTAAAAGGTCTGCACTACGTTCAGTCCGTGTGTAAACAGATTGAGCCAGTTCACCAAGAACTACCTAGAACGCGGTGAGAACTAGCTCAGTGTGACGGGAATTATGACATGCCGTTCTGTTTAAAAATTGAAACGTATGTTCGTAGTACGTCCTTCTCGTTCAGAGTAAGTCCTACCCGTTTAAGGAACGTTGTCACTACGTTTAATTTTAGGACTTGAATAATTAATATACAATGCTCGTTTGTATGACGTCCTAGCACATCTTTAGAACGATTTAAGTACGGCAATTTCGTTTGTAGTACGTCCATCTCGTTTCAGGTACGTTGCCATCCCGTTAAATTTTAGGACGAGATGGGCGCCCGATTTTTTTGAACACTTTTTTGGAAATCCAACCGAGCTAGTCCATGAAGTTCGTAAACAGATCGTAAGAAGTATTTACTACGTCCACTCAGTTTACACACAGACTATGCCCGTTCGGCAAAATTTGCAAGGACGTAGTAGGAACGAGCTCAGTGTGACGGGGGTATAAGTTAAAGGCTAAGCTTGTTACATTTTAGGCTCCTATGTGTAAATGATGTATAAAAATACATAAAGAAATAAATAATTACAAAGATATACAAATAGGAGTAAAAAATATGTACATAATCATATCCTCTTCGCAATGAACCATGGAGATACTAAGTTAGTATCTCCATGAATGAACCATCTATCTGTACGCAATGGTAAAAATGAGGCGTACCGAATTGATTTTATCATTTTGTTGTGGAATGACGACAGCATCTCGGCACTACATTATAATTATACATTAACAATGATATACGCAATGGAAAAAGTGAGGCGTACCGAGATGATTTCGTAATGCTACAGTCACACAGACACTTACGTATAGTTACGTCCGGTTGTGTCCAAAAATTATTTTCTTTTCTGCGGATCCCCACGGATGCCTTCCCGTCATAGTCAGCAGTGGAAATAGTGATTATTTCGTTCATCCAATAAAACAAAGAAATACATTTTGTATAATATTAAATAATAAATTGTATAATAGAAGATGAAATAAAATTGAAACAACAAAAACGTAACTAAACGTAAGTGTCTGTGTGACTGTAGCATTAGTTGTTGTAGAATGACGACAGCATCTCGGCACTACATCACACACTCACTTAGCACTGGTATTGCAACATAGTTAAATGCGTGCATTTTTTTCATATTTTCAAGTCTTTTATATATTGTCATATTTCATTCATGGCCAGAGATTTTCCGAAAAGTTTTGTATTTTCTGAAAGAGGAGACTTGTCTGTTTTCATTCCTGAGATTAGGAAATACTCAGACAGGGGCACTTTTTTAAACAAAGGGGCGACAAATGAACAAAGACCCCTAAAAATGAAATTGTAAGAGGTGGAGAATATTACTGAATAAAATTATTAAGGAGGAGTCATATTTTGTCCGAAAACTGTTCACATGTTTGCATTATGCTTGTGGCAAATTAAAAATGACCAAAGAGGTAGCACTCCAATGAAAGACAAAAGAGGGAACACCTAGAGAAGAAAAATTCTGTTACACCGTTGCTAAGGAGGATGCGTGGCAAAATCAGACGTCATGAATATCCAGCAAATATAAAAGAAGTGTGAAAATTTTGATTTCTATCGTAAACGACATTATATTTACTACAAGATTTCAACAGTAATTTGAGAAATCGGTGGAATAAACTTGCATTAAATCGTTTCTGTAATAATCGACTAAAATTTACCTTGGCAACGATAGAAATAATTGTATATTCTCCGGGTGTTCCCTCTTTTGTCTTTCATTGTAGAGCTACCTCTTTGGCCATTTTTAATTTGCCACATTCCAAGGCCTTTCCTCAAATCCCATAGTGAGGTAGTTTTTGCAGTAGTATTTTATGGTTTGTAGTATCAAAGGCCTTGAAGAAGTCGAGAAATATTCCTATAATATGGAGTTTATTGTCATTTTTTTTGTTGTATATTTTGTATTCTTATGTTGTATTTACAGTTGAACCTTTTCAAAATTTGTGTATTTTTATCACGGCCCCAATGGAAACCAGTCCTGTAACTGTTTGGGCTTTTTAACCGTGTATAAATAAAGAAATCAATCAATCAATCAAAAAAATTGAATAAACTTTTTTACCTAAAAAAATTGAGTAATGCGTGAGTTGTGG
This sequence comes from Paracentrotus lividus, assembly GCA_940671915.1. Taxonomy (NCBI): domain Eukaryota; kingdom Metazoa; phylum Echinodermata; class Echinoidea; order Camarodonta; family Echinidae; genus Paracentrotus; species Paracentrotus lividus. The sequence goes on from CALNVZ010001644.1 coordinate 120,109, forward strand.
AGTCTTTTTGTCTAAATCCAGATTGTGTTCCTGACAGGATGTTAAATTTAATAAGAAAAGCCATAGTTCGTTTGTAAAGAATTTCGGAAAATGATTTTAAAAGCGATATGGGACAATAAATTCAATAAATAACAAAAAATACGAAATGTAACAATCATAGCTGCATTGATGCATACCTTTTTAATTGACACATTTATTTCGTACTATACGGGCAAACTACATAATGTCAAAAGTCTGTGTTTTGTGAGAAAACGGCTACGAAGTGGCGAATGTTTTGAACGCCAACAACAATGCGGATATTTACATTTGAGTGTACACTATCCCCTGTTTTTATTGATGTCTATTTGTGTTTCTCTAAAAAAAAAAAAAAAAAAAAAAACTTTTTAATACATGTGTATTATTGTTCATTTACCATATTATAGCCTATTATACGTAGCCTCAACAGAGTGAAGATGTACATCTTGATGCACAAACGAATACTCCCTGACCAAAGTACATTATGTATTAAAGTATAGGTATCCTGGGTTATGATATCTACCGTATCGGAACATTCATAATTATCTTAAAATTCAAGAGGATCTACTCAGTACCTTTCCTGTGTCACTGGTGTCAAGCATGATCGAGGACAGGGCGGCATTTTCACCTAGTTTAGGTGGTCGGTAAATAGATTAAATTTGAATTTATATTCTTTTTGATAAATTTAATATAGGTTTTCCCGGCCGTTTTCATCCTCCATGCAGTCGGTTTTCGAATATTCATTGAATTTCAAGCAATTTGGATGTTTAGTTTTAGTTTCATTTCTTTTACTTCGATTTCAAAAAAGACTCAAACAAAAAATGTCAGTAGGCGCAATCAATTTCGAGTCAGCGAGAATTTGCACTTCGGTTTGACATTCAAATTCACCAGTGGATATTTCAAATTAACACGTGTTCAATCAAATTCATGCTACGAGTAGCTACATGTACAGCTGGAATATACAGTGGTGACAAAAATTATTAGAACACCAAGCATATTTAAATAATTTTAATAATTTTCATTCAGTTGACCATTTAAATACTTATAAAATGGTTGGAATGTCTCCGAATATCATCATTATGCTTTAAAAACTAAATAACAAAGCCATGCGTTGGGAACTCGCCCCAAGTCGCCCTTTTTTTTATGTTACATGTACACCACCAATTGAAAAATTTTAAAATCTTGCCCCTTTTTAGGATCAAAGTGTCATAACGTTAAACATTTGAAGCCTCTCCCTACAAAAGTATATATATTCTGAAAGGATTTCCTGAGGATGTCACAATTGGCATTCATAACAACACAGGGTGAAGTAGTAACATCTTACGTGGGAATTTTAAAATTATTTTTTAAGGGCCCCAAACTTTTAAGTCAGTGCCCCTATTGAAGTCCACTGTTCCAATGACCATTAATATTTCAACATATTTGAATTGCTCATGAAATTTCCTTTTAAAAATATACATTTACAAGGAGTGTCTTCATTAAATTTAAAAAATAGTCTTAAACTTCAATGAGCACGGTCATTTTTGTCATATAAACCACCAAGGGTGGTGGCGAATCCATCCACCCATATGACCAAATTTGCAGAAACTTAGAATGTATTTGAGGTATATTAGAATAAGCCTGCTAAGTTTCATACTTCTACCTCAAATACTTTTAGAGCAATCGGCATATGTAATTGGCATTTCACTTTTTTTGCATTTGGACTACATGTTTAAGACACAAGTCTATGGGGAAACCAACTATTTCTAATGCTGCGCATTACCAGATGGTCGAAACTATAAATTTGGTATCAACATACACTGCCCTCCAAAAGTTTGGGTATACCTGATGTCAGCTCCGTTTTGGATCATTTTGAGGCATTTAATGTCCAGTATTTCAGTCCAAATGATGTTTAAGTACAAAAAATACATTATGCAACCAATATACTTCACGATTGCCACGCCAAGTCTCCTTGGAATTTAGAAATAACTAAAAAATATGCAAAAAGTGCACTAATTCATTCAATTGAAAAAAAGAAGGTAGGGTAGATGTAGGGAATACCGGCCACTTAAGCTCATTTGCTTAATTAGCACATGAAAACAATAAAATCACAAAAGAAAAAGATTCTCATTGTTTAGCTACATCATTCAACTTTATTGTCCAAAAAAATTGAGGTAATCAAATATTTGGTAAGGCAGTTATATGCAAATAATGACGTCATCGTAAATTGTCCGGTATTCCCTACAGTGTAGGAAACACCGGACAGTATGTTTTTACCCTTTTTTTGGTATAAAGATCTGTCTGGAAGCACTGATTTGAATGTAAACCATCAACTTAACATGTTTGTATTGATTCTTAATAACATTATTCATTTTTAGAAGATTATATGCATTTTACTACAAAATTTCAAAACACTCAGAATAACTTCATATCTCATGTAGATCATGACATATCACAATAATAATAAAGAGAAATAGACATTTCAAAATTGTCAAACAATTTAATAAGTAAATATAATACATTATATATGCAACTTACTATTTGATCTACATGCTTAGCAACTCAACCGCGAAGTAAAACAAACAACCGTCCATGTGGTGTCTGGTATTCCCTACACAAAAAATGACTGACTAGCACTTTTCAACACACTACCACCCCAATACACAGGCTTTGTACAGTGCATACACTCCATACACGTTTGGCCCACCCTCCACACATGTCCATAATGCATGAAATAGAGGTCATGCCCCAATTTTATTTTTATACCATCACATTCTTTAAAATGTCAATTTTTACATCAGGCCATTTTTCAGGCTGCAAATTTTCCTACCTTGACAGATTGTGGTAGTTTTCCCGGAGATTTCTCACTTGTTGTTGTCGAATACAACATTCAACCTTCCAAGACAGACCACCTGATCAATAGATGCCGGTATTTCAACTCACTTGATCTTATGTTGGCAGTTAGGGCTGGACATGTGGTGACCGTCCGGTATTCCCTACTGTCCGGTATTCCCTACGGGTACCCGATCTCGACTAATAATGGTCCGATCAATGTAAACAGTTTTTTGGATGTTGAGGCACATGTAGAATTTAACCCTATACTCTTTGTTTTTATTTGAGACAACACTTTATTATGTTTGAAAAATTGCTATGAAGCCCAATTTTTTGTTAAAAATTGCTGAGTATGATACTCAACAAAATTATGATTAAAAAGTTGGACTTTCTTATGAATTCCTTTGTATTCTTTTGTTTTATTACTTTCTATTGTTTTCGATTGTTTTTATATTTACCTATTTCACAATGTTTTTGGCTCTTTTATGTTTCTAAAATGTACCCTGATTGATTTCAAGATATCCAAGATGATGCTTAAAGCCTTGTAGATGCAATTGAGAGTGTTGTAGAGCAATTCAGGTGAATGGTGCATTCAGTACACAAATAGGCAATAATTGAATTTTTCGATATTTTAAAACTTTCCTATTCAAATGTCAAAACGATGGTTCCTTACCCAATAACTTTTTAAATAAAGACTGAATTATGACTTTTCTGACTTGGGGAGGGCTCCCGGCCAATCTAACCAACTATAAAACATCCATGACTGCTGCGCAACCGCTGCCAAACCCAAATATGCCTTTTGGTGACTTTTTCCGTTAAAGCGTAGTGCAACTATTGTTCTAAGAACACTACCCATTGTGTTGTTATGTGATACAACATTGCATTATTGCATGTTGATTAACCTAAAGAGAATGTAAGATAATATTTTGTTTTCATTTCAGAAACAGAAAAGAGCCAAAAACATTAAAACACAAGAAAATACGTAAAAAAATATAATCGAAGACAATAGAAAGTGATAAATCAAAAGAATACAAAAGGAATTCATATGAAAGTTCAACTTTTTAAAATCAAAATGTTGTTGACTATTATACTCAGCAATTTCTAATGAAAAATTGTGCTTCATAGCATTTTTAAAAACAAAATATTGATAAATTTCTAAAAATAGACCTTTAATTTGTATAAATTTCCATTAAATTATGGTTCATAATCATACTAATCCTCCCATTTAAACTATTTTGATAGCAATTTACCTCTCTCTTGGCCTAAAGCTAAACTTATTCTTAGATTGTATTGAAATTGAAGTATAAGTTGGAATAAGTTAACCTTCATAAATTTGTCACGAAAAATGCAAATTCATGACGGAATTAACTTCCAGTGTAGGAATATGCATAGTATATTCGGATGATTAAAATAGGAGATTGCGATGGGGTGTCACCAGTATGACAACAACAAATAGGCCTGTGCTGCATTACGAGTAACAGGCGCGGATCGAAGAAAATCGAATTGAATGCATTTCGGGGGCCCAATTGTCTGGGAACAAAAGCGGCTCTTTGTCCCCAGACAATTGGGCCCCCGAAATGCATTCAATTCGACTTTCTTGTACCCGCGCCTGAGCAATGAGTATTTTAAATGCAAAAGCATTATAGTCCTTTAATTTTGTGAAACTTACCACGAACAGTTTAGAATTACTGGCATTTACTGGCAAAATGATTAATAATTAAATGAATGAATGAACAAATAAATAAATATATATATAAATATATACATAAATATATTTATAGTTAGCTGGAAATCCAGGAAAGTCTGGTAGTACAGAATTAAAATATACCTCGATCTGATCAATGAGTAATAGGAAACGTATTTATAGATGATTATACTCGTTGGTTTTATTAAAATTTTCATTGTTAAAAATCGTACTTGGTTGGGTGACAAAGGTCGGATGGGTGATGAAGCTAATTCTTTATATGTAGGATGCTTGATTTGGTGACGAAGGGCAGATGGTTGACGAAGCTAATTTATTAGATGAAACGTGTTTGGTCTGGGGACGAAAGTCGGAAGGGTGACGAGGTTGATTCATTGGAAGAAAGGTACTTGGTTGGGTGACGAAGGTCGGATGGGTGACGAAGCTAATTCTTTAGATGTAGGATGCTTGATTTGGTGATTAAGGTCGGATGGCTGACGAAGATAAATTATGAGGTGAAAGGTGTTTGGTTGGGTGACGAAGGTCGGATGGCCGATGAAGCTAATTCTTTATGTGAAGAGTGCTTGTTTGGGTGTCGAAGGTCAAACAGGTGACGAAGTTAATTCATTTGATCGAAGATGATTTTGTTTGATGACGAAGGTCTGATGATTGACGTAGCTAATTTATTGGAAGATGTGTACTTTGTTGGATGACGAAGGTCGAATGGATGACGAAGTTGATTCGTTAGAAGAAAGTTACTTGGATGGGTGACGAAGTTAATTCATTAGATAGAAGGTGCTTGGTTGGGTGATGAAGGTCGAAAGGGTGACGAAGCTTATTTATTAGATGAAAGGAGCTTGGTTGGGGTGGGGGCGAAGGGGTGAATGGGTGACGAAGCTAATTTATTAGATGAAAGGTGCTTGGTTGGGGGACGAAGGGTGAATGGGTGACGAAGCTAATTTATTAGATGAAAGATGTTCGGTTGGGTGTCGAAGGTCGAATAGGTGACGAGGTTGATTCATTGGAAGAAAGGTACTTGGTTGGGTGACGAAGGTAATTCATTAGATGAAAGGTGCTTGGTTTGGTGATGAAGGTCGAAAGGGTGAAGAAGCTAATTCATTAGATGGAGGATGCTTGGTTATGTGATTAAGGTCGGATGGTTGACGAAGATAATTTATGAGATTAAAGGTGTTTGGTTGGGTGACGAAGGTCACCTGGTTGACGAAACTAAGTCGGCTGAAAGGTGAATGGTTTGGTGATGACTGTCGGATGGTTGTCGAAGCGATATCATTGGTGACGAAGGTCTTCCAATGAAGGATGTCCAAGTCGTTTGATTGGGCGACGGAAGGTCGGATGGGTGACGAAGCTAATTCATGAGATGAAAGTTAATTTGCTGTATGTCGACGGTCAAATGTTCGTCAAAGTTACATCACTGGATAGAAGATACTTCGATGGATGACGAAGCCGCATTAAATCATTGGCTGGCAAGTGTCGGTGGGTGTTTACGCTGCAATGATGGATAAAATGTATTTGCTTGGGTGATGGGAGATCATATGGGTGTTGAAACTAAGGCATTAGGCGATGAAAGTTGGTTGGGTGTCCCAGCTACATTGATGGATAGAAGTTAGGGGGATCGGAGATCGGACAGGTTTCCAAGCTAAATTCATGGATAAATGGTCATTCATTGGAAGAAGAAGGCTGGATAATTCTTGATGCTAAATCGTCAGATAAAAGATGATAGGCTGGTTGTTGGTGTTTAGAGACATCTCGAAGCTAAATCGTTGTGAGAAAGGTTTGGTTTGGTAAAAGATGTTGGACTGGTGACCACTGTATCTCTTTTAAACCCCTCACAAAACGTTTCGCAAATAGACTTTAGGCCCTGATAACTTTTCAGGTACGCTTTAGTTATTCCTGATATTTATACCATTGGAAAGATAATTTATTCCCCTTTTTATTGATATCCTACTTGTAATGATTATGTCATGCTTCAATGCACAGAATATTAGAATATGGAGAAAAGTAAAAAGTCAAATGTTGCAAAATGCATTTATCAAAGCGAAGTTCCGCAACTCGACTTTAGGCTCTGATGACTTTTGGGGTATTTTCTAATTTTTATTGAATTTTAGACCATTGTCAAGATAATTTATTCCTCTTTTCAATGACACCCTAATTGTCGGAAGAACAAAAAAAGGTTTTGCCGATGACGACGTTTTTGTGGCGAAATAACAATTTTAACGAACTTTTCACATTTCTTTATAAATTTGCATAATATGTGGAAAATTTCGTGAAAACTGTCGGGAAGACATTCAACTCGGCAATCTTAATGATATGAAAGCATAAATTTTACTGAGCTAGATAAGGGTCAAATTTAAGCAAGGCCCCTAACTAAAGCCCTAACCTATTTTTTTAACATCCTTACGTTAAAACTAACCCCGTATATCCAGGTCAGTAAATTTCATGGTTTCATTAAGATCATAAGTGATATTGCTTAATTGAAGGAAAAAAAGTGCTTTGCGAATGACGATATTTTGTAAAGGATGACGATGTTTTTGTGGAGAAATAACAGTTTTAACGAACATTTCACATTTGTTTATTAATTTGCATATTATGTGAAAAATTTCGTGTAATTTATCGGGGAAAGACATTCTCTCATACGGAATCAATCCATCAATCAATCAATCAATCAATCTATCAATCAACAATTTGGTTTTGATTACCAATAGTTATATACAACGCAGCAATCTTAATGATATAATCAATTATAAGAGAGAGCCACATCCATTCCTGTGTAAAGAAAAATAATCAAATACAAATAAAGATGTAAACAAAATATACAGTGCGTCCCAGGCAAGTCCAAACTATTTTGCAACTGTTACCAACGAGTAATTTACCATAAATTAATTATGAAATGATTCATCTCAATCTTTTTTCAGGATGGATAAAATTTTATAAGCTTTACCCAAAAGATGAAAAATAATTTAGATGAATCTTTTCATAATCAATTTATGGTAAAATTATTCTTCAGGTAACACGCTGGACAAGTTGCAAAATAGTTTGGACTTGCCTGGATATATCTTTGTTTTTGTGTTTTAGTTTTGAAAAAAAAAATGATTTGCGTGTAAATTACGGATTGTTTGTTTTGTTTTTGTTTTTTGTTGCGGAAGAACGAAATTTGTATACGCAATTCATGCGCAATTAATCCTCCCGCCAGTGGGACCGGGCCTTTAGTTATAGCTATGTCTGGTAAAAATGGGGCAAGATTGCGGATTGTCAACCTTTATAATTATGAAAAGGTATGATTACATCATCATAATTAAATTGGCGCAAATAATCTTTGGGATCGATCTTCAGTTCAAACATAGATTGAAGAGCGCCATCCAAAGTTCAACCACCAACCAACCAACCAACCAACCAATTATAATAACTAAGGGAATCCGATTTCATGTATATACATGTGGGAATATTTTATTGTTGAATTTTCAGAACATACATGTGACAATGCCAATCAATGTTACTAAACAATAATTCATTCAGAACAACACCTGTGTTGCAAAACACATTTGTAAGGAACGGATCGTCTCATTAGAATCATAAAAAAAAAAAATCACTGCATTTGAAGAGATTGTCTTTGGTGACTCTATTTTGTTATGTAGCATTTTGTGGCATTGTGGCATTTCGTAAGTAAAAAGGCAATGACCCGCGTCCATTCAGTTGTTCCTCAAACAGAATTTCCAAAAGTTCATGGCAAAAACATTGTATGAATAGGCGGGTTTTTGTAGTTTGTCGATTTGTCAATGATTCTTTCCGAGGAACATAGTATGGAAACATTCGAACACAAGGGCGTAAATCCGTGTCGAGGAGTGGGGGGGGGGGATGAGCGAAATAATTTGCCAACTTGTTTGACATACACAAGCACTCGTGCCACAAGTTTTTAATACCCATAGGCCTATAGCAGAGGCGGCGGAATGGATTTGAGAGGGAGGGGTAAGAATAGAATTTATCTCTGAATGTATGCTTTTAGCTTATGGCTGCCTTGATTACTGTTCATATTAGTAATGGAAAAACTAATACGAGCGCGAAGCGCGAGCCGAAAACTTTAAGCTAAAAGTTGGAGATATTTGTGCATTAAAGCTCCTATTTAGTATCAGCGAGCGCGAAGCGCGAGCCAACAAATTTAAGCTGAAATTGGATATGTTTGTGCATTAAAGGTATAGGCCTGTAGTATCCACGAGCTCGAAAAAAATATATAGGCTAGAGGCCTATAATGATAATAAAGGTGGCGGAACGGATTTCAAGGTCACGGGTCTTGATAAAAAAGGGCACAGTTCTGAAAAGGGTTACACTTTAGATCAGAGGCATGGATCTAAAGGGAAATGTATTCGGAGACGGAGGAGATACGAAGAAAATTTGTCTTTGATTATATGCTTTTATGAATCATAATGGCTGCCTTGATTACTGTTCATTTTAGTAGCGGAAAACTAATGCGAGCGCGAGGCGCGAGCCGAAAATTTTAAAGTTATAGTTTGAGATATTGGTGCATTGTAGTTCCTATTTAGTATCAGCGAGCGCAAAGCGCGAGCCGAAATATATGATTGTGCATTAAAGGTCATATTATAGTAACCGCGAGCGCGAAAACAAAAGTTAAACAAAAACATACAGTAGAGGCGGCGGAATGGATTTGAATGGGGGTCTCGATGGGGAAAAAAGGCACATTTTCTGAATAAGGGGACACTTTAGATCAGAGGCATAGACCTAAAGAGAAATGTATTCGACGAGGGAGGAGGTACGAAGAAAATTTGTCTTTGAATGTATACTTTTAAGGCTGCCTTGATTCCTATTCATTTTAGTAATAGAAAAAAGTAATGCGAGCGCGAAGCGCGAGCCAAAATTTTTAAGCTAAAAATTGGAGATATTATTTTGGGCAGTATAGATCCTATTTAGTATCAGCGAGAGCGAAGTGCGAGCCGAAAATTTTGTATCCATTTAGAAGATACATTTTACATTCTTTGTTAAATAATAGCGATAGAAAACCAATTCGCAATCTTTGCTATGAAAATTTTGTGGGCTGCAGGCCCCAAGCCCTCCAACAACCTAGCCCGCACACAACTACATAAATGTTTTTGTTTGTCAACAACACCCTTTCCCAGCAGTGCCCTTACCTAAGATTTGTTCCCAGACGAGGGCATTGGATCCAACCTTCTATTACCTACGTTACTGTTTGTTACTTAGTGCGCGAGCAGGAAAATTTGGGGGTTTTGGAGTAAAAAAAGAGGCGAATTTTAGTATTGAAAGCGCTATTTTAACCAATAACACAATTATCTAGTGTATTTTTTTTTTTCATTTCTTTCTTGAAAACTGGGGGGGGGGGGATGTACAGGCCATCCCCCCTCCTCAAAATCTGGGGGGATGTATCCCCCCATCCCCCCGGATTTACGCCAGTGTTCGAACAAACTGTTTTTAAAAACGATCTACAATATTTATGCCTACTATCCAATTTTCTTACTTTTAGTTAGTCTATTTTGTGCATATTATAATTTTGTTCTGTTGCTTAGGCAAACAACAAGGGAAGCATTCATAAATTTGAATAAATTTCGAGACTGGCCTATTTGAAGATCAGCGCATGGCTTATCGAAGGAGACGTGGGGGTGTTTTTGAAAGCGGGAGCGGGGGGGGGGGGCAGGGCTGAACATGCAAAAAGTCACAAATAGACGGGGATCCTACTTAAACATTGTGTTAACCAATAAGTTGACGACATTTTTAATATACTTTTAAGTTTTCATAAGTCATAACTACTACGATATTCATTGGAAATATTGGAGACCTCTTTCATACCAGCTAACAAAAATATTGCATTGTCTTGCAGAGGTCTTTATGGTTTGGCCGAATCTGTTACCATCACGTTACAACATGGCGCATTTTATATTGTATTGTGCTTGCATAACAAAGCAATACACGCATATTGTAAACCATGCACTCGAATCACTTTGGCCAAACTATGAAATACAGGACTCCTCGTGTACGCACCCATTATTCTCAAGCCTGACTCAAGGGAACTCCCTTTTAATGCATCCAAATTACACTACTCTCAAACCAATATTCTTAACGAATGTATATACGACGTAATTATTACTTTCATTTTAGTACTTACGGTTAAAATAAGCCATTCCTAGAGACAAAGTCTGAGGCATCTATCTTGGGAGAAGTTACCAGCATTATGGATGATAATAAGCTAATGTGTATGACAGAGAATTAACGTATACAGGGAGGTATTTCACTGTTGTAGGAATCCAAAACATTTTCCACCCCTTTCTTTGGACTTCTCGGTATACAATAGACTTGTTCACTAAATATTTTAATCTATGGATGTTTCTTTCCTCGAGACATAGTAGCGAGGAATTCACATAACCTGAATGAACTACAAAATTCGCAATCCAGTTAGAGTACATTATTCCTTGCCATCTCGGACAAACAAGTTGCTTATGTGAATAAATTATAAAACCGGCCATTTGCCTATTATCCTTAAAATCACATAAGTAATAAAAGGCAAGAAGCATCTGTATATTTAAAAAATATTTAGAGCCTGGTCTATTCCAGAGATTCCAACCCTACGGAACAATCATAACGCAACAAAATTCTTTGAAACAGATAAATAAAATGATTTATCATTAGAGAAAGCATAAATAATAAATATTTTGCTTTGTCATTCAGTTTTGGGAATGCATTGAAATCGATAGATATCTTTCTTGAAAAGAAACATGCAAAAAAAAAAAAAAAAAATCATAACTAGATGGTGGTTTCCACTTTCAACATTTTCATAAAGGGGGAGGATGGCTGTTCAAATCTAGCCTGCCTACGTCCTCATATCTCTATTTCTCATTCTTTTTCATCATCTTTATATCTTTCTCTCTTTGTTTCCTCTCTCCCCATCTCTCTCATCTCTCTCACTCTCTCTCCCTTTCTCAGTTATCTGTCCTTTTTATACTTTCGATTTTTTCAAACAAGTATTTTTTACTCTTGTATTGCTTATCTTTGTATTCGTTTCTAATGAGTTTTTCTGTTTGCTTTTGATCATAATTATGTAAGTAACGAATTTATAGGGGATCTGCTTTTTTGCAAGTCCCTCCGTTTAAAAATACATTCAACAATTCAGCCATTTTTATTGATCAGTTCTTGCTTATAGTTAGTATTGTTTAATTTATGCGTTTTATGTCATACCGAACAAGCTTGATTATATTATATATGAACGTATTAATGTTTATATTATATTTATAAACGGAAATAAATTGAATCTTGAATCTAGGCTGGGATGATCAATGTAAAGTATTGCCCTCTCAAACATATCACATTCATTAAAGAAATAGATGTCATATTTAGTGGTTATAAATTTATATGCGAATGATAATTACAATCAATAGTTGAAATAAAGTTCATGTCATTTTCACAAAATTTTACATAGAGTTACTTTCGCATCTACATTATATGTACATATCAATTCTACTCTATGTAAAATGTAAAGTTAACGTATACCAATGTGCGGCATTAAATCGTAATTAAACAAGGCACCTCCCTTATCTAAGAGGACAGACGCAACAAAGTGACGTTGGAAATACGGCTGAGAAGCGCAGAAATCTATACAGCTGGCCATGCTGGCTGCAGTAATAAATTAGCTCACAAAAACTCTCGTAAGAAGACTTCCCTGCAGTGGAATGGTATTGTCCGTTCGGTTGAGCAATCTACTCGTGGAGATGAAAGAAATTGATGAACTTTTATCATGTTGTTAGTTAATAGATTCTCCAGACCAGATGGAGGAAAAACACATTTGGGCAAGCTTATAACATTATTGTGCTGAAGTTGTAATCAGAATATGCTATTCATATAAAATAAAACAATGACATAGATTGTGAACTTGTCACTAGTCTTGCGAAGACGCCGTTCACATGTTTCTAAGCGTAAATATTGACTAGTTGAGGAAAGAACAGGACTTTTTTAAAATCAATTAAAATGAGTGTACCATCTCCGGAAAGCTGAGAATTCAAGCTTTTAATTGCCCTGCGAACAATAAGCTATATAATGCGGCATCGAGGATCAAAACTCTGCAGCACATGAGCTATTTTGAGAGAAAAATATACCATATTGTACAGGAATTTGATCTGTCTAGGCTTTCGAATTGACAAAAGTGACAGGACTTTTTCTTTCCTTTGCAATAAGTTATTCCTATTTTTGAAAATTCAGACTCTTAGCGTACTTAATCAAAGTGAACATTTCTTTTGAAAAGGTAGTTGCTCGCCACAATAAAGAAGATAAAGTGAAAAACTGTCCAATGACAAAAAAAGTCAATGGGCGCGTTCGCTTTGAGTAGAATGGTAGCGCCCTCTATCTCTTAAGTTTACAACTAGAATTGATATGTGCCAAAAAAATGCAAAAAATAATATGAGGTTCATGTGCTTATTTATTTCTATTGGACTTTGAAGTTGCCATATTTGGATGACAAGTCATATTAAGTATCCACAATTTCAGATTTTGGGGGTCAAATCCATGTCATATTTACCAAAATTTGCGCAGTTGTAAAGGTGGAGTCACACTGTCCCGAAGTTGAGCAAAGATGGACACACGAACTTTGAAATGTTAAGGGTTCGGGCGAAGTCAGCCCCGAACTTGGTCAACAGCCAAACAATATCCAAAACGAGAAAGATGTCTACAGATTACAGAAGGTTACACGATGGCACTCCAGCCGCGGATCCAAGAAAATCGAATTGAATGCATTTCGGGGGCCCAATTGTCTGGGGACAAAAGCGGCTCTATTATGTTTACGCATGGGCCCGGTCAGCTCATTGTGTGACTCCGGTCTGCGTCCGCTACTGGGCACTCGAACAACACGCAAAGGATACACGAATGGCCAACAACATCCTTGAGCGGCCCGTTACTTTTCAAACGATATTACAGGATTTTCAAAACTGAAAACCCCAGAAGTTGATCCATCTTTGCTCAACTTCGAGACAATATGATGCCATCTTAAGAATTGTTTAACGATACAGGTATAGGGCGATTCCATACGTGTCGTACGGGACATTTAGAGAACATTTGACAGCTTTTTGACAATAAAAAACAAAAAATATTCCAGTAACTGATGGTCATTCTTAAATACTACCAGAATGGTAAAAGAACCAAGACTTTATTTGACTTGAATACATATCCTGTAAACTAGAGATTGAAAAGTGTAATGTGTCGTACGGGACGCAGAGAAAGTGACTTTTTTGGAAGCCTTAAGTTTGTGTTCAAAAGTCTGTGAGTTGCACAGGAAATTTAAATCAAAACTGAACTAATTTGATCTTCAGTTACCAAAGAACAGATATATAAAACATTTTTGCAAAATAAGCATTAACGAATAAATAAAGCAAATTATAATTTTCAAGAACATTGTGGCGTACGGGACATGCAAAATGTGTCGTACGGGACATTCTGAATGAGGGCTATCTTGTTAATTTTTGTCTTGATTACTTCTTAAATCAACTAATTTATCTTATAGTAATGATATCCTATGAAACTAAAAGACAGTTATCATGTTAGAAAGCACTATTCGTGAATAGTTCTGTAAACATATCATGAATAATATAATGTGTCGTACGGGACACTATTGACGTGTCATAGGGCCAGCCTGTGTAATATTGGACTGTCAATAAAAAACGAAGCAATAATCCCAAATTTCTCTGTTGTATCCTTAACAAGGCATGTAGGACAATGATCGGCGTATCTGAAGGGGGAGGGGCAGGTGCCCCCGGGGGCACTTTAAGGGGCGCAAAACATGAAAAGGAATAAATGGAAAGGGAAATGATGAGATGGGGGTTCATACCCAAACTTGAAAAGTGGGAATGATGGCAAGTGACAAATAATGATAATACCAATAACATTATTGTTATTGGTATTATCATTACTTGTCACTTGTTTTCTGCAATTTATGCAAATTAGCCCTTTTTGCTCAAAACAAGATCTACTGAATACCTTACACACAACAAACTCCATTTTTTGGACACATGTTCTCTAGACATATGTCTGGGGAATATATGGATCTGAATTTCAAAAAAAATCATATTTTTTCTTGATTAATTTTTTCTTTGGTATTTTATTGTTTTTTAGTTAACTATAATATACATGACATTATTACCAGAAAACTAAAACTTCATTTAAAATTCTAATCCATGCATTCCCCAGAGACATATTACACCAATGCAAAGTGTATAAAGAGCAACAGACATTCCATTCTTGAGATGTTTTGTTTTGCAAAAAAGGGCTTATTTGCATAAATTATGTTAATTAGGCATTTTTGGTGATTTTTGTTTGTCGTCCATAAGATTTCTTGATATATAACCTCTGGACTAATATATGATTTTGGTGGGTTATTTCTTTTCATTTCTTCAGAAATGAGCCAAATAGAAGTGTAACAATTTGCCTATAACCCCCCCCCCCCCATAAGCTGATAATAGATAATTGGAAATAAATGAATAATATAAATTATATAAAATTAAAAATTAAAAAAAAGTTTGGCAAGAATCCAGATCACTTGATATACAGTCCAATATATCTTAAGACACATGTGAGAATTGTAAAAGGAAAGTACTAAAGTTTATATTATATTACATATGGCGCAACTGCCCATTCCAGAAAATGATTTCTTTTAAGAACAAAAGTCCTAACTTTACTGAATTCCATGAACCAACTTGAAATATGCGTGGACTTTTCCATATACCAATAACAGAAAAGGGGTGGTATGAGAAAAGGGTAAACATCAATCAGTACCCTGTGTCTAAAAGCTTTGACCAGTGGAAATCACGAGCACAGCTGAAGGCCTTCACAATGGAAGTCAGTCAAAATGGTGGGAATTACATATTTCATGTTCACTAGAGATAAACAAAGGCCTTTTCAATTTCAATCAATGTCACTTCAATGTGTTTCAATTCAAATAGACCTTCTTATAGAGTTTGTGGACTTCGTAGTAAATCCAAACACCGCAATGAAATGCAATATATATCATTGTATATTGTGTGGCGTACGGGACAACTTTAAAATGCCATTTATTGAAAAATGAAGGGCAGATTTTATATCCTTATAGGATCAATTGATTACCCATGGGTCAAAGATAGAGAAACTGAAATAGCATTACTTTGAGACGGATTTGGGACTACTTTGTAGCGGTTTCGAACCTATTGGTCTCCAAACTTGTCGCGGAGACGTCTCCGGGACGTATTTTGTGACTACTTTGAGCGTCTCAGAGACGTCTCTGCGCCGGAAAAAAAAACTATCGGAGACCTCTCTGTTTTCTTTTCTGTCGCGGAGGCGAAGTGAGATACCACCATTAATTTGCTTTTCTTTTCAGACCATTAACCAAAAATGGGGTGCAAAATCCGTCAAAAAATGTTCTCTTCGAATTGGTTGTTTTTACGTATAGTTAAACATTACTTGATGAACAATTTTTTTGTCTGTACGAACACTTGCATATATATATATATATATATATATATATATATGCAACAAACTTTCAGGCCCGTATTCTGTTACTGGGTTTAGAGTTGTACGGCAATTGACAATAGAATCGAACAATAGCACCGTAGGGGAGACCTGGGGCAATTGTAACAGTTTTTTCCAAATTTGACCTATCAGCTTTATTGAAGCTAAATACTTGCTTAAAACTAAATGAAATGAAATATGCATATCTTAGCTTGACATGTGAATAGGTTTGGGTAAAGTAAAACCAGTCATTTTAAAGCCATTACCATTTCAAAACAAGAGGTCGAGTGTTACAATTGCCCCGTGACGAGGGGCAATTGTAACAGACGTGCGGGGCAATTGTAACACATAGAATTGTAACATTTTGTTTTTCTTTTATCAAAGCTATATGCACATGACAAATTAAATCATTAACCACATAAACTAATTATAATGAAACATGACAATGCTTGACCCATTTATATTACATTTTTCCACTTGTTATATGCATGAACTGGGACAAAAGTTATGATAGTTCTTTTTTTTTTTTTTTTTTTTTTTTTTTTTTTTTTAGTTGTTGTGGCTTCACCCTTTAACTGTAGATTATAGAACCTTCATTAATTCATATTTTTGGTTCTTTATCTACTTTGTACCTAACAATATATTTTTAACTGACAACTGTTGTATAACACTTTATGTTAGTTACCGCCTTTTGACTTTAACGCATTCTTTTCAAAATAAAGTGATACATTTCTGAGAAGAAGTAAAATGACAGCTTTTTTTTTTCTTCTTTTCTTTTTTTTTGTAAAATAATCTTCAAAATTACGCCATTGTTTTTTCTCGCCAAAACAATATTCTTTGCCCTTTTAACAAAACGATTGGACATATATTTGTCAGATATCATATTGAAAATTATATTATATTTTATGGGTGCTGCCATCCTCCCTCTCTCCTCTGTCTTTCTTCTTCTTTCTTTATCTTTTTCTTCATTCACCCCCATTTTACTTTTTACTTTCCTATCTGCCCCCCCCTCTCTCCCTGACCATCCGCCTCTCGCTTTCTCCTCACTTCCTCTTCTTCTTTCTCTCTTTTAAATTTGTTTTTTTTATAAGGAAAAAACAAGTCGGGCCAACTATTCCTCTCTTTCCCATTCTTTTGACCCATTGTAAATAGGCTTTTCGGTTTCAATGTAATCCTGTCAGCTGTTTCTTTATGTGTTATACCAGTGAAACTCGACTGAATATAATATGATAATAAAATCATATGTTCAGTTATTTTATGTCTCATGTTTGAGACTCATAGATAAGGTTACTTTGGTCCTTGTAAAAAAGTAAACTGATAATTGAATTATACATTCAAAGTATGAGTTCTAAAGTTCTTCTAGTAAGTGATCATAAATTATTAAAAATAAAAAACAGAATAAACTTGAGCTCTGATTACAGTGAATAACAAATGATAACAAAATTAAGGCACCCTTCTTTTTTTCCGGGAAAATTATCAATATTTCATTGCATTTCTAACAAAAACGTATTCAGACAGATATGTTCAAAGTTATTGAATTTCATTGTCTGAGATAATAGGTTGTGTGTACCAGTTTTATTTTTGTAAGCATAAGTAATACGACAATACATTCAAAGTTATAAGTTCTGATACTGAGCTATCAACGAGGCTTTTCTTTGCTATTTTTCTTATATCCAAGTCTAACCCTATTTACATCTTGACATTAAAAGAAGTAATGGTCACTCTCTTCATATTTTTTTACTTTTTTTTTTTTCATACCAGTAAAGTGATTAAATTATTATTTAAAAAAAAAACACTAACACTAAAACAAGAATAAAACTTGAGGCTTCTGGTATCTCACTTTGCGGACACGTCTCCCGTGTCGCGAAGAAAGGAAAATTTTGTTTTCGCAACGGACAGAATGGTATAATAATCTCCCATATATTGCGGAGACGTCTCCGAGACGTCTCGCCACAATTTATGAAAAAAAAGTCCGTCTCTCGAGATTTTAAAAAGGGAAAAAGAACCGTTCCTCCGAGTACCGTCTCCCGGAGACGTCTCTATACTAGCTCGCATGGTTCAGAGGTTTCTGAATTGATTTTAATTAGTTTACAGAAGCACATAATTCCGGGACATTTGTAATGTTTATTTATGTAATTATTGCAGGGGCCACGGAGCCTGGAGGCTTCGTCGGCGAATCGTGTCAAAAAACGGAAAAATGAACCATCATTAGTGATTTGTTTAGGCTGGTTCAGCCCCCCTCCCCTCCATCCCTCACACTTGCCGCTCAGCCCTTCCACTCCCAAAACGCCAGCGGCCACTGATTGGTTATTTAATAGCTTGTGTCTGATTCAAGCGACAATCTGCTTTATTCCGATTTCCTACGGGAGTTACTTCTTTAACAGAAACAGGGGCAATTGGTGAAACACGCTGTTATCAAATTGCCCTGCCTAGGGTGACAGAGTTGAAATATATTTGAGAGATTGTTTTCTATCTTAGCTTCGGTATTCGTCGTTGAAACTTTAGCAAATAGGCTAGAACATAGATTTTTGTAATATAACAAAAAAGACAGCACGTAGCTCATCCACATATTTGTGCCAGAAGCAAAATCAATGGGATTGAGAATATTATTTTATGCCACACCCCCAACGGTTTTTCCCGCTGGTAGAAAGTTCTCACAACACGTTAAATCTGTTAAGCACTCATACAGCATTGTGAGTCGATTAATGCACTGCTCTCTACAATATTTTAAGTTTTATAGCGTGTGTTGCTAGGAATGGAGCCTCCTGTTACATGATGCCGTTTGTACATGTTGGTTCCCGGTCTCCCCTACGTAGAAAAATCTCCCATGCGAACAAAAAAACTCTCGCATAACGTGTAAAACTCCCGTTACAGCTGTGAAGTTTCCTAGTGCACAAGAAAACCGGAAATTCCATTGAAATAAGACGCAACATACATTGATTGTTTGTAGCCTGCTTTATACGCTTTGACTGCTCGATGTGTTGTGCATTGTCGGCTTGTCACATTCATTTAAAATATCACGTCCATACTTCATTAACAATTCAGTGGCCTGGGATGGGAAAGATTAACCAGGGAGGTGAAAGGGAGAATTTTCTACTTCACCTCCTGTAACCAATGGCTTAATTGACTATAATTATGAATCCGGATCGTTACTCTCCCATATGACACGACGCTTTTTTTTTTAAATCGTTGTTTTTTGTTTTGTTCTTACTTGTTTGTTTGTTTGTTTGTTTTTTTTTTGGGGGGGTAGTGTTTTGTTGTTCGTTGTTTTGTTTGTTTTAAATTTGTTTTTGTTTTTTTTGTTTTTTTTTTTTTTTCTGTTCCGAAACTTGCTCTGATAGAAAGCATTGCCCATACATTTTAAGTGGTCGACTACTGCTGGCAGTTTACTTTTTTTCTAACAAGTAAAACATAAAAGATAGATATACAATTTTATATTGAATAATATATACTAATATCTGTTTCGTAGTTTTATTCTATTGAAATTAATCTCTAAAATAGCTCACAGATTATTTTCTTTCAACAAATGTGAAGTGTCCATATTTGGCCAAAAGCAATGAAACGTTGAATTTGATTCCGATATCACGCTACATGCATGCGCAAAAGTCTCACGGTAGGTGCATGCGCATCAATCTTTTTCTTATTACTATTTTGTTTTTGTTTTTTTGTTTTGTTGTTGTTGTTTTTTATTTGGGAGGGGCAAAAGTTGTAATAATGGGAAGGGTTAAAATATAAATTTTCCACTATTTAAATATTCAACTCTTTACAGAGCCATACACATAAACAATAAAACGTCAATGTTCATTAACAATATCCACTCGGCCTCGAAATCCCTACATCTATCAAATAATTATAAATAATATGGACCTTTGAAGAATGGTGGAATTTGTTTCCATTCTTTTTGTGTGTACTGATTTTTTTTGTACATGTTGTATGTAGGCCTATGTATGCGCGCTATATTTGAAATGGAGCGGGAAATTCTTTTATTGTGATGAAAAAGGTAATCCATGCTTAACGAGGTATATTATCAAAGCACGGATTATCTTTTCTTTGAGAAGCTTAGCGGTTCCAGGTTATGGCTGACATAGCACAATGACAACGGACAAAGGTCTCAGATTCAGGGCGGAACCAATTGCCTGAATGAACTACTACTTGAATCCAATTTGCATAACTAGTTGTTGCTATGACTGACAAACACGTTTCTTGTCTCACATAGCAACACACTAATATATGCAAAAAAGGAAATCGAGTGGGTCTATTTTATGTCAAGTGCCATTAATAATTCAGTAGTCTTGAAAGAAAACATTAGTTTACATTTTCAGTTGAAAATGATAATGGTGTTTTTCTCTTCTGTAGAAATTATGAACGTATAGGTGGTATATGACGTCGCGGAGAAGTCTCTGAGACTCGAACACTCGGAGACGTCTCCGATAGTTGTTTTATGTATCATCAGAGACGTCTCCACGACACATTCGTAAGCATGTTCTATTTTCCCTCGACTCATGAGATGTCGCGGAGATTCATGAGACGTCTGTGCGACCACTTTTAGATCTTTCCCCGACAAAAATCAAAACCGTATCAAACCCGTCCCAAATCAGTCTCAAATCAGTCTCATGGCAAATACCTTGAGATACCACCTTAAAGGTGGTATCTCACTTTGTCCCCGCGACTCGGATACTCCAGGACGCTCCGATATATATTTTTTTTTCTGTCGCGAGCATTCGCGGCGATCCCGGGGAGACGGGGGGGGGGGGTGGACGTGTCCCCCCTCCCTCGATTTTTTTTGTGGGGGGATCGTCCCCCTTCGATTTTTAAAAATTAACAATTTTTATGTAGTTATTAGCTTGTGTAGCTAATAAAGAGGTAAAATGTATGTCAAATAAGATGCTAAATGTTATTATAAGGCAAAATTTCCGGCTCGTGCTTTCGCGCTCCGCAATCATTTTCATTAGTTTCTGCATGATGTGCGAAGTATGCGAATTTTGAGTGTATTATTTTTTCACTTTTGGTGTTTTCTGTCCCCCCCCCCCCCCGCCTCCCCGTGTGGAATGAAGTCGCCGCGCTTGGTCGTGGGAATATCTCGGAGACGTCTCTGAGACGTCTGCGCGACAAAAAAACATCCAAAATCATTTCAAACCAATCTCAAATTAGTCTCAAACTAGTTCCAAATCCGTTTTTCCAGTGTAATGACAAGTGACTTGCCACCATTAGTTTATTGTTGGTTTTTGCGTCAGTTGTCCTTTCTACAATATGTCAGGTCAAACTAACACTTTAATCGTGTCGGAAAATGTCATTTTTGATGATTAGCATGCAATTAATCTAATCGTTGTGGACAGTTCTATAATGCACCTAATTCTTAAACAAAGTTTTAACAACCTTTAACTTCAAGTTAACGAGAAAATAGATAAATTAGCTTCCTCCGACATAAAACTCGCAAAGCCATATCAAATTCTAAACCACCTATGCCCCCCTAGTTTAGAATTCTTTACAAATGATTGTACCAATTCGATCCCGAATGACGTCACCCGAATCTACTTTCGTACGATGAGACGCACGCTTCACTGACGCTTCATAGAGAAGCGTGCAAATCAGCGTTGCATTCTCGTTTCATTACCCTTACTATTTTCGTGCGACAGCACAACTCTAAACCCCGGAACAGAATACGGGCCTCAGTGTTTGCTTCGCTCAAATCCACGTATTTTCCAGACAGTTCACGTTACAATGGTGTTAAATCACGTTCCGTCATAAAGCGCCCTCTCCGAAAATTTGAAGCAATTTATTTTACGTGTAATACACACTGAATTTTTGGGTAGAGATCAGTGGTAATACATAATTGAACCTCAGAGTCTATAAACAAATAATTTGGTGACCTCATGCCTCATAATTAAAAGCAATATCATTTTACTTGTCCAGAATATATACACACAAAAATTGAGTAAAAAACAAAACAACTTTTTTTTTGTTCAGTGAGACAACTGGGTGTACCCTAATTGTAAAACAACCCTTATCAAAGTGAACTTTCACAAAGTGAAGCACGAGTCACACTATCCCGAAGTTGAGCCAGGATGGACACAATCATGGGCAATGTGAAATTTTGCTCCGATCACGAAAGCATCGGGCCATTTTGGATTACATTTTTAGCAATCTTAAAACAACATTGATCATCTGTGGACCTTTTTTCAGGCTTCTGCAAAAACTTCCTATGCATCAGCAAAATCTTTGGCAGCCGCCCCCCCCCCCCCAAATGTTGATGTCCGAGTGCCACCGTGTTTCTGTAGACATCGTTCTCGATTTTGCTTTTGTTTGGCTGTTGGCTTCGCGCGAACCCTAATTCGTGTGTCAATCTCTGCTCAACTGTCAACTTCGGGACAGTGTGACTCCACCTTAACCAGGCGCAGATCTATGGGGAGGGGAGGGGTCGGAGGTGGCGAGCGCCCCTGAAGGATTGCAAAAAAAAAATGTATTTATCTTGTACATGGACCTTTTTTGGGAGAGCGCCTCCGTAGAAATAAACGAAATGCCTTCATTTCGGATTAAGGACTTTTTTGGGGTCAATTTCTTCCATGCGATTGAGCGACCGCATCCTACCCCATATGATAAACTTCCTGACGACCGAAGGCCGAAAAAAAAAAATAACATGTAACCCGCTCATCGCTCTACTAGCGTGACGTGAAAATTTTTGATATACCTTTTGGCTCACCCAGCGCGACGTATATAGTTGCGAATCAGCTTAAAAACACAAAAACACGCAAAAGTATGAAGACCTTATCTAAATTACAGATGATTCAAAATCATGCTCTCAAACATTTACAATTTATGTCTGTATTCATCGCACTCTCTGGAACAACATGAACACGCATCCCGTATCTTTACAAGTACCTACATGTGAATGATGAAGAAAAGAAAGAAGAACAAAGGAATAAACATGCATATTTATACCCGATTGAGTTTCATCTTGGGTTACCTATACAGTGAAAACTTTTTTTTTTTCTTCTGAAAGCTTCTTCATAATCAAAAGGGAGTCAACGGCCCGTTTTGGTCGTTTGGGTATCGGAGCCACAATTTTGAGTCTGGAGACGGAAACGTTTGCCCCAACCAGAATCTGGGCACGGTAACAATATTTTGATGTTCAACTAGGCCTAAGTAATAGATCCGATTTATTTATTATTTTTATTAAAAAAAATTAAAACACGTTTAAAGATAGATGAGCGCCTCGCGATGGACGGTGAACAGCGACACTCTCTTGAACATCCAGCTTGCAGAATTCACCAAAATGACCACAAAATAACTTACTTATTTACTGTTTTTTAGATATCCACAAAGAAGTGTTTTTTATTATTATTTTCTTCAATTGGTGTTATATCTGTGATTAGGACTACAAATTTTGATATTTGAGAGTGGTTTTTGTTGATTTTAATTTTTTAGGCACTGTCATTCATAATGTGAATTTTTAAGGCGCTCTCATTCATAATGTGAATTTTTATGTCATTAGTCTTTATGGGCGATTCTTTGAAAAGTGAACCTTTTTTGGAAAAAATAAAGTTTGTCCTTTTTGTTTTTAAGCTGCACATTCATATAGAGCATTGTCTGAAGTTTTATGAAATGCATTTTTTATCTTAATTTTACAAATTTTTCATGCTCATTTGCATAAACTAACATGCAAAAAATTTGAATAGAAAAATGGTACGTAAGATATCATTTGTTTGACCCTGACTTGATTGTATATGCTAGTCTCCTTACTTTGATTATTGTCATTATACCCTTTTTTAACTTCATTCCTTTAAATATAAATGAAAAATAATGGTGTTGAATTGATTGTTTTAAGATAATTAACAAAGAATTAATTGCCATCAAATGTCACACACGTGACCTAAAACACGAAAAGTTAACGCCCCCCGAAAACCATGGTTCTATTATTATTACAATTTTTTCTCCAAAGCTAGATATAATTGCCCTGCATCTCACCAAATATGAAGCCATGATAGCTTTTAATTAGTTATTAATAATTTGAATTGGTCACACACACGTGACCCACGGGTCACGGTGTGT
Organism: Paracentrotus lividus; assembly: GCA_940671915.1. Taxonomy (NCBI): domain Eukaryota; kingdom Metazoa; phylum Echinodermata; class Echinoidea; order Camarodonta; family Echinidae; genus Paracentrotus; species Paracentrotus lividus. The sequence goes on from CALNVZ010001644.1 coordinate 144,167, forward strand.
GACAACTATGGTATGCTTTAAAAAAAGGGACCAGGGTTTACGGGCATTCTTTGAAAAGTGAACCTTTTGGGACAAATGAATTTTGCTTTTTGATTTTAAGCTGCATATTCAAATAGAGCAATGTCTGAAGTTTCATGAACTGATGTTTTTTCGTGATTTTTGCAATTGTTCATGCGCATTTGCAATAAATTAACATAAATGATAATTAAATGGAAAAACGGTAAATAATTTTTTTTTTTAAACCCTGACTGGAATGGATTATGCTGACTTCCTTACTTGGATTCTGTCATTATATTATTATTTACCTCTTATTCCTTTTTATCTAACCCCAAAAATGTTGTTAAATTGATTATATTAAGATAATCACCCTGGAATTAATTGCCCTCAAATGTCACACAACAAGTAAACCAAAAAACACAAAAAGTTTATGCCCCGTCTTAACCATGACTCTGGTATTATTATATTATTTTCTTTAAGCTAGATTTTAATGTACCTTGCATCTCACTAAATATGAATCCATGACAAGTTTTAATTTGATTTATTAATTAGCAAACAAATTGGTCACACACGTGACCCGCTGGGTGGGGGCGGTCATAAATTCTGATTATTTTCACTTTCATTGCCTGAAATTAATTCATTTTAGCATTATTATGCTCCAAAATGGTTCTGCAATAATTTTTACGAAAAAAAAAACAAAAAACAAAAAACAACAAAAAGAACAAACAAACAAACAAAACAAAAGGTCGACAAAAAAACAAGGAAATACATAAGAAATTAACAAAACAATGAAATACACAAGGAATGTAGTTCGATATCAATTTTTTTTCCAAGTACAATGGTTAGGAATCCTATAAAGATTATGCAAACACAATATTAGCATTCCAGAAGCTGTAGTTTGTCAATTAGAACAAAAATTATGACTTCATGCAATGCGTAAATTAGCATATTTAATTCATATAAAATACATTATTATTATTATGGGAAAATTAACAGTGCTTTCTTGTATGTTACATCACACACTAACATCGTGCAAATTTTCGGCGCGCTCGCGCGATCAACAGCCAAGATCTTATAGGGGGCATCATGGCCCCCCTCCCTACCCGCCCCTCCCTCAGTCTTGACAGCTACCAAAACACCCCATTGACTGACTAGAGTTGAGTTCATAAATTTTTTAACAAAGCGGATATAGTAATATTGCTCAAAATGTACATATATTGCATAATACATAATATATTCATTTTTCTGTACAATTTGCCATAGGTCACACACGTGACCCACTAAAATGTCACACACTACACCCGACATCACGATAAAATAAAAGATAAAAGAAGAAATTTCAGAGATGACTCCTATCCAGTGGTATTTTTTGGTTAACAGGTCCATAATGCACATCTCACAGCAATAAGAACATTGCGAGAAGAAATACAGTTCACACTTGTTATTGCCATTTCTCAACTTTTATTGCCACTGGGGGATATTCCCAGTCATAGCATCATTTACAACGTGTACTTGTCAATCAATTTGTCAACACAACAATATTTATCAAGTCAAAATCAACCAACGTATGCCTCATCTGAGGAGGCCCAATGAAAAGCGGGAACCGGATCACCTGACCTCTCGGAAGGAAGATATCCGACCGGATTCCAGGACAGGTGTTTCCCGGGGGCAGTTCTCTTATACATATATCATTCAATTCAATTGTATATAAACATACATTTTCCATTATTCATCAATTCAATAAAAGGTTATCTCATGTGTCCTCAATATAGGAGGGAGAGGCTTCAAGACCTGAACGTGAATTCTGGGAGGGGAAACCTGGTCATGTGACCTTCCGGGAGGAAGACATCCAGCCGGGGTTCCAAGACAGGAGACTTAAAACGTTGGGTTCCCCTCCCCAATGTTTTCTTGCCCAAAGTATACAGTCCCTCCTCCTGGTTTTACAATTCTGGTCTACATCAGAAAAAGCCCAACGAAATTAATCCGAATCAACCAGACTCAAGCCAAATCAATCAATCAATCAATTCAGGCCCATCAAGGTAAACGTACCAAGCCCATCCAACCAACCAAAATAAAGTATTTTGTGCGCTTACATGATATATTGTGTCAATAAATTCAATTAAATTCAAACCCATCCAGCCAACTAAACAAGCCCATCCAACCAACCAAAATGAAATATTTTGAACCCTTACATAATAATGACAATAAATTCAATTCAAGCCCATCCAACCAACCAAATTAACATGTTTTGTACACTTAAATGATATGTAGTGTCAATTTATTCAATTCTATTCAAGCCCATCTAGCCAACCAAACAAGCCCGTCCAACCAACCTAATTTAAATATTTTGTACACTTTTATTTATTGTCAATAAATTCAATTCAAGCTCATCCAGCCAAACAAGCCCATCCAACCAACCAAATATGAAATATTTTGTACACTTACACGATAATGTCAATAGCTTCAATTCAAGCCAACGAAATTAAAATATTTTATACACGTACAAGATATATAGTGTCAATAAATTCAATTCAATTCAAGCCCATCCAGCCAACCAGACAAGCCCATCGAACCAACCAATAAAATATCTTGTACACTTACACGATAGTGTCAATAGATTCAATTCAAACCAACCAAATTGAAATATTTTGTACACTTACAAGATATATAGTGTCAATAAATTCTATTAAATTCAAGCCGATCTAGCTAACCAAATTGAATTATTTTGTACACTTACACGATAGTGTCAATAGCTTCAATTCAAACCAACCAAATGAAAATGTATACCCTTACAAGATATATAGTGTCAATAAATTCAATTCGATTCAAGCCCATCCAGCCAACTAAACAAGCTCATCGAACCAACCAATGAAATATATATTGTACACTTACATGATTGTGTCAATAGGTTCAATTCAAACCAACCAAATTAAGATATTTTGTACACTTACAAGATATATAGTGTCAATAAATTCAATTCAATTCAAGCCCATCAGGCCAACCAAACAAGCCCATCCAACCAACCAAAAATGAAATATTTTGTACACTTACACGATAGTGTCATTAGCTTCAATTCAAGCCCATCCAACCAACCATATTAAAATGTTTTGTACACTTACATGATTTATAGTGTAAATAAATTCTATTCAATTCAAGCCCATCCGGCCAACCAAACAAGCCCATCCAACCAACCAAAATGAAATATTTTGAACACTTACATGATTGTGTCAATAGATTCAATTCAAACCAACCAAATTAAAATATTTTGTACACTTACAAGATATATAGTGTCAATAAATTCAATTCAACTCAAGCCCATCCAGCCAACCAAACAAGCCCATCCAACCAACCAAATGGAATATTTTGTACACTTACATGATTGTGTCAATAGATTCAATTCAAACCAACCAAATTAAAATATTTTACACACTTACAAGATATATTGTGTCAATAAATTCAATTCAATTCAAGCCCATCCAGCCAACCAAACAAGCCCTTCCAACCAACCAAATAAAAATATTTTGTACACTTACATAATATATTGTCAATAAATTCAGGTCAATTCAAGCCCATCCAGCCAACCAAACAAGCCCATCCAACCAACCAAAATGAAATATTTTGTACACTTACACGATAGTGACCATAGCTTCAATTCAAACAAACCAAATTAAAATATTTTATACACTTCTAGATATATAGTGTCAATAAATTCAATTCAATTGAAGCCCATCCAGCCAACCAAACAAGCCCATCCAACCAACCAATGAATATTGTACTTACATATGTCAGAGAATTCAATTCAAGCCCACCCAACCAACCAAATTAAAATATTTTGTACACAAACGTGATATATGGTCTCCATAAGATTAATTCAATTCAAGCCCATCCAGCCAACCAAACAAGCCCATCCAACCAACCAAAGAAATGTATTGTACACTTGCATGAAATATAATGTCACTATATATACAATTCAGATCAAACCCATCAGGCAAACATAACAAGCCCATCCAACAACCAATTTTAAATATTTTATATTTACTTGTATATTGTCAACAAATTCAATTCAATTCAAGCCCATCTGGCCAACCAATCAAAATATGTTGTACACTTGCATTAAATATAATGTCACTATATATTCAATTCAGATCAAACCCATCAGGCAAACATAACAAGCCCATCCAACAACCAATTTTAAATATTTTATATTTACTTGTATATTGTCAACAAATTCAATTCAATTCAAGCCCATCTGGCCAAACATAACAAGCCCATCCAACCAACCGACATATAATGTTTCATTCACTAACATGATATATAGTGCCAATAAATTCAGTTCTATCCAATCCAATAACAACTATTTCTAACTGGGTGGGAGGGAGGGCAAATTAGCGTCTGATATCTCCCAAGGCTGAATTGAGAATGAGCTCAAGTTTCCCAATCTAGCGCGTATTGCGCGCGTCTCCACAATCATTCAACGCCTTTCATCGGCTCGTGTCCGCGTAGAGGTGGTACCCGCGGCGTCATTGCTAAGCTATCACCAAGGACGCAACCTCGCGTCGATTATTATGCCATTATTAACCAATCACTGACTTGTTGCTGGGGGCGTGTTCTCATGAGTTTCATTATTATGCTCCAAAATGGTTCTGCAATAATTTTTACGAAAAACAACAAAAAACAAAAAACAACAAAAAGAACAAACAAACAAACAAAAAAAAAAGTCGACAAGAAAACAAGGAAATACATAAGAAATTAACAAAACAATGAAATACACAAGGAATTTAGTTCGATATCAATTTTTTTTCCAAGTACAATGGTTAGGAATCCTATAAAGATTATGCAAACACAAAATTAGCATACCAGAAGCTGTAGTTTGTCAATTAGAACAAAAATTATGACTTCATGCAATGCGTAAATTAGCATATTTAATTCATATAAAATACATTATTATTATTATGGGAAAATTAACAGTGCTTTCTTGTACGTTACATCACACACTACCATCGTGCAAATTTTCGGCGCGCTCGCGCGATTAACAGCCAAGATCTTATAGGGGGCATCATGGCCCCCCTCCCTACTCGCCCCTCCCCCAGTCTTGACAGCTACCAAAACACCCCATTGACTGACTAGAGTTGAGTTCATAAATTTTTTAACACAGCGGATATAGTAATATTGCTCAAAATGTACATTTATTGCATAATACATAATATATTCATTTTTCTGTACAATTTGCCATAGGTCACACACGTGACCCGACATCACGATATAAAATAATAGGTAAAAAAAGAAATTTCAGAGATGACTCCTATCCAGTGGTATTTTTTGGTTAACAGGTCCATAATGCACATCTCACAGCAAGAAGAACATTGCGAGAAGAAATACAGTTCACACTTGTTATTGCCATTTCTCAACTTTTATTGCCACTGGGGGATATTCCCAGTCATAGCATCATTTACAACGTGTACTTGTCAATCAATTTGTCAACACAACAATATTTATCAAGTCAAAATCAACCAACGTATGCCTCATCTGAGGAGGCCCAATGAAAAGCGGGAACCGGATCACCTGACCTCTCGGAAGGAAGATATCCGACCGGATTCCAGGACAGGTGTTTCCCGGGGGCAGTTCCCTTATACATATATCATTCAATTCAATTGTATATAAACATACATTTTCCATTATTCCTCAATTCAATAATATAGGAGGGAGAGGCTTCAAGACCTGAACGTGAATTCTGGGAGGGGAAACCTGGTCATGTGACCTTCCGGGAGGAAGACATCCAGCCGGGGTTCCAAGACAGGAGACTTAGAGCGTTGGGTTCCCCTCCCCAATGTTTTCTTGCCGAAAGTATACAGTCCCTCCTCCTGGTTTTACAATTCTGGTCTACATCAGAAAAAGCCCAACAAAAGGGAAACCCAAAAGTCTTTTTTTTTTTTTTTTTTTTTTTTTGTTGCCACAGTGTGTAGAATATCAATTCTTTGCACTTATAAGCCAGTCTCAGCTTAGCCAGCATGCAAATTATATCAATTGTTATGTGGTGCATTATTGATGCAATTCATGGCCACTCCATCCAAACCAACAGCTCTGGCTTTGTATTATACTGCAGTCGACCACTACAATGCTTGCCTCCTTGTCTTTTGTTAGAAAAATGAACATAGAAGAGCCAACAAGTTTATGACGTTCAGCGACTGTTATGCCGCAGTGCGGGGAAATTAGGCAATTATTCAAGTGATAAGAAAACTGACAATTAAGGTTATTTCTCGGTATTCATGGGTACCAAAAGAGCAATGCAAGATCTTTTATACTTCCGGTCAATCTCCGATCTTTTCTTATCCACAGCCTAACTACTTTCTCCGTTCCCCCTTTACAGGCTTACTATAAACATAAAATATAGGCCATTAGGCCTAAATACTCAACCAAAACAAGCCCATTCACCAACCTAATCAAGCCCAACCAATCAACCAAAATCAAGCCTATCCAGTTAACGATAAACAAGCCCAACTAACCAACGACTAACCCAGTGAACCTATGCCAACTGAAATACTCCCCATTCTCTTTCATTATTATAGCATTCAAGACAATATCAAACAATAGACAATCACACAAATGTGGCCTTATTTCCTTAATATTCAGCCCAACAACTATGGGGTCAATCATCAATAAAAAAAAACCTAAATTGTGCAAGGCGCACAACACCTGTCAAGTGTATAAATACACTAATTACGGAGGCCACGAACAACCCCCAGTGGAGCTACAACTCAATATTTTCACCTGGTTCTATACTGGGTGCCTATTCCTAATTGAGTAATTTTACTATACCATATGTGTTTTATTATTCAAGGTCTCCCGCACTGCGGAATGTTTAGTCATAACCCTTCATTCCACACGTTTTACTACAACAGCTTGTCCATTAGACTACCAGAGGAAGCATATAACAGTTTCTTTTTATCAAGGATATATTTTATCAAAATCTCGTCGTAACAGTACATCAATTCTCTCTTCCTACTGCTTCTGTCCCTGAAAAGTTCAATTCCAGGCCTTTCAGCATTATCAGAGGCATATCCAGAACTTCCAGACGGACCACCAGTTTTGACAAGTGAAATGAAAGTTATCTGCAATTCCATTCCATCATGGCCATTCAGCTCAAAATACTGATTTCACGTCTTCCAACCCATCGGTATGTTATCATACACAATGCAAATCAACATCACTACTATTCTCATCCCTAAGTGATACAACATTCAATGCGGATGCCAGTTGAGCGGTGTTGTATTATCATCCTTGTGAAAACAAATCAATGGAAGAGGGTCGTTCAATAGGTGAGCCACAATGCTCTGCAACTTTGCTCTCAATAGAGAAGGTAGCTCTTCATCCAGCCTACAGACTCAGCTTTCCGCCAAGATCAAGGTGCATTATCCAGGTCCCTGCAACAAAAAGGACGAGAACTAAGAGAAGTAACATGTTCCAGACATATATTACTCACCTTAATATACAACCACCCTGCAATGAATTATATTCAATATCGTTTTATGATTTCCATCTGATCATTCATTTCGAGGTTATTATGCAACTTAATATTTCACACCGGCATACTTGTACCAACATGTAGATCTAAATGCATTTTGTAGGATGCATCCGCATATTGAGCTTCCCAATAACCAAGCATGTGGCACAGATTGCCTACATGTAATTAACATCAATGGGCGCAGCCTACTTCGGAATAAACTTAAACAGGGGACCACAATTCTCTATTCAGTTAACTTATTCGTTAAAATATTCATACCACACATCAATAACAAGTGCGAGCATTTTTTATAAAGTATACCATTTGAAAACAGACTCGCCTATAGGGTACATTTTCTCAATATTTGGCTAGCGCCACAGCCAGCTTCAAGTATTGCTTGTTTTCATTTCTGTCCATCAGTGATTTAGCAAAAAAAAAAAAAATTCAGGTAGGGTCTATAGCACAGGTTTAACATTAAAAATTATCAAATACGGCGGATTGCCGATTTCGGTTGTATAACACGTCACTGCAATCTTCGTTCAACCTCAATCATGTCATCATAAAAAATCGGCAAGGCAATTTAGTGGTGAATAGTACAATATCCATGCTAGGAATCAGACATGGCTAAATTGGCTGCATTTCAATTGGTTTCCACGTCGGGCCATGTAATTCCGAATCTATTCACCGCTCACAATTCTTTAGGTCCCGACCAACTCGGCCAGGTATAGGCCTAGATCTACACTGTTGAGGCCCAACCTACCTCATATAATAATTAGGCAATTATCATGTAGGGTCTAGTCTAGCTAGGCCTATATCTCGTTCAATTTCAATCTCAATTTAGGCATTTGCTCTCTAATAAGCATCCGTGGAATGCCTAGGTTAGATTTGTTGTGTTCCACAGAACTATCTATAAACTAGACATAGCTATAGATCTAGGCTACAGCCCGATAGTCCGCGGGTCCGATAGTCCGCGGGTCCGTTAGTCCGCGGGTCCGATAGTCCGTGGGGGGGGGGGTGATGTTTGTTACTCTGAAGGTTCGTTATTCCGAAAAATAGAATGAGGTTCGTTATTCCGAAAATAGAAAAAGGTTCTTTCGTCAGAAAATAGAAAAGGTTCGTTGGTCCGAAAATAGAAAAGGTTCGTTGGTCCGAAAATAGAAAAAGGATTGTTATTCCGAAAAAAGAAAAGGTTCGTTATTCCGAAATTTTGTTATATCCAAAAACAGAAAAGGTTCGTTATTCCGGAAATAGAAAAGGTTTGTTAATCCGAAGGTTCATTATTCCCAAAATACAATAAAATTCGTTATTCGTTCATGATTTGAAAGCAAGGCAAGTTATGCACTCGGCCCCCCCCCCCCCAAAAAAAAAAAAAAAAAAAAAAAAGAGAGAGAGAAAATTGTTGATCACTGATCACTTTGTATTATATTCTATATTTGCTTTTCAATTTTATAATAATCTCAATATACGTGTGAAAAAAAAAAAACATGCAAGAGCAAGAAAAGGAGGGCCATAAATTGAAATTCTCCTTTCCTCCTCTATATAAATTTTAGTTAAACTTTTGAAAAATAAGGAAAATTAGGAATAACACTTTCTATTTTCGGACTAACGAACCTTTTTATATTTTCGGAATAACAAACATTTTACATTTTTGGACTAACGATTTGGAATAACGAACCTCATTCTATTTTCGGAATAACGAACCTTTTCTATTTTCGGACTAACGAACCTTTTTCTATTTTCAGAATAACAAACCTTTTCTATTTTCGGAATAGGGAACCTTTTTCAACTTTCGGAATAACGAACCTTTTTCTAAATTCGGAATAACGAATCTCATTCTATTTTCGGAATAACGAACCTTTTCTATTTTTGGATATAAAAAAGTTCGGAATAACGAACCTTTTCCATTTTCGGACTAACGAACCTTTTTCTATTTTTGGAATAATGAACCTTTTTCTATAATGAAACTTTTCTTTTTTCGGAATAACGAACCTTTTCTATTTTCGGACTAATGAACCTTTATTATTTCGGAATAACGGACCTCATTCTAATTTCGGAATAACGAACCTTCAAAGTAACAGACATCACCCCCCCCCCCCCCCCGCGGACTATCGGACCCTCGGACTATAGGACCCGCGGACTATCGGACCTGCGGCCTATCGGGATGACCCCAGCTCATTTGCCTAATTTGCATAAAATTACAAAATGACACCCAGTATAATCTTTGTTTATATGAATCAATACCTAAAGCTACGGCTATGTCAGAAAACCCACTGGATGACATAGAAAGGGCGTGACGACCCTTGCTTCCGGAGTTAGGGGAGCGGATGGGGACAGGCATGCCAGCCGATAAAGGTGGAAACATGGCACCACCTACCCTCCGCTGTGCCAGAAGTGGTCCCTTGGGCAAGGATCAACAGCCTCTTAGCCTCCCGAGCCAGGGTAACGGTGAAATACGGGCAGCAGCGTAGCGGATACACACACTTGGGCGGCGACGTTGAAGTCTACTCCGCTATAGTTTACGACGATCGCTGACCCTCCAAAGGACACTGGCAGAGGTCACCTACTCTAGAGAGCTGAGCACTGCGGGGGAAAGAAACTTGGGGACTCTATCTCCTATTTATATCTCCAGTCCACATCATGCATGAAATCCAAACTAAGAAACGATTGGTGCCGGCTGGTGACCCCCCAGGCTGGATCTCGTCACCTTAGATTATCTGGGGAAGAGGCTGACGTCGGTACTGTAGGAAGGCGAACCGGCAGGTTCCCTATGAAGCTGCAAAATCAAAGCCTAATGGTAGTTTTAGCAGCCGATAGGTGCCAACCGAGACGACCGGACGCTGGACTAAAGAGGAATTTAAAGAAAAAAATACTTCTTGCACCTGGAATGTTAGAAGCTTAAGTAAGGCTGGGAAACTTACTGTGGTATGCCATGAGATGGAACGTCTGAAGATCTCTGTTCTAGGTCTTGAAGAGGTCAAATTGACTGGAAAAGGTAGAATTGAAACTACAAATGGCTACCACGTCATCTATTGCGGAAAGGAGCCAAACAAGGGATACAACCATGGTTTGGCTTCATTCTGGATAAGAATATGCAGAAATGCTTGCTGGGATACAACATGATCAATATCGTATTATTACATTAGGATTTCTGCAAGCCCATAAACATGACCATTGTAGAGTTTTATGCACCTACTTCAGCTGCGAGTGAAGCCGAACTTGATGAATTTTATGAGGTGCTCCAAGAAACGCTGGATAACATCCCCTGTCGTGATGTCAAAGTTTTAATGGGAGATGCTAATGCTAAGGTTGAAAATCATCAGTTCCTTCCTCAACTCATGGCATATTTGGCCTAGGACAGCAGAATGACCAAGGAGGTAACTGATTGAGTTCTGCACTACCAACAATCTTGTTATCACAAACACATTGTTTGAGCAACATCCACGAGGTTGTATACATGGACTGCACCAAATGGTAAAACCAGAAATCAAATTGACTAATATATCATAATCACAGAGATGGAGGAGTAGCATCAACCAAAGTTCGCACCTACCCTGGCGCTGACTGCGGGTCGGATCATCAGCTTCTATGTGCACGTTTCAAATTGCATCTGAAAGGACAGAAAAGACATCTGCACCTCCCAGGTTTGATCTTGAAAATTTGCAAGCAAATGATGCTTTTGTCGTGAAGCTTCTGACAAGTTCAGTACACTTAGTGGTTTCCTTGAAGAGAAATCACCAAATGAACTTTGGCAGGACATAAAAAATGTCATACTAGATGCTGCTAAGAAGACAGTACCGAAAAGACGCAAAAGGCAACAGGAATGGATATCCACAGAGACTTTCATCAAAATTGATGAAAGAAGAAGACTGAAGGCTACTGGTTTGAGAATGCTGCGGACAGAGATCGTACTCAAATGCAATTCTGAAGTTCAACGTCTATTAAGACATGATAGACAGAGAAACATGATAGACAGTGTACTGAAGTAGAAAAATATGCGGTCATAAACTCTACAAGAGATCTGTAAAAAGGAGTCAAAGCCATCACAAAACAAGTTTACGCCGAGACTGGACTCTGTCAAAAACGACCAGGAACAGTTCTATCCCAAAGAGAAGATGTTAAAAATAGATGGAAAGAGTACTGCAAAAATTATATGAAAGACCGAACGACAACTTCCAGGCCTCGATTCAAGAAGACCAGGAGCCTCCACCCTTGAGAGATGAAGTAATACAGGCTCTACAGAACATAAAAAATGGGAAGAGTCCTGGATGTGATGATATACCCATTGACTTCTCAAACATTCAGGCAAAGAGAGCATTGATATCATGCATCAACTTTGTGTCGCCATCTGGGAGAAGAAAGAGTGGCCAGAAGACTGGGTAAAGTCAATCTTCGTAATACTACCCAAGAAGGATGCCATGCAATGTGCAAATAACCGGACAGTTGCTCTTATATCACATGCTAGCAAGATAATAATTCTCAAGATAATAGCAGGAGAATGAAACAGATTGGATGAAGAGATATCTACAGCCTAAGCTGGAATTCAGACCAGGGCGAGGAACAGAGACCAGATACACAACTGAGATGATAATGGAAACGACGAGAATGGGGGAGGAGACTGTACATTGTCTATGCGATTATAGAAAGCCTCCGACACAATCAGACATGAACGCTATGGCAGGGAATGTGCGACATGGGCTTCCCAGCCACATCATTGAGCTTCTACGCAAACTGTACATCGATCAGCTGGCAGCTGTCAGAACTGGCTATGGTATGACAGAGTGGTTCGAAATTGGCAAAGGAGTGAGACAAGGGTGTATCCTTTCACCAGACCCTGTTTATATATACTCAGAACTAATAATGCGGGAAGCTCTTGACAACTTTTACTGGGACTGTGGTATTGGAGGAAAGATATATACAGATTTAAGATATGCTGACGATGTCGCCCTGCTTGCTGATCTTTGGAAAATGCAAGATCTCCTTACCAAGTTCAAGATACCAGTGAATCTGCAGGACTCTTTCTGAATGTATCAAAAACTAAAGTCATGATTGTGGGAGAGGAACCTTGTGAAGGTAGAGTTGAAAATCAACAATGACAGCAATATACAGGTTAATGGAGAAGTTATTGAAGTTGTTCACCACTTCAGCTACTCGGGACAATGGTCACCGACCAGTGTGACGACAGCCCAGAACTCAAGCGGAGACTTGCACCGCAAGGATGCAACTGTATCGCTATCTACAATATGGAAAAACAAGTCGATCAACAGGACTACAAAGATCCGACTGTTGAGATCACTATGTTCCCATTGCTACATACGGTTGTGAGTCCTGGCGATGAAGAAGTCGATAGAAAGAGGTCGAAGCCTTTGAACTATGGGCATACAGGCGTTTGCTTCGATCAGCTGGACAGAGAGGAAAACTAATGAATATGTGCTCAACAGGAATAGGTAACAACTGGAGATTGTTGGAGCACATGAAACTTAAGCTTCGCTACTTTCGGACATGTTGTGCGAGCTGCCAAGACGAGTACGACTTGATGTCAGGAATGGTGTTTGGTAAACGAAAGAAGGACGGCAAAAAACAGAGTGACAGACGGTAATAGTCACCCTCACGAATATGACATTAACCAGGGCTATAGCAGCCGCCCGGAACGTGTCAAATGAAGAACTTGTGCATGATGCCACGGCCGGTCGGAGACCTGACCGATCCGCACCCTGATGATGATGACCTACTGCTCTAACTGACGTCATCACCAAAGTGCCCATATTACCTGCATGTGCAGGTATTATGGGCACATGTATTTAATGTATATTTTAAAAACTACAATGACTCTACTACGTTTGGAATTTGCTTAAAATTTTGAAAATCATTAACTTCAAGACATTATTTGAAATTATAAGACCATTCAGTAAATACTTTAACTATATATTTCATTGTTTTGTATTTTGTATATTATTTCTTTTTTAATATAATTTAAATATTATTTTTATAATACAAATCAATATAGGCCTACAATAATTTATTTATGTTAATTATATACTGTGTAGTGTACATGCAGGTAATATGGGCCAGCAGGTAATATGGGCCACCTGAAGCAAATCATGTCGTGACCGTCGACCGGTGACCGGTGACCGATTTGAGCACCATAATGTTGTTCATATGAACTGTATTAGAAAATATATTGTCGTGAGAGCATCTGATGCCGAAATTTCTCTGAGAAAATTGCTGAAAACCAACAAGGTAGGTAAAACTTACGGCATTTTTTTACCCTGATGTAAAATTTGATATTTCACAGAATGTGATGGTGAAAGAGTGTTTGAGGGGGGTAACCTCAATTGTTTTGTATATTTAGTAAGCTTATAGTTTCATTTTGATCATACTAGCGTGTACAGGTCAATTTGTTTTAGTGAAGGGGTGCAATGTGGCATTGAATGCATGCCTGACACAGCAACATTAGTGCAGGTAATATGGGACATCCAAACTGGCGATAATGATTCTGGTACTTAGTATTGGGATGAGGCATCAATCTATTTGCTACGATTTTTTGGGGGTATATTCACAGTATATAATTAATATAAATAACTTATTGCAGGCCTATATTGACTTGTATAATGAAAATAATATTTAAATAATATTAAAAAAAAAATAATATAAAATACATAACAATGAAATATATATAGTCAAAGGATTTACTGAAGGGTCTTATAATTTCAAATTATATCTTAAAGTTAATGATTTTCAACATTTTAAGCAAATTCCAGACATGGTAGAGTCATTCTCGTTTTTAAAACATACATTAAATACATGTGCCCATATTACCTGCACATGCAGGTAATATGGGCACTTTGGTAATGACGTCAACATTTGAATATTGCAGACAGGGGGATTGGTCATAATTGTTTTTCTTCACAATAAAAGTTAGAGCAGTAGTTATTGATTCATATAAACAAAGATTAGACTGTGTGTCATTTCGTAATTTTATGCAAATTAGGCAAATGAGCTTAGGGGGCCCATATTACCTGCATGTACCCTATATACCTAAAAAAAAAAATATCGTAGCAAAGAGATTGGTGCCTCATCCCAATACTAAGTAGCAGAATCATTTCCGCCATTTTGGACGGCCCATATTACCTGCACTAATGTTGCTATGTCAGGCTAGCATTCGATGCCACGTTGTACCCCTTCACTACAACAAATTGACCTGTGCACGCTAGTATGATCAAAATGAAACTATAAGCTTACTAAATATACAAACAATTTAGGTTACCCCCCTCAAACACTCTTTCACCATCACATTCTATGAAATATCAAATTTTACATCAGGGTTAAAAAATGCCGTACGTTTTACCTACCTTGTTGGTTTTCAGCAATATTCTTAGAGAAATTTCGGCATCAGATGTTCTCACGACGATAGATTTTCGTATACAGTTCATATGAACAACATTTTGGCGCTCACACCGGTCACCGGTCACCGGTCGACGGTCACGACATGATTTGCTTCAGGTTGCCCATATTACCTGCTGGCCCATATTACCTGCATGTACCCTAGTAATGATATGCCCAGTATTTGGCTTTGATCTGACAGATACTTGTTACTAATGAAATTGGTATGATCCAACTTCGGCCAATATTCTTTTTATTAACACCTAATGCATTTCGCAACCATTTTAGTTGAACACTTTCTATATGATTCTTAATATATGTTTTGGAATTTCCCTTTTGAAATTTCCCTTTTGAACTTTGCCGAGCTTTCCAGGCATTTGATGGAGATGAATCATTTCGTGATTAAGTTTAGGGAAATTTGATGTCAGAAACGCGTGGGAAAAAAGTTGAATGTAGTTTGGAACTACCCTTTTCAAGGCTGGCTTATATGATTAGATCGTTACGCTCTAATTTGTCCGGTACTTCGATTGGGGAATTCCCCAAACCAGGCAAACACTATACTAGCTGGATTCACTACAATGTATGCAGCTTGATGACTCATTCCTTTCTACATCTCCATCCAATTCACAGCCCTAATAATTGCGGTCTTCTGGCTCTTGTCATCACAAGAGTTTGCCAAAATATCCTCTCCATTTCGTACAGGTAAATGTTGTATTCGTACTTATTTTCTTTTCACTTTTAGCTCAGTTTTGAATGATCCGTCAATACTTTACTTACACCGAGTGAGTCAGAAAAAAACTAAACACCTAGACAATGTCAATAAAAAGACAACCAATTTATAAACCCCAAATTAATATACAAATGCTGAAAGAGTAGCTCTTCCCGCATCTTTTGGCACCAATTTTGTGTGTTATATCTTTACACTTGGATGAACACGGAAGATTTTTGCGAACATGCACATTTCGAATTGTGCCAAAGTGGGAGTAAAATCAAAACAACAAAAGCTATCATAAAAGCAACTCCATCCTGATTAAAATAGCATAACTTTTAACGAAAATGTCTTGCGCTAAATAATTTGGCAGAGGTGTTGTTACACATTGACTACCTTTTGTGTGAAAATGAGATAGATCTGTAAAGTTAAGCATAAGTGAGCACACGCCAAAGACAAAATAATTTCTTTTTAAAAGTATTAAGAGGCCTTTTTAGTTCTGTCAGTGACAATTTACCCTTTAATGTGTACTCATTCATGGAATACTTGATGAATCAATCCAATTTTTACACAGCATCCTTGCCAAGTTATTTAGCTAAAAGCATTTTCGTTAAAAAGTCATGCTATTTCATTCAGGATGGAGTTGCTCTTTAGTCAGCTTTTGTAGTTTCAACTTTATCCCCGGGCAAGTCCAATGTCGTCCAATTTCGGCCATTTTTAGGTCAAGTGTGTCAGTGAGGTTTTAAAGGTACTATGTATCATATATCACCACAAAGTGTATGAAATAAACTAATGCAATTGAGCCCATTTGAGGTCAAAAAGTCATTTCAAGGTCATATGACGTCTCAAGGCTCATTAATATTCATAAAAAAAGAATAAAATGCATTAAAAATGATATTTTCAACCAATATTTCTAAAGGTTTGTTATAGGAATACCACCAAAAAAGTACATATTTTCTGTTACAATATCATCTTGGCTTCCTCTGGTAAAAATATCACAAACCTAGCACATAACTTGCCATATTTTTGTATTTAAAGTATTCATGTCTCAGAAGTAGTCTCACAAAAGTTACTGAGCTGATGTAACATAATAGAGTTTTATTACTCGCCCTCCCACCTCAAGTAATGAAACAAAATATTTACTTTTTTTAATTTTTTTTTACAGTAATGGGTTGTATTATTTTGTTTTTTTTTATCAAGGGGATTTTTTTTAAATTTTATTTGATTTGATTTGATTTATTTATTCATCATCATCATCAACAATAACATGGTCAGTGATTATAATATTGAGATACATGATTGAAAGGTATATAAATGAATACAAAAATAATAGAACTTAACAGAAAGTATACATGCTGAGTAGTACCCCAGCATGACTGCTACTGCAAATATGTTTATATAAGAGTATAACCATGTTTTGAAGTTATATATTATATACATTAACATAAATCTACGGAATATCCATAACAAATTCTTATTATTGTAACAAAAAGGAACAAAAAAAAAAAAGAAAAAGAAAAAAAGAATGGAATAAGAAAGAAGAAAAAAAACACACACAATTACTTTACAATATAGACATTTGAACTTAATAATACTTTCATTTGTTCATCAAATAATCGGTGAGGTGTTTAAGAAAAGTGTTTCTAGATCCTTTGGATTTCATTTCATGGGGAAGTTCATTCCATAGGCGGGTTCCTACACAAGTTACTGAAAATTTGCCTTGTGTCGTTTTGTACAGTGGAATACGTAAATTGCCGTTTTCCTTCCTTCTTGTATTGTATCTATGCTCAATTTTATCACAATAATCCGTCAAACGGTGAGGTAAATTATTGTGTACTAGGTCATACATAAATGTACATAAAGACAATTCATAGAACTTATAAATATCTAAGATCTTCAACTCGTAAAACAATGGTGCAGATGGACTCTTCAATTCCATATGATATATGAGGTTGAATAAAAGTCTTGTACAACAACACTAGGATATTTCTAGGCACAAAATGTAATCGGAACAGGATTCCTACCTTTCCCCTTATGCATTTAGTAACATTTTGTATAAAAAAGTGGTTTCCAAGTCAAATGCTTATCAATGTTTATCCCTACAAACAAAGAAGAATCAACCGCTAATATTTCAGCTTCAGATATGGTCAGTTGCCCTTGAACATGAATTTACCGTCGCTGGCTTCTCAGTAAAAAGATGTAACTTGTTTTTTTTGTAAATTGATTGTCAGCTTATTAGCATTACACCAATCTGAGACCAGTTGAAGAGTTTGGTTCACTTCATTTATATCATTTTTTTTTTTGTCCTTCGGGAAAGGTATGGAATAAGTTTGAGTCATCTGCAAAGAGACGAAAGTTAAAGTAACGTGTAGCAAATAGCATATCATTTATATAAAGCAGGAAAAGCGTTGGTCCAAGGACAGAGCCTTGTGGTACTCCACATGTTAAAGAGAGCATGGGAGATTTTAGATTTCCGTACTGTACAAATTGAAATCTTCTATAAAAATAATTCCTGAACCACTGCAATGTTTCTCCCCGTATTCCATAGTGGGACAATTTTCTGTATAAAATATCATGATTAATTGTATCAAATGCTTTTTTAAAGTCTACAAATATCCCAAGTGTTACTCTTTGCTCATCCATAGAATTCCTCAGAGTGTTAATTAAATTAATCATTGACAATTTTGTACTGTATTTTTTACGGAAGCCATGCTGATGCTCGTATAATACATGGTTCTTTTCAGGAAAGTCAAGAAGCCTTTTATTTACAATTTTTTCAAAAACCTTTTCAAGAACAGGTAGTACTGAAATTGGTCTATAATTTCCTGGTACATCTTTAGGCTCTATTTTTTTAATAGGTGTGACTTTAGCTATTTTAAAGACATCCGGAAATTTACCAGAGTTAAAAGACAGATTAAAAATAAATGCAAGCGGAGAAGATACATAGTGGGCAGCGTCCTTTATCAGCTTGATTGGCATATTATCATATCCACTAGCTTTCTGTGTATTCAAAGCTAATAAATGATTTTTAATCTCATACTCGGTAACTGGTTTCCAAAAGAAAGATTTGTCTACATCATCGTCTAAAAATTTCTCAGTATTACGATTTGTGTTTGGTATGGCATTTGCCAAGTTCGGACCAACATTGACAAAGAAGTCATTAAATGCATTTGCAATATCTTGTTCATTACTTAGGGTTTCAATATTACCAGTAACATTCACAGACAATTTATCTACAACCATTGGCTTAAACGAACTGTTCCCACCACTCAGTATCTCTTTAACCGTTTTCCAAGTTTTACTAGTATCCCCCTTATTTTCAAGGAATAGCTTACTATAGTAGTTTCTCTTTGAGTTTCTTATTATGGTAATTAAAACATTCCTGCATTTCTTATATGACGTTACATAGACAGGATTGTGATTGGAGGCAAGAACCTGTGAATACATTGTGTGTTTCATTTTTATGGATTTCATTATAGCTTTGGTTATCCAAGGTTTTTTTGGCTCATTCTTTTTTATTTTACCGTGACGAGCTACAATATGTGCATGGTCATCACATAACTTTGTCATAATTTCGCAAAAACGGGAGTATGCGATATTAGCATCATACACTGCATATACTGAATCCCATGTTATGCTGGCAAGATTAGTTTGGAATTTTTCAACGTCATGGTTTTTGTAGGAACGAGAGAATGATTTTTCTCGGCAAATCTTTTTATTGAATTGTATATTAGACTTAAATATGGCAAAGATCGGAAAGTGGTCTGTTATGTCAGACTCAATCATTCCTGCATGATTATTGGGAACATTTATGTTGGTATATACATTATATGATCAATCAAAGAGAAACCAAACTGGGTTACTCTGGTAGGAAAATCAATCAGTTGATGCATGCCAATACATTGCAAGGAGGTAAGAAAGTTTTTAGGTGCCAATTCATCACCCAAAAGATTGATATTAAAGTCTCCAGTTAGCACACATTTACCTTTATCTAATTTCAGATCATGTACAATACTTAACAAACTATCCTGAAAATCATGAATATCTGTATTTGGTTTACGATAGATGACACCAATGATGATCTG
>CALNVZ010001645.1:0-18271 GCA_940671915.1 Paracentrotus lividus
AGATATCTTAGGCCAGAAAATATAACAATTGCAAATAATTGTGTGAGAAAATTAACTGTAAAAAAGTGCAAATTGGCTCAACAAAAAACCTGTAATCATTTGTAATAGTGACACAATTGTCTAAAATACAGTTGGACATGAGACATTCCATTCACTGATGGCAAAATAAATCTAGCTTTGTCAACTGCTTTCTAACGACCGGTCCAAACAGTTTTTCATTGAAGTGATGGGTAAGATGAAACATTTGTATCTTCAAGTATGTAGCTGTCAGCTGTTTTACAAGTACATTGTACATACATGTATATCTGTTTATTGTCTGGCAGGAAATTCAACATGTGACCAGACAGGCTGCCGAAAATGTGAATCGAGCCAACTTCTCCCAAGACGGTCGTTATACCAGCGATATACCAGCTGACTGTGGCAAATCACCACCACTTGTAGTGAGCAACCTCTGCAGACTCTTCTCCATGGTATCACAGATCTTGTAACATCTTGTGGTGCGCTGACGAGACCTCCTCTGTTTCGCTTCTCAAGAACACTTCCTTCAACTATCTCACCAGTTGTCAGCGCATCCAGGCATTCCTCGCACTGCAGGTTCCCAGCAATCCCACCAGCCAGTCCTTCGAAAGGGCAGGATTCCGATGAGGAAATCTAATGTTGATAAAAGAGAGGAGGGAATAAATAATCCAAATTAGAGACCATTTATCTTGTCAATAATAAATAATAATAAATATTACTTATATGGAAAGTCTCTAGATGCACTGAAAAAAAGAAGAAAAAAACAGACAATTTTTGGGGGGAACTTTCAGCCGAAAATTAAAAAAACAAACAAAAAAACATGAATAGGCCTAGACTATCTACATAAAACTAAAGGACATCCAAACATCTTGTTATGGAATAGAAATTTAAAAGAAATATATATCTTATTAGTGAAAATTAAATTTATTTTAACTCAAAGTCTTGAGTAGATCTAATCAAATCTCTCTGGACCGAATTAGGCCCTAACTGTTGCAACATTTGTGGTCCAACAATCCAAATGGTTTTGGCCTTTTTGCTTTACCGAATGACAAATGGTGCACCTAATTAAAAGAAAATGATCTCAGGATCTAGTCTTTAGCCATATCTACAGAGACCAAGTGGATAATCATTTAGATCTATCACTCAAAACCTAAAACTACATGTAAATTTATAGTAAAACAGTTAACGTAGAGTTAGCCTAGATTTACATGACGCAACTGCAACTTCTACAAAAGAGCTCAAAAAATACAGCAACTCGAGTATATGGGACTACACGCCACAATTGGCTTGACCTTGTCCACGATTTGTTTCAAAGTTTTCCTTTTAAGTTATCAAATTTTATTAACAATTTACCTGTGAAAAGAATTTCCACATCCTTTACGCATCTGATTTAGCCGTTCACAGCCACATATGAAAGCATGATGGTGCCAAAAGCGTAGATTTTATCTTGACTATAACTCAAATCTCGTGACGTTAGATGTTATGACAAACGCCGAGTATATACGACCAGCAAGATGGCGCTGATCACGTGACACCAGCCAGCTCGCGGCGACACCGCACGTCTCGCTATAGTCCTTCTCCTTCTCTATTTTTGTGGTCTGAGCTCCCCCTGACTGTCTTGGTTGGGGTTGAATACTATGAACCCCAATGTTTGAGGGGGTATGGGTATTATTGAGCCCCTTCCCTCCTTGTCCCCTCCCAATTCGTTTTGAAACATCCCGGATACATTTCAAATCTCTCAAATAACATCCTTTTATATATATTTAGCCCACTCTGCGCTTTTGCAAATTTTAAAGTTCAGTTTAGATTTTGTAGGAATCAAAGGGTCACTACTATCTGGATTGGGTATCAGCCTTTGAACACCCCCGCTGTTTGTGGGGTGGGTCTTCATTATCATTGAGCCTTACAAAGGGCATCCTCCTATCGGTTTGGACTCAGCCATTTAACCCCCTCTCCCTTTGTAGGAGGCTGCGATATTACTGAGCCCCTTTTCCCTGCTACCGATTTGCTATAAAATAACTTTTCATGTCTATCCTCAAGATCATGACTTTTATTTTCAGCTCGCCCTGCGTGCTCGAATGCCTTTAAGTTAATTATTTCTTTATATAGGAACCAGAGGGTTCCTTACTTTATCTTTGTTGGGGCTCAGCTATATTTCGGGGGCAGGGACTTCATATCCTTGAGCCTTCTTGCTCCCAATTTGTTATCAAGTTATAAAAGGAATATATTTTTATAAAATTATTTACTCGCTCTACGAGCTCGCACGATTTAATGTATAAACAGCCCAACTATCTCGTATTTTGGCGTTAGCAATAGTCCGGTGCGGATCAAGGGGGCCCAGTGAAATTTTTTGCTTTCTATTTCATACCCGATCATGGGGATTCGAATCGAAGACCTCCTGATTGTTAGACTGGTACTCTACCGACTGAGCTATGGCAATACCTATGTTGGTGTTCAGCCTAGAAATCCAGATGGAATCCCAACTCCTTTGCTCATTTTGAGGAGCGGGCATGCGCACAAGATGATACAATTATTTTAAACCAAGTTCTTGTCTTTCTTTTCAAGTTAACATGCAAGAACGGGCGGATCAAGGTTAAAGAAAATACTTGGGCTCATCCCAAAAATTTGGAAAGTTAGGGGACGCAGCCGAAAAATTTCAAATTTAACATGTACAGTCAATGAGTATTTAAATGTTACAGTCAATGAGTGGTTTTAACATTATAGGGGGGTGCGCTCCTGCCCCCGCCTGGATCTGCCCTGGCGGCGTAGCATCTTAATGAAAGAAATAGTGTCCACGTCCTGTTATTTTATGTGAAATTTCAAAGCAGGCGATGATGTAGGGCGGCAAATATCATTTGGAACAAAACGAAACCTGCGATTTTTAGTCAACATTATTGTAAAGTATCCAGTTCAAAACTTTTTTTATTTTTGAATTACACATGTTAGAGTGACCAGACGTTGATATTTAAGAGTTATTATTTTTAAAACATTATTAAAAATGTTTGTCGCCATCTGTTGTCAAAGTAACCGTTACATCTGATAAAAGACTAAATTGGGGTATATTTTTACCTTTAAAAGGTTGGAATAGCACATCTAATGGTATGTGACATTGTTCTTCATTTATTCCAATGTTTAATACCATTTCAACTAATTTTTTTGACATCCTAACTTAATAAAATAAAAACGCCACATTTTCTTAATTTTATACTTACGCCCTTCATTTTTTCACAGTTCTTTAGTCTTTGGACCCCTAAACTGTGAAGAAAGTAAATTTTGATGATGCAAATTATCTAGAATCGGACAACTTAACAGTGAAATTGGCGGAATAATTTTGAATTAGGGAGAAGACACAAAATTCATATATTGGGCACAATGGCGCCCCAAAAGGGCCATAAGAAATGATGAGGGATCTGAACCCATCATTTTTGGATGAGTGGGACCCTCCTAGAAGCCACCCCCAAATATCACTTTGGCAGTTTAGTCCTACGGATGACATAACAAACCCACTATTAATGCGTGCAGAAAATTCACATTATTAACTCACTATATTTGAGCCTGAGCATAATATTTCAATCCCCCCCCCCCCATGCAAAATTGGCCTAATATTTTTTTCTCATTCTCTTTCCTTCAAATTCGACACAGGACTATTGTTATTTTGTTGCAATTACTTTCATAGTGGCACTGGCAACCATAATTCATGAAGTCTGAAACTTGCCTGCGACGCAAGATGAAGGCACTTGTGACGCGCGTTGAAGCAAAGACGACTGTAGGTCGCAATGATGGTGCATCAAACGTGCGTTAATTTAACATCAACCCCACAGAATCGCACGATTGACATTCAAGCACTTGCCAGCAGGCACGTTTGAGGTGCGTGCGATGTGCTGCACATCGTGCAATGCAGTCGATCGTAGAATCCAATCGCAATTTATTTGGACATGTCGAATAATCTTCAAAGAGTTGTACATGACGTGCGTGTCTGAAAATCGTGCAAAACGCGTACGAATTTTCTACGAATCCGTCGTACGGGAGTTGCACGTCGATGGTACGGCGAGTTGTGACCGCCGCATAAAGTACAGTTACAATCGATGGCTACAACCAATCAGCATCCTTGTTGCATGGACTTCCTGCATTACAGTCTATCATGGCCAATCAGAATGATTATTTAAATTTGCAGTTGATCCTTACTCCATATAATTCTACTCCACGTGAAATAAATCTAACGTATGACATTAAATCTTAACTAAAGACGGCGTCCATTATTTGAGGAGGGAGAACGCAACTTACATTCAGAGTTTAGTGGAATACTACAGCTGAGCGCGGCACTGCGCAGAAAATTATACGGCTCTACATTATGTCAACAAACCGCGCTAACGGCGGGAAGCGACCGATGACAACTGCATGTATTATTACTTACGCGCACAAAAACTCGCCAAGAAACTTCCTGTCGGTATAATGGTATTGTCAGTCGATCCATTCGAGAATTAGTCATGGACATAAATAAATAAATGAACTTTTATCATAGTTTCGTAGGTAGATGCTTCAGACAGCAATTGGGGTAAAGACATTTGACAAGCCTATACACCATTGTGCTAAGTTGTAATCAGAATCTTTATTCACATAGATGATGTTCCTAACGTTACTGTATAAATAGTGATCTTGTCACATCTTGCGAAGACGCCACCACATTCGATATGGCATGGTGATATGCGGAAATATGACCATCGAGTAAAGATTCTTTGTGATATGTTCAATAACAGACTTTTTTTAACCAATCGAAATGAATGTACCAATTATGGAAAGCTGAGAATTCAAGCTTTTAAAAACTGCTTGATCATTGAGGTGTTATAATTATGCGTAATCGAGGAAGATGACTATGCAGCGTATGAGCTATTGCCATATGTCAGGAATTTGATCTTACTAGGATTTCAATTGACACAAGTACAGACTTTTTCCCTTTGCATAATAGTTATTCTATTTTTTGAAAATTCTGACTCTGAGCATATTTATTCAGTTGATCATTTCTTTAAAAAGTAGTTGCCGCCATAATCAAGAAAACAAAGTGAAAAACTGTGAAAATACAAAAAGTCTATGGCCGCGTTCGCTTGCGTAGAGTGATAGCGCCTCTTCCCCTTAGTTTACAACTGAATTGATATGCTTATGCTACAGTCACACAGAACATACGTTGAGTTACGTCCAGCGTTGCGTCCAAAAAGGTCATTTTTTCTGCGGATCCCACGGATGCTTTCCGTACGCCTCAATAATTAGAAGATATACAGGACAAAATTCGGATGATACGATAGTTACGACCAGATACGGACACTTGCGTCCACTACGAATAAACTTACGAGTCTACTGCGTCTTTTTTTTTCAGACTTTCGGAACTTCCGGACACTTCTGAACACTTGCGTGGATTACATACGTATACAGATAACTTGGAATTGTATGAAAAACATATATCTCTCTGGTCAATGAGTGGGGTTCTTTAAACCTTCGCTAATAGAATTTCCTATTTCTGCTAGTCAGTGGCAGAACAGGGTTTCAATTTTATTGTACATGTTACTATCACAGAGCGATATTCAATTATTAGCCTGGATCCGCCACTGCTAGTTATATGGCTTCAAAGTCCTCACCAAAAGCAGAGTGGTATTTTAAAGTAAAGACAAAGCTGAAGAGGGCTACGGACAACAGACGTTGATCCAGGGGGCAACACCCTCCCCACCAAGATGAGACAGAGAATGAGAGAGAGAGTAGAGAGAGAGAGAGAGAGAGAGAGAGAGAGCGCCGAGTGGGGGGGGGGCTAATTAGGTTTTCAAACCTCTTTTTACTATCACTTCTACTACACAACAAAAAAAGTAAGTCCCCCCCCCCCTTAATAAAATGATGTAATTTGATCCAAAGGAGTTTACGAATTTTATACATGTGCTTGTGGTAATTTTATCAGCTTCATTTCAGTGAATTTTTACTGAAATTCGTAAGTCATCGCTTCAATGAGTACAGTTAAAAGCAAAAATGTCACTTTTCGAAAGTCACAAGGTTAATTTCATAACTTAATTCAATAATATTGAACAAATTGAAACTTTTCAACAAAAGATATGTTCAGAGGTCTTGTACTTCATTTCTAACACATCAATGACTTTTGGATTAAATTTCACGGTTGGATGAGCATGAGGTAAAATTTGGAAAAAAACTGCATTTTTTACACATTTTTACTCTGAAAAATTATTTATTATGACGGAATTTGCAATCTGGAAGAGTGTTTTAAACATATCAATCAATCACGTTGAATGAACACTTAATAAAAACAAAAAGAATATTTTAAAATTTGTTAGGTAAGTATTGTCCCTTTTTGAGATGAAAATCATTGTTATCAACAATGTTTGTTAAATGTATGTCATCATAAATTTTTTTCAAATCATGCTTGCATTTATCAAAAATTCACGCTTCAATGAACACGTGATACGTGAAAAGCCATTTTGTCGTTTGTGACTAAATTCAATCGCTTACTTTGGATATTGTCACAGACTTCTTGGATAGTTCATTTGATATGAGTTTCACGAAAATTCAGTGTTTTATGCTTCAGTGAGCAGAAGTTATTAGAAAATATGAAAAAAGAAGAATTCAATAGCTTTGGCCCATCCGCGTGCTTATCAGATCCTCAATTTACGTTATAGTCCTGTTAGTTAACACCCCGAAGCTGTGTGCCAAGTTTCGTGAAAAAAATCCCAGTAGAATGACAAAAATCATCAATGAAATCCGATTTTCAATTTTGTTCAGATTTTGATTTCTTCCATTGACACTGTGTACATCTCAAGAAAAAACAAGCCCCAAATCAACATGCTGGAACTTTTTAACAGAAAGGTGTAGAATAATATCGTTTGGCGGTTATGTTTATAAACTCATCGACTACATTATGTGCGAAAATGAATAAAACCTATGGTCATGCATGAAAAACACACGTAAGGCGAAATTGTCATACAAAAGTCACAAAGTCACTTTAAAGTGTGCTCACTCGTCATGACACGACGAATAGTGCTTAATTTTCTCGCAAATTGTTAATAATGTTGATGATAATTATCTCATGTCAATTCTGTGCGCTCACGTGATTAAAAGACATAATTTAAACAAATGGTATCATAACCTTCTTGACCGGGCATCGAGCTCTAAAGAGGTCATAACGATGTTATGCTAGGGATTATCCAACTAAACGAATTTCAAACTAAATTATGAAATACATTCTTGTCATATAAAAAAGGGGGAAAATTTCGAGTTATAAGATTAATTGAGAGGAATTCAATCAAATATGGTTTCGAATATTCTGTTTTCCATTATTTTTTTCATTTAGTGAAATGAAATGAATTAGATATTATTACCTGTATGAGGCATTTTGGAGACAAGAAGTAGAGCGTATTTTGTCTGCCTATTGATCCGGTAAACAAAATACGTCACAATGGATAAGTTGTACCAAAACGACAATATTATTTATATGAGACTTGTTTTGGAAATATCTGCGGTATCTCCCTCAGGCCAGTCAATATTATATGTAAATATTGACTGGCCTTGAGGGAGATACCGCAGATATTTCCCAACAAGTCTCAGGCAATATGGGTCTCTGTGAGGGAAATATAGGAGGTATCTCCCGAAAAGTAAAGCCAGTCAATATTATTATTTTACACTGTTAACCTCAATTAGCCCATTTCAAAGAAGAATAAAATAAGTTTACTTGATTTAACCTGGGCATTTGTCGTGGATTTTTTTTTTTCTTTTCTTTGTTTCTGATCTAGCATTCTGAGTTGAACCATTGTGACGCAATAATCACGGAGGAGGGGAATAGATGAATTACGGCCGCGTTGTTGTACAACTTATCATGTGACGTATTTTTGTGACCGCGATCAATTAGGCAGACAAAATACGCGCTTATATCTTGCCTCCAAAACGCCTCATACAGGTATAATTAAATAATATTGACTGCCCTTGAGGGCAATATAGCATATGGTGCCTGAACTAGCATACTATTCGCCCGAGTCGAAGACGAGGCAATATGGTGCTAGTAAGGGCAACTAACTGCCACTATTGCCCGAACAAACAGTCAATATTTTATTATTATCCTTCAACTACCTATCTCCACATAGACATTGAAAACACACAGTGTAGTCTACTTACCACATATCCAGCTGGTCTGTAAACTGCTACAGTACAGTCATGTATGTTTCAATCAAAATGTTTCCACTGTCTCATCATATTAAAAATCACAGAATCAATTCCCCTCGAAACATCATGCCTCCGGTATAATTTGTCAGAATGTGTCAATTCAACGAGCGTAAAAGTTGCTTCTCTCAGGATATAACGTTACAATAAAACGAAAAACTGATTTAAACTGGGCATTTGTCGTGGGATTTTTTTTTTGTTTTGTTTCTTCAGCATTCTGAGTTGAACCATTGTGGACGCATAATGCTTCTGTTGCGTATCCATTGTCTACTGCTCTTTGTAAACGCGCATCATTAAAATTACGCGTAGACCCGCCAAGCCGGTCAACATTGTAAAAGGCAGCCTACGTCACATGGCGTGTTTTTTCAATGGAGTTTCTTTATTCGAGTCAATATTGCAATATACCCATGATAGCTTCATATATCGATTCATATCAAAACTGCGGTCGGTATGAATTTGCAATAGCCCGGATCAATGTCTTATAAGGGTAATAATTATTATTAGTTTTTTAAATTTGTTCCCCCCCCTTCCCTTTAGGAATTTAGGACTACCCCTCGAAGATATTACATTTATATATTTATTTATAACCCCTATCTATGTGCAACAAGAGCGGTGTTCGGAGCTCCAAAACGTGAGAGGACGCAATTATTCCGCAACTTCTACGTCAAATACTTTTGAGCCAATCGCATATGTAATTGGCATTTCCTTTTTTCCGCTTTGGACTACATGTTTAATACACAAGTCTATGGGAAACCAAAAGCGCATAGCGCAAACTATTTTTAATGCTGCGTTTACCAGATGGTCGAAACTATTAAATTTGTATCAACATATACGTAAGACCCTATGCTAAAAATTCATGAAAGCTCAAGGCACACCAATATATCTTTAATCTGATTCGGCAAATGAACGAGGGCATTGACACATCCCATAGACTTTTGTGTAGAGTTTAGGTGTTCTAAAATTTAGGCCACCACTGTATATAGGAATATATATTTTTAAAAAAAATGTTCTATCATTGAAAATATGCATCACTCAAACTCAAACATCAACCTCGAGAGAAAAGCGAATTAATGTCGATTAATTTTATTAAAGAGCAGTTGGAAATTTAGTATAGAATACAAATTATTTATAAGCAACACCTCCTCTTTCGCTCGGATTCACTGGTATTTATATGGATCGAGTCATTTTTTTTTCCAGTTATAGTGACCAGTTAACCACACACACGTCATGTAAAATGCAATTTCATGGTATGTGTACTAAATATATTTATATGGTCATGTTTATATTACAAGATGGAATATATTAGATACTCTCTCTAATCTCCTGCATTCATATATACACTGCTAACATCCTTGGTCAACTAATTACTGTAGGAACAGTACATAAGTTAGGTGATAAGTAGGCCTGTGAATGTTTATAAATATAGCCCAAGACCTCTCCGTCTTTCATTTGATTCACTTTGATATACAATAAATAAAAGTTTGTACATGTATTATGTGTTTGGGTAGTTGTCTGGTGATTTCAACCACAATCTTCCATGCTCAGCTGCAATTACGAATCCTTGTGCTCATGCGTGTCGTGAATACATATACATAGGGAACTATTTTTTTTTGTGACAAATTGAAAAGAAGAGTTTCAACATTTTAACTGGCACTGACTGGGTTTTTTTTCTTTTAGTCAGTTCCTGCAATGGCAGGCGTTTCAACAACGTTCGTTCAGATGCATGTGTGGGGTAGCTCTTTGTCCCTGTTACTTACTTCTTTTGGAATATTATATGGAAATATCCCCGCAGTACCGGAATCATATTTTGTGTGTTGTTTTCTATGATCTGCAGTCAACAAAGCCTATATACATGTATCGCATGACGTGCATGTGAACCACGAAGATTATTGTAGTACCATACAGT
Organism: Paracentrotus lividus; assembly: GCA_940671915.1. NCBI lineage: Eukaryota > Metazoa > Echinodermata > Echinoidea > Camarodonta > Echinidae > Paracentrotus > Paracentrotus lividus. The sequence goes on from CALNVZ010001645.1 coordinate 10,130, forward strand.
GGAATAGACAGGTCTTCAGACCTGGTAATCCAGGCAATCCATGTCGTATGATGTATAGCCTAAAACAATTGTTCATGTACAGTTTTGGGTAATCAAAACTAAACACTGATACCGACACACACACACACCGCACCAACACACACACTGACCTATCTATCCTCCGCACACACACACACACACACACAACACTGTCCAACACACCTCTCACGCACAATATTCCACCCACCCTCACACAAACACATACGCACTGACCCAACCACCTCAAAACATACAACCCACACACGTACACAACACACACCCGACACGCACAACACACACACACACACACCTACCCACCCACTCTCACACATACACACGCTCCCACCCTCTCTTACAAATTACACACTGACCAGCCCACCCTTAAACACATGCAACACACACACACACACACACACATACACACGTGGCATGTTAAATGCTATTTTCATGGAGCAGAATATTCTTCTTTTTATTTGTTATGTTTATATTACAAGATGAATATTATTACGATACTTTCTTTAAATATCCATAACCCTCAGTCGTCTTTCATTTTAAGTTACTCTGATAATACAAAAATTAAAGTCATGTACATGTGTAGTGTTTGGGTTGTCTATTCAAGGAGTTATTGGTCTCATGTTAATTGGTCTAACTTCTAATTTCAACCACAATTAGAAGTGCTTAGTTGTAATTCCAATCCAAAGTCTTTGCTTTGCACAAGCTAGCTCAATACATAAATATTTTGGCAATAATAATGTTGCGTGGTTGTTATTTATTAGTTTATAATGCACAAATAGAAAGAGGAGGTTCAAATATGGACACATGGATAGGATTTTGCTTCTAATCAGTCAAAGAATTCGTTTCATAATATTCGTTCGTGCATATGGGGTAGCTCTTCTGTCCCCCTTTGAACTATAAATTCTTTAAAATATTGAATGAAATCTTCCAATGGTACCCAAAAACTATCTTGTGTGTCGTTTTTTCTATGATCTGTAAGTTCAATAAACTACATGCGAACCACAAAGACTATTCTTCATATCATAGTGGAGACATATTCTCAAACCTAAGGATGATTTGCGGTCTAGTATCGGGTAACTAATTAACACAGATCCCCCTCACAAGCACACACACACCACACACACACACACACACACACACAGCACACGACGCACACATACACACACAAACACACACACACAATTAGAGTCTCATTCCGCACCATTCAGAAGGGTCGTATCTTATTTGCAATTGATCTTAACTCTTTATGTAACAGGACACTGCACTTTTAACGCTTTTTTTTTAAAGGTATAAGTTTGGTATCATTAAAAAGTATATGAGTAGCCCTTTATCATGATATATATTTCAAGGTCACACAAGCTATAATATTTTAATATGAGGGTCTCAAAGTTGGGAATACTTTTTTTAGACGCACTGTATATCAAAAGCGTAAAAATAAATTAAGAAAATATCAAACATTTATTTTTATTTATGATCAAAGAACATTCGGTAGTCAAACATTCCTGTGAGAAAAAGCAAACTAATGACAATTTAATATCTTTGTTAAAGAACAGTTGGAAGCGTATGTCAATTATAACATATATAACTTATAGCAAAATCAGCTAGCAGGTCGTAGGCCTATTTCTCTTCTAGCTCATATATTCAATTTGCTTTTCTTTGAAGAAGAACTGTGTTTCATAGCTGTCTGGTTTCAAATTTATCACACAGCAGTTGCGTGTGTTTCTACCAGATGCATGGTTCTACCGTTGGAGACAAATGAATAAATTACTTGTCTAAGAACTGTGTTGTTGTCATTGAAAGAGCGATTTGTTTTTCGTCATATTGAGCATATTATCACACGACACGTCATATCAAATAGGATTTGCATGGAGTGGAATATTATTGGTTATGTTATAACAAGATGAATATTATTATCACTCGCGTACCTAGCCCGATTAGACACAATGAAAACGGGGGCGCACTATTGTTTGTACATAATAGTGCGCCCCCAGTTTTCATCGTGTCAAATCAGGCTATAGGTACGCGAATGATTACGATACTTTTCTCTAATTTCCAGGACTCAATGTCGTCTTTTGTTGTAGGGGAGACCGGAGACAATTGTAACACGGGGAAATTGTAACAGAGGATCCCATTCCTAACAGAAACACGCTAAAAACTTAACCTGTGTACAGAGCATGTACATTTCATCGCTCCGCATGCTATTTGAGTGTAAACAGTTTTAACGGTTATTTTAACTTTTTACAGCAAAAAAAAAAAAAAACTGTTGTTGAGCAAAAACGTAATATCTCACACTACCCAATGTTTTCTTCTGGACAAATATGTGGTTGAGCTAAGGCTGTCATTTTTATTTATTTAGAAGTTATATTCTTAGGCCTGTATTTTGCTAAAGTTTCAACGATTAATACCTGAGCTAAGATAGAAAAAAATCTCCAAATATGGTTGCCCACCACAGGGGCAATAGTAACAATGTCGTTAAGTAAATACTTTTGCCCCGTACCTAGCCCCGGGACAATTCAGCGCGCTGCTATCGCCCGTACAGAACACGTAAACTTCTGCAATAAACCCATTCCATGCATATAACAAGTGAAAAATATAATGTAAGTTGAGTCAAGCATTGTCACCTTTTATTATAATTAGCTTATGTGGTTAATGTTGTTTAAATCTTGGATCTGTCAAGTGCATAGCTTTGATAAAGAAAAACAAAATGTTACAATTTCATGTGTTACAATTGCCCCGTACGTCTGTTACAATTGCCCCTGGACACGGGGCAATTGTAACACTCGACATATTGTTTTGAAATGGTAATGGCTTCAAAATAACTTGTTGTACTTAACCCAAACCTATTCATATGTCAAGCTAAGATAAGCATATTTCATTTTATTTAGTTTTAAGCAAGTATTTAGCCTTAATAAATTTGATAGGTCAAATTTGAAAAAAAAAAAAACTGTTACAATTGTCCCCGGTCTCCCCTACTCACTTTGTCAATACAATGCATAACCATAGGCCCCTACATTATGTGCTTGGTAGTTGTCTGAAGATTTGGTAAATTCTTCAACCACAATCTATTGTAGTTCCAAATCCAGGTCTCTGCTTTGCACTAGCTGTGCTCAATACATAACTATTCGAGCAACGATACTGGTGTGTCTTTTTTTTTATTCATTTGTCATGGACAAATTGAAAGAGGAGTTCAAATGTAATGGCACCCGACTGGGAATTTGCTTTTAGTCAGTTTTGGCCCGGGAATGGAATGCGTTTCAAAATGTTCGTTCGTGCATGTGGGGTAGCTCTTTGTCCGCTTATTCTGAAATGTTTGTAGTAGCGGAACCAGGATTTCAGGATGTCGGGGGGGGGGGGGGGGCGCCTCCGAAATTTTCCGATTTTAACATGTACAGTCAATGGTCGGTTTTCACATTATAAGGGGGCAGGCGCTCGTCCCCTGCGCCCCCGCCTGGATCCTTCACTGTGTTTGAGTGAAATTCAACAATCGTGCCCGAAAACATATTTTGTGTGTCGTTTTTTTTTTCTTTCCATGATCTGAAATCAATAAACCTAGTTATGCATGACATGCATAGGAACCACAAAAAATATTTTGTTTGTACCTTAATGGAGTAGAAAGGTCCTCAAACTTGGGGGATGATTTGTGGTGCAAAGTTATCGCTAAATAATTTTTTTTTTTCAAACTACAGTGTCGGGTAACTAAAAAATAAACCAACCACTACACCCCTTTCTCTCACACAAACACACACACATACCCACCCTCTCTCACTCTCTCTTCTCTCATACACACACACACACACACACACACACAACCCCCCTCTCTCTTTCTCTTCTCTTCTCTCACACACACACACACATACACACACCATGTATTCTGGAATCCATCTACACACCCATCGTTACTACTCGAACAGTGAAGTCAAGCATCGTGTGTATCGATAGGGACGGACTACTCTTCTTTTCCCCCCGATTGACTATACAATATTTTTTTCTTAGTACATTTGAACGAATGACTAAATACTTTTTTTTGTGAAATGTATACTATGTTTATCATTTTATTGTACAGACACCAATAAAATGAAATCAAAACACATGCCTCAAAAACATACAAACATTACGACAGCATTACGATTAAGATCTTCAACTTCAAATTTGCATTTATTTTATTGTACATTTTTGATGAGCTTTTTAAAGACCTTGAATTTGTTATAGCTTGTTATATTGTTTTCAAGATACTTTTGTCTTTTATGTTCATTATTGATTCTACTTATTTATCATGACTTAGGACTTTCAATGGATATACAATTCATAGATATAACTTTCTTTAATCAATTCCATTTTGATTCAAATTTTCAGGGTGTCTTTTCCTAATCCTTTAACACTCTACACATGTTTCACTCCCCATACCCATTAAATACGGTAAAATGTTGCGATGGTACATGATCCATGGTATTCACAGTCAACAGTCGATTATAATGCCATCAAACAACACTGTCTATTCGTCGTGATCGTCCTAATTTCAGATTATATCACATTCAGGAGTCTGAAGAAATGTACATTAACTCCATATTACAATTACACATGCATCGGTTATTTGATCTCTTTCTTGAAATTTAGATACTTAGACATATTGGCTCGTATTCTCTCAAAGGTGTCTTACAATTAAGCCTAGCGTAAATCTGTGGTTTAACTAGGAGTAGCAAAATGTTCCTGACACGTTTACTGGGTCCGTAAATCGTACTTTATTGGTTAGGGAAAAAATTGTTACCCATTAAACAAATAGATTTAAGTTAGGCTTAACTTCACATAAACACTTTTAATCGCCCATAAACTAATATAAAAGGTCATTAACGATTATGAAAGAACGTAAACGAAATCAATTGCTCTAAACGTTAACTTGAATTTCCGATAACCCGCTCCGTGAAGGTATCGTTTAAATAGACTGAACATTAACGAATTCGACTGTAAAGAGTTTAAAATCGACCGGGAAAACCTATAATAATAAAATGCAACTATATACTATGTGCCAGAGGTAAACATTTCAAAAACTTAACTGGTCCTGATAACAAAGAGGGCAAAAATTTAACCATAATATTTACAACAAGTACGTACATGCAGATACATGACATACATGTTCTTTACTTTCTTTCTCTCTCTCTCTCTCTCTTCCTCTCTCTGCCTTTGTTTAATAACATGACCGGTTATCTTTTTCTTCTCAAGATACAAGTTTCAATTTATTTTTCGTTTTAGAAACATTCAGATATAAAAATTAAATATAAACATTCGATAATAGGTACATCAAAATATCATATAAGCAAATTTGTTCAGTATAAGTAAAATGTATTTCCTCTTATAAATGAAAAGGGAGAAGTCTCTCCTTTCAAAAATATTCAAGAATTTTCCACAACACTCTTTTTATAAATAAGATAAATCAATATACAGAAGGGCTTGTTAAAAAAAAATGATGTTGCTGCTGCAATACTTATGGCAAGAGTGGTGTATAATTTAATTTATATATTATGTAATAATGAGGTAACACGAAGAGCTTATAAACACATTTAAAATTTATATTAAGAGGTTATATAATCTGTATCAATAAAAATGGTAAACACGAGGAAATATAAATTAGGTATTAAATGTTTTTAAACAGATATGTGTATGAGGTATCCAATTAAAGCCCAACGACTTTTCTTACTAATACATATTAATCATTTTGTATAAATTGTCTCTTTTAAACAAAAGAAAAGCTAAAGCTCTTTGTGACGAGAACAAAATGACAGTAAAACATGATCTTTGTTCATAATAGTGTTTCGCCCTTATCATCATGGCCTACTGGACTTTTCTTGATTGTTGTTTGAAAACTAATCATATCTTAAAATTGATAAGATGAAATTATATTCTTTTAATTGCAGAAGAAAGTTTATTTTCCTTGGCTTTCATAAATATAAAACATTATTATGTGATTTATCTATAAGTCCAGAAAGTACAATTATTTTTTAAATACAGACTTTATATAAATAAAACCCATGCACTAAAAGCAATCACTTAAGGTGGCATGTGCCCTATTACCGAGAGAAAACGACCACACGTACATGCTGTATATAATCAAGCATAGATTTCTTACTAATTACCTGTACCCCAACAAACTATACATTTTTGGAAAGCTGCACGATGGAATATTATCTTTAGACATAAGGAAAATATGGTCATTCAAAGTCAGAATTAAAAAAAATAATAATATATTTTCTTTATATGAACTTTCAATTCTAAAAACTTCACAACACAGATTGTAAATGAGGTAAAACAAGAGGAGATTGGCGTTGCTGAATACCACTCTATTGGCCAAGCTTTCGGCTTTATAAAGCCTTCTTCAAGGGTTGGTATAACAAAAACCAAAACCAAAACATATTAAATATTACAAGGGCAACAATTTCTTTTCATCGATATGACATAAATATATATCATGTAGAAAGCTACCAAACACACATATATACTTCATATACACATGCACATTTTTCAACTTATAAAATTATAAAACATAATCCAAATCAAAGCCACGAAAATACAATGAGCATCAATTAATTTACCCTAGAGGTTTCTGTACTGTGTATGTAGATCCTTGGTGATCATTAAGAAATGATCAATTACTGCACATAGATTATTATCGGTCTTATACACAAGAATATAAAACCATTATATAGTTATGTATTATAAATTAAATAATTTTTAAATGTCAATTTCAACAAAGGCTGAACTAATTCTATTACATTAGTGCTCATTAACTACACACATATCCTGCTATGTACAGTTTATCTTTTGACTGTTGAATAATCATTATTTGCAAATATGTTTCATTTTTGTGCTTTGTTTTAAAAAGAAATCAGATGCCACTGAGCAATAGAACTGAACTAGATTTTATTTAATCCATCAGATGCAAACCGCTCATCTTGATCTTGATTGAAAAATAAACGACATAGACAAGTAATATTTGTTCTTCAAGAAAATGTTTTAATGTGTCTGATATTTCAGAATATTTCCCCTCATCCCAGCCTCTCATTGAATTCCTCGTTCTTACTTACTTGCTTGCATGCTCGTTCTCCACTCACTGTCGCCTCTCTCTCGCTCACAATTCTTTGTCATTCACAATTTCTTTTATCTCATTCCAATCTTTTCTCTCATTCTCAAATCCTTTCTCATTCTCAACTTTACTCATCTCATCTTTTTCTCATTCTCAATTCTTTTTTCTCATTCTCAATTCTTTTCTCAATTCTTCAATTCTTTTTCTCATTCTCAATTCTTTTTCCATTCTCAATCTCTATTTCTCATTCTCAATTTTTTTCTCAATTTTCCTTTCAATTCTTTTTCTCATCTCAATTTTTAACTCATTCTTTCAAATTCCTTTTCTCAATTCTCAATTCCTTCCCTCATCTCATTCTTTTTCTCATTCTCAATTCATTTTTTCTCATTCTCAATTCTTTTCTCATTCTCAATTTCATTTCTCATTCTCAATTCTTTTTCTCATTCTCAATCCTTTCTCATTCTCAATTCCTTTTCTCATCTCAATCCTTTCCTCATTCTCTATTTTTTTACTCATTCTCAATTCTTTTCTCATTTCTCAATTCCTTTCCTTCAATTCTCAATTTCTTTTTCTCAATTCTCAATTCTTTCTCATTCTCAATTCTTATTTCTCAATCTCAATTCTTTGTCCTCAATTCTCAATTCTATTTTCTCATTCTCAACTTTTTTCTCATTTTAATTCTTTTCTTCATTCTCAATTCTTTTTCTCATTCTCAATTCTTTTTCTCATTTTCAATTCTTTTTCTCATTCTCAATTCTTTTTCTCATTCTCAATTCCTTTTCTCATTATCAATTCTTTTTCTCATTCTCAATTCTTTTTCTCATTCTCAATCTCAATTTCTTGTCCTCACTTTCTCTGTCTCACTTTTTTGTTTTTACTTTCTCACTCTCACTTTCTTCTCTTTCTCTTTTTCGGGTTTACTCTTTCTTGTTCTCACTTTCTTGTTCTTAAGGGCCTGTCCCACAGAAGGCGATCGTTGTGGCGACAACCTACGAACTACCTTTTAGTACCCATCGCCATCATGCGCAGGTCCA
>CALNVZ010001646.1:9489-23154 GCA_940671915.1 Paracentrotus lividus
GAGAGAAGATAGAACGATAAACTGCTCGTTCACTCTATAACGTTCGTAGCACGTCAAACGGTCACTAACAGTGCCTATGCGCAGCATGATAAAGTTAGGTACCAACGTGTAGTACGTCCTTCTCGTTCGAGTAAGTCCTACCCGTTTAAGGAACGTTGTCACTACGTTTAATTTTAGAACTTGAAGCCAGTACGATTTTTTGAACATTGTCAAAAAATCGAATGCCTTTCCGTTCTCTCGTTCGGGCGTTCGCGCAAGTTCGTAAACAGATTGTAAACGGTCTGTACTAGATTCTAAAACGGCTGCACTACGTTCAGTCCGTGTGTAAACAGATTGAGCTCGTTCACAGAACTACTAGAACGCAGTGAGAACTAGCTCAGTGTGACGGGAATTATGACATGCCGTTCTGTTTAAAAATTGAAACGTATGTTCGTATAGTCCTCTCGATTCAGAGTAAGTCCTACCCGTTTAAGGAACGTTGTCACTACGTTAATTGTAGAACTTGAATAATTAATATACAATGCTCGTTTGTATGACTCCAGCACATGTTAGAACGATTTAAGTACGGCAATTTCGTTTGTAGTACGTCCATCTCGTTTTACGGTACGTTGCCACCCGTTATTTAGGACGAAGGCGCCGATTTTTTGAACACTTTTTTTGAAATCCGACCGAGCTAGTCCATGAAGTTCGTAAACCAGATCGTAAGAAGTATTACTACGCTCCACTCAGTTTACACACAGACTATGCCCGTTCGGCAAAATTGCAAGGACGTAGTAGGAACGAGCTCAGTGTGACGGGGGTATTAGTCCTTGCAAATTTTGCCGAACGGGCATAGTGACCGTTTGGACGTGCTACGAACGGTATAGAGTGAACGAGCCGTTTACTCGATCTGAACTGGATAACAAACGTATTGCGGACGCGATAAAGACGGAGTGACGTAACGAGAACTATTCATGAACTGCCTAGTTGTATTCAAGAAATTATTTTCAAAGTTATAGTAAGAGGCCGATGTGTAGACCCCGTGGGTTTTTTTGGGACAAAAGGTTTGAAAGTGGTTTTGAGTTGGTTAGAGGTCACTAATCAAAATTAGCTTGGTTGTCCCTGCATAACCCCCGGCACTCTGTAGGGGTCAAATAAGGTCAAACTGGGGCCAATAGGGGTCAAATTTTTAAAATGCCTGAATAGTATCAAAGAACAGCAAATTATTCGCTCTTCTACTGAACAAAAAGGTGTACAGGATCATATACCCTGACCTCCCAGTAAGAAGTTATGGCGGAAATGTCAAAAGGTCAACGAACCTTTCAACATGAAGGCGTATGAGGCCTAACAAGCTAAAATTGTTTAGAACAGAAAATTTTCGTGTTTTTTGTGTCTATTAATATTTATCATGGTTACAAAATTAATGACACTATTTCTACATAAGAAATCATGTTCAGTAATATTAGGGTCAGAGTAAAGATCATTTGGGGTCAAATTGGTTAATTAGATTGAAATATGTAAAGGAGTTAAAACAGCTCCATTTTGTGTAGAACTGTCAAATTAATGGATAAGTAGATGATTAAACTTACAGATTTGTATTTCTAATCCAGAAACCACATTCAATTAATGTGAGGGTCACGATATGAACAAAGGGTCAATCGATAATTAGGGTCAAAATGTTACATTGACCTAGAAATCTGTGATGCTATATGCAACACTAGAACCACGTGAGCCATGAACTTTAAATTCAAAAGTAGTATGTACAATGATCATAAAAGACAATCTTATTTGTCTTATAGAATGTAGGTGAAAGGTCAAGTTCATAAGGTCAACTTATGAATTCCAGGTATTTACCTCGTTATTACATCGTTTTAGAAAAAGCTTGATAACATATCAACTTCCGATCTGATGAATAACGGGTATCATTAGAAGCCAATGTCATACATTTTTAGGTCAAATGTCAAGGGTCACAAAGGTAAACATAAGAAATACAGGCATTTGCCTCGTTATTCAAGTATCTCAAAACTATTTGAGATGTGAAACTATCATGATGTGACCATGAATCTCATTATATGACTGTAATATTGGTAAAATTTCAAGATTCACACACAGAGGTTTGTGTCTGGAATTATTTTTTAACTGAGGGCCTCGTAAACGTGGCATGAGGAGTGGCGCATTGTTTGGGTATTCGTCGATCTATAATGAGATAATAATGATAATAATAATGATAATATAATAATAATAATAAATAATAATAAGGGGTACTTGTTATAGGCTCAGGTCCGTCTTTCAACGCAATAATGAAAACGTTGGGGCTTCTTTCTAGGAAAACATTTTCACGCACACGATTGTCAATGGAAGGAATGCCCGAAAACGGAGTTTTGTTGAATATACTGGAATAAAAAAAAATCGAGAAGATCATTTACTTAGTTACACAGGTTTTATGAGGGTTAATGTATTAAAACAAGATAAACCTTGGGAAAATATTTTTTACCCCTAACCCTCGCGTTTTGAGCTTTAAAATCTCCCATTTTAGTCATTTTTGGGTCGTTTTTTGTGTGAAATGATATTTTCGGTCAAACAGGCAGTCACTAAACTTTCTGTAAATTCAGCAGCGCACGATTTCTAGTTACGCTGGTGAAGTAAATATATTATTTCTCTTTCCAATGATTTTAACTTCTTTGTGATTGGTCAATATTTCCCCCGCGTTTTTGATATCATAAAAAAAATATCATGATAAAATACTTCGATCCTGACTGCACAGCTTGCACTCTCCTTTTACACGGTCTTTATTCAGGGCATTGTTATCGCGATATCGACGGTCAGACGTAGAGAGAGTCTATACCAGTACACACATTTCCGTAAGATTCTTTCTGGTCGTTAGTGCATGTATGGAACTGTGCGTGTTTGGTATAAAATAACACTGTCCTTTTGATTGTTCAGTTTCATATGCTCATGGCGCTATCTATGTTTCAAAATTTTACTGGACCTCAACATAATTTGTGCAAATCTCTCTCGTTTTTAAACCAATTTGGGTATATTTTATAATAATTGATAACATAACTGCCCTAACAGTCAGATCCAGGCATAGACAACAATTCCTTTCTTTTGTAAGTGGGGGGAAGGAGTATTTATAATGCGGAGGTCAAACTCGCCGTAGGCTACGGGACACGTGCATGCAACATAGCCTGTGTTGCATGCACAATGCATGCACATGTCCTGGTCAAATCGATTCCTGCATTTCTGTAGTAAGGTACACTTGTAAAAATTCCTTCACGTCGTACATGCAACGTGCCTGCATGGTACGTCGAAGGTACGGCGGTTGTGACCGCCGCATAATCGTCGAGCGGGACGCAGTTCTTTTGTTAGTGCCAGTGTCAGGTATCATACTTTTGACATACCCATTACAAAATATCATCAGATATCTGCCTATAATCGTGATATCATTAAGGTTGGAGTTCAAAGCGGTTCTTGAGATGTCATAACTTGACTGCGTGACATTTGACATATGTCCTTTGAATATTCAAAATAGATCATCTTTCTTATGTTACAACATCATAAAATTGAAGGTCTATCCCAAATACTTTTTTGATCTACAAGATTGATTTACCATTTGACACACATTTATTGAATGTGGTTTTTGGATTATAAATACAAATCTGTAGGTTTAATCATCAGTTACACACAACTTAAGGTAAGCTGCTACAACCCATTTATCCCTATTTGGTCACAACTTTGACCCCAAATGACCTTAGTCTGATCCCTATATCTACTGAATATGATTTTCTTATGTACATGTAGGAATAGATAGTCTCAATTAATTTTCTTCATCATAAAATAATAGTAGATTTGAAAAAATAAAAATGAAAAATTGGTCATTCAAGCATTTTAGCTTATGTAAGCCTATATATTCCTCATGTGAAAGTTGTTGACCTTTTGACTTTTCCATCATAACTTCTTTAATACTGGTGAGAGGTCAGGTATATGTGATCCTCTATATTCTAAAATACATGAGATTGGCATCCAGTGAAACATTATCATCAAAATCAAACTTGTCTTAAATTAGCAATAACGATTTAAATACCCGAACTTCATAGATTGACCATGTGACCTTGACCTTTCATCTTCTTTCCATAGCATCAATAGATTTTCTTTTACATATGATGGTACATTACTAATTTTGAAATTGAAGTTCATGGCTCAAGGTTCTAGTGTGCATATAGTATCAAAATATTCTAGGTCAATGTAACATTTTGACCCTAATTGATCCATTGACCCTTTGACCATATCATGACCTTTTACATTTTATTGAATGTGGTTTCTGGATTAGAAATACAAATCTGTAAGTTTTAATCATCTACTTATCCATAATTTGACATTCTACCACAAATTGGAAGCTGTTTTAACTCCTTTACATATTTCAATCTTAAATAACCAATTGACCAAATGACCTTACTCTGACCCCTAATATGTACTGAACATGATTTTCTTATGTAGAAATAGTGTCAATTAAATTTTGGTAACCATTGATAAATATTAATAGAACACAAAAACAACGAAAATTTTCCCGTTCTAAACAATTTAGCTTGTGTAGGCTCATAGCCTTCATGTGAAAGTTTGTTGACCTTTGACATTTTTCCGCCATAACTTCTTACTGGGAGGTCAGGGGTATATGATCCTGTACACTTTTTTGTTCATAGAAAGAGACGATAATTTGCTGTGTCTTTTGATACTATTCAGGCATTTTAAAAATTTGACCCCCTATTGGCCCAGTTTGACCTTATTTTGACCCTACAAGAGTTGCCGGGGTTAGCAGGGGACTAAAACGCTAATTTTGATTAGTGACCTCTAACCAACTCAAAAAACACTTTCAAACCTTTGTTCCCAAAAAATACCCACGGGTCTACACATCGGTCCTCTCTATAAGTTCCAACCCGACCAAAGCCCGTTCAGCAATTTTTTAAAGAACGGGCAAGAACGTTATAGAACGACCTCAGTGTGACGCCCCCTTACGACATATTAAAAGTGACAGGACTTGTTTAACCAAAAAGCAAGGCTGAGAATTCAAGCTTTTAAAAAACCGTGCGAACAATAAGCTGTAATATATTTTTGCATCATCGAGGTCATTGACATTGAATAATAGAAAACAGATGATCACATAATAAAAATGCAATTATTTCTTCTTGCCTCTCTTCGTCTTCTTACCACGGGAAGATCCAGTAGGCTTCCGCTTTCTTTTCTCTCGACTTGTAGATGGTTCCTTTATTAGAAAAATAGAAAAAAAAAGAAGATATGATATAAATATTATCCGAAGCTGACAAATATGTCTTTATACATTAATGGAGATAGTCTTTTGCCATTATTTCGTATGTATAATTCAGAGAAAAGGTGCGTAGCCCTACGACGTGACATTCCTATAGGGTACATGCAGGTAATATGGCCCCCTAAGTCATTTGCCTAATTTGCATAAAACAAAAATACACACAGTCTAATTTTTGTTTATATGAATCAATAACTACTGCATACTTTTATTAGATAAGAAAAACACTTATCACCACCCCCCTGTCTGCAATATTCCAAATGTTGACGTCATTACCAAGGTGCCCATATTACCTGCATGTGTAGTAATATGGGCACATGTATTTAATGTATGATTTAAAAACACACATGACTATACCATGTCTGGAATTTGTTTAAAATGTTGAAAATCATTAACTTTAAGATATCATTGAATTGTAGACCTTCAGTAAAATACTTTGACTATATACTTTATTGTTTTGTATTTTGAATATTATTTCTTTTTTAATATTATTTAAATATTATTTTCATTATACAAGTCAATATAGACCTACAATAAGTTATTTATATTAATTATATACTGCGAATATACCCCCAAAAAATCGTAGCATAAGAGATTGATGCCTCATCCCAATACTAAGTACCAAATCATATCCGCCATTTTGGACTGGCCCATATTACCTGCACTAATGTTGCTGTGTCAGGCAAGCATTCAATGCCACATTCACCCTCACTACAACAAATTGACTGTACAGCTAGTATATCAAATGTAATTATAAGCTTACAATATAAAAAAAAACAATTAAGGTTACCCCTCCAAACACTCTTTCACCATCACATTCTGTGAAATACCAAATTTAACATCAGGATAAAAAAAAAGACAGCCTCAGTTTTACTACCATGTTGGGCTTTTAGACATTTTCTCAGAGAATTTTCGGCATCAGATGCTCTCACGACGATATATTTTCGTATACAGTTTCATATAACAACATTATGGTCACCGGTCGACGGTCACGGCATGATTTGCTTCAGGTTGCCCATATTACCTTGCTGGCCATATTACCTGCATGTACCCTATTCTGACATCAACATGTGAGAAATTTTGATGTAATTCTATACCTTCCAATAAATAAATAAAGAATTGATGAATGCTTCAATGTCAAACACAAAGTTCATAATTGATATTTAGTACTTAAACGACTCCACAACATTTCCTTGTAATTAAATTAGTATTAAATATGTCTAATTCAATTCAATTCATTCAATTCAATTCAAAAATGGCATTTATTAAAAAACAATCATGCATCGCAACATAAATGTTGATTGTACATAATTAACATCAATAACAAAATACAAATACACTTTACAGTATACAATAGCACACGATAATATAAAGCGGGCCGCGGAGCGTTTTTGAAAGTGGAGGGGCTGAACCGAAAGTGGGGGGGGGGTGGGCTGGACAGGCTAAAAAATCACAAATGTATGGTCATGTTGCGTTTTTGTACACGTTGGCTGAAAGAAGTGGGGGGGGGGGGGGGCTGCAGCCCCCCAGCCCCCCGGCTCCGCGCCCTGCAGAACACATTTATAAAAAAACTGTAAAATTAAAGGAGCAATAATGCTATTAGTGATCATCATAGTGTAATTACCATTATTCTTACATTGTGTAAAATTTAAGTCTTGGAAATTGCAATATTATAGGATTTCCCAGTCATTTCAGAAGCTCGTCACTCCATTTGATAAGTGGTTCATTCAAGTTAGGACGATTTAGCTTTCAGTCAATTTTCCGGAGATCATATTCCCTTTGCAGCAATCAATTACATGTTTCATTTGTTCAAATTCCGATTAATGCAATATATACGTAAAACAGTAATTCAATTTAGCAGAGACGCTGTTATGATTGTGCATACCGCCATAAGCGGCATTTAATTAATTCCGAGTTTTCAACTTACAGTAATTAGCATTCGAATTAGGACTAAATTTTAGCTGCAGGAAATGTTTTTGGTTCTTAATCATATAATTTTTTTCATCAAATGTTTGCGAAATTGCTATTAGCAGCAACCGTAATTGAGTATGTATCTTATATTACGGCATGTGCTTAAGTATGATATACATTTTTCCAGTTATTAATTAGTTCATGAAATTATTTTTTCCCCTACATTTTTTTTTTTACTCTGTTAACATATATCTTCATAATTACATAGTCAACACACAAAAACTGTTCCACATAACAAATTAATTCATGCGCGCACTGGGGGGGGGGGGTAGGCGGACATTGGGTAGGCGAACAGGGCGCGCAAACAGGAGAAAGAGAAATCTTGAAGAAAAAAAGAGAAGGGAAAGAGCAGGAAAGGGGAAGGAAACAAAGGGGAAAAAGGGCGTCATAATGGTCGCCAATTCTGTCTTTAAATTTAGGGGGCGCCAAATCAACTTTAAACTAAGGGGCGCCAAATAAACTTTAAATTAGGGGGCGCCATACTGATCTTAAACTATAAGGGGGAGTCACTTCGATCTAAATTTAGGGGGCGCAAAAATTGATTTTGAATATGGGGAGCCATAGTTATCTTAACTAAGGGGCTCTAAATTGACCTCAACATATAGGATCTTAACATTAAGTTGGGCGCTAACTTTGATCTTAATTAAGGCGCCACACTGTAAAAACAAAGGTAACTCCAAGAAAATGGGTAAACTAATGCTTTACTCCCAACGAGTAAACTAATGCTTTCTCCCAACGGAGTAAATTTTGTTTACTCTTAACAGAGTCAAAAGGTAACTCGCAAGAAATGAGTAAAACTAATGGTTAATGCGTTTACTCCTTTCGAAGCTAGGATTAGGAATGATACATAGATGACTAAAAGTTATTTCTTTCTGATAACATTTAGCTCAACCGCATGAGTAATATTTTTTAGTCAGTAAACATTTAGCTCAACGCATGATAATATTTTTACTCAATTCACGCGAGTTACCTTTTTGCTCAATATTGGGTAAGATTTACTCATTTTTTTAGAATGCAAATTGATTCTAAAACCCGGGGGCGCAAAAGTGATCTGAATCTTTTGGAGCACATATTGGCGTTAATTCGATGATAGATATAAGGGCGTCAAATCGACCTGAAGCTAAGAGGCGCCAGATTGACCTTAAACTTAGGGTGCCATAATGATCTTTGATATTTATTCTAAAGTAATTAACAGAACTTTAAAAAAAGAATAGTTGTTTCATACAAACACTCAACAGTAATGTTAAAATGATCTAAATCTCAATAAAGAGAAAGCTTATATTTTTTCATATTATTCATTTTTATTATTATTATTATTATTATTATTATTATTCTTATAGAATAAAGCTTGAGAAAAAAAATCGCTAATTTAAATGTTCAGTCTAAAAGTAACCAAGAATTTAAAACGATTTGCAAGATTGTATACCAACTTGGTTTAACCTATGCCAAAGTTGATTGCCTCAGCTCGGATTGATTGCGGGATCGCACGCATTCATCCGATTTACTAATTTGATTGCTTTTTAGACGAGCCATTTAGGCAAAATATGACTTTTAGAAGCATTTTTAGGTAAAGTTTGGAACCAGTCTATTTTACATAATTCAAGTGTGCTGAATCTGATAAGACGGTTCCCAAGCCGATTTCTCAGGTTTTCACCACCTAATTTGCATAAACAAAATGGCCGCCCAATTTGACCATTTTTGAGCTTATGTATCTATTCCTCCCTGGTTGTGTCCACTTTTTACCCTCGTAACGACCGCAGTATTTTGCAGTCACATTGATTACTATGTAAACTTGCTAACTGAGCAATAAAATTTAATAAATCAATTTTATGTTTATAATTCATTAATTATGCAAATTTATGCATGTTTGCGACTTTATATGCTACAAGGGGGTATTACTTGATCAAATTAGCTCAAGATAGTTCTTCAACCTTTTGTAAAAGTTGGGAACTGGTCTATTTACATGATTCACCTATTTTGCATATAAACAAAAGCCGCCAAATTGACCATTTCGAGCTTACATGTATGTTCCACTCCTCCCTAGTTTGTATTACTTTTTACCTGTATAACGGGCCGCATTATTTTGTAGTCACATTGTTACCTTGCTAGACTGAGTATCACAATTTAAGAAAAATAAATTTGATGTTCTAAATTCATTAGTTATGCAAATGTATGCATGTTTGCGACCTTACATGCTATAACTGATCAAATTAGCTCAAGAGTTCTTCAACCTTTAATTCAAAATTGGGAACCGGTATATTTCACATAATTTAAATGTGCTTAGTCTGATAAGACTACATCGTAGTTCACAAGCTTTTAGGTTTCACACCACCTAATTTGCATAAACAAAATGGCCGCCAAATAGACCGTTTTTTTAGCTTAGGCCTCATGTCTAGGCCTTACACACTTCCTGGTTGTATCCGCTTTTTACCTTCGTAATGGCCGCATTATTTTGTAGTCACTTTGAATATTGTGTAAACTTGCTAGACTGAGCATAAGAATTGAAGAATAATCAATTTGATGATTCAAAACCAATTTATTATGCAAATAATGCATGTTCGACACCTTACATGCTATAACATGAGTAACTTGATCAATTAGTTCAATAGTTCTCATTTCAGATATCAGATTATTCAGATATAATTCAGATATCCTTCCCACATTTCGAAATCTTGTATGAAAAAAAAATAATTTAACCTCAAAGTCATTTGTTATATTTTTTATGCAATTTATTTTGTATCTTCTTGTTTTTGCACGTTTTGCACGTGACTTAGAACGAAATCTATCAAATGGTCACATAAGATCAATGAAAAATAATGCAATGTTTGAATGATGGCATTCAACACATTGTACAGGTAATAGCGATCTCCATGAAGTCCCTAGTCAGCTTCCTCTATTGGTTATCCATCTTGAGAGGAAGTGTCAGTATATTGGTTATCCCATCCTTGAGAGGAGATGTGGAGCTAATTCATAGCGTACTCTCTGCAGCCTGCCGCTGGGTAGAATTCTACCTTCAATCCCTCCCTTGCATTCTGTCATACATGTTAGTCCAGCATACTTTGATGTCTTGTACTTATGGGCCATGTCCTCCCAAAGGAGATTCAATACACAGAGAGCTATGCCAACTTAGAGTCCCTTGATCATGCAGACTACCATATCTGGTCACATTTACAATTTCACTGGGGAATGTCATCTGCTGTTTCATGTGAACAACTGCCAATTTTTGCTTAAACGAAGGAGTCAGCTTTGTTTTGGTGAACCTTTCTTGTTGAATTGGACAGTGTACATTCCTGTCTGTAGAATGAGATCATCACAGGGGGAATTTGATGATTTTGTTTGGTCTGCCCTGTCGAAAGCATTCTCTAGGAATTGCTAAGCACTCCCAGGATCTCATCGTGCTTCCAGTATATGAGCTTTCTTCAGATAGACATGGGAATTTGATGGAATATGCTTGAGTGAGTCCCCTCTTTTCCTCATTTGTGGCAGGTCTCGTTCTCGGTCTTGGCCACTTCCTGATTGATGCTTGTAGCAAGAACTTGGCTGTACATGTTTCCATCTTCTATATGTTCTTTCAATGACAAGGACTGTAGTTCAAGTCATTCCAATCGACACCAAGCTCCTTGCTGCACGAGGCCAACTGCCTTATCATGTTTAGAACATGTTAGCTTTCTTTATCTCTTAACTCCTCTCCTCTGCAACAGCGATCAGGGGTAGAATAAGCTTTGTGAAATGTCCATTAATGCTAATGTTTGTTGTGCATGAAGATTTTAAACGTGTGTTAGCAGATATTCTTTGTTCTATCCTCTCAATATATGCATCATTGCTATTTCGTACAGCATCAGTGGGCATCACAGTGGAAGAAACCCATCTTCAGCACCACAACTTCAATTACTGGGAGGGCACATCTGTCGATTCATTTTCAGTCCATCTTTCACTCGCCTGGACCTCATTAATCTGGTTTGTGAGACAGCTCCTTATTGAACAGCACCACAAGCTCTGGACGGGGCTTCTGATATTGTGGGAATACCTCACCCGCTACACTATAACGTGTCCTGTCATCTACCCCACCTAATGTGTCAGGTTCCTTAATTTCTTTGGTTTGACTTTCATCTACACCAACTTATCAGCTGTCATGTGCTAAGAGCCTTCATCGATTGAATCAAGTCAGGTCATCCATGAAAGCTCGTATTTGTTCGCAGCTTGAGTGCAGTCGATCTTAATACATCTCAACTGGAAAATGCAGCTATACATGTAGTTACTTCTCTCTTTGCAATGACAAATAGGATTCGATAGATGGACACCCATTGGAATGGCTACAGGCTGGAGAGCTGGAAAGCTGATGTGTTCCTTTGTGGCAACACTCATACTGAAGTCCTGAAAGTAGCAATCATGAAGTTTCTATGAGTTTGTCCATGTAAATCAAATCATCGAGTGCAGCATGACCCATATGCGTGTCAAGGAGCAAATTTGTTTTTGCCACAGGGGTAGCGTTCAGTCTTGTTCGTGGTAAATTTTTTTTTATCCCCCCTTTTTTTTCTTTTTTTTTTGCTGGGGGGGGGGGGCAGGCCTGTCGAACCTCAGTGCTGGAATTATTTGAATAATGTCCGTACTGCTATGTTATTGCTGATATTGAATTGAAAATTCATATTTCTTCATAATTAAACAAACTCTTCCTTTTGATTACAAACTGACGAGATTCAAATAGCTCTGCTATCATATAAACGGTTTTATGTAGACTTTGATGACAAGCAGAAAAAATATCCTCCACAAGGGATTGTCCTTGCCCTCTGCTCTTCAACATGTACACTAATGACCACCAGTACACCCAATGTAAAGAGTTTCTTGTATGTTTATGACCTCTGCATGACCTCACATGAAATTTCCTATGAAGAATCAACATGACTCGTTAATATGCTGCAAATCCTTTGATAGTGAATTTCTGAAACTGCCAATGCTAGTTGTCTTCACCTCTTAGAACACAGTGTCAGGTGCCAACGAACAATGAGGGTCAGATATACAGAACTCTACTTAAGCTGCTCAAACATGTCCCTGCGCTGATCTACCTAATTTTGACATTAGATTGTTCCCTTATACATACAATAACCACATTGCAAAGATAAAGCAAAATTAGGAGCCTGGAATAATATTCTAAAGAAGCTGGCTAACACCAAATGGGGATAACCCCTCATATCCTCTCTATAATTATAATCTCCAATTAGAGACTGAAATCAAGGCATAGTTTACACCACTCCATGGAATCCTTGTTAGGTCTGCCAACACATCGAAGACCTCTCTGTGACCAGCCACCTCAAACAATGCCATAAAATGTCCAAAAGAATCTCTCTCACCAAGGTTCTATGAGCCATAGCACACGCTTGTCATGCGCTGAAACCACTTAGGAATACACAGGCACCGGTGGCACAGACGGTGTTTAAGCGTTCCTAAGGAAACAGGGGATAAGCGAAGATGGACAAATTAATGTGAGTGTGGGAAAGAGCAAACAGGACACCTCTGGTATGCGCCCCACTGATGGAACTATGTACCCTTGTAGCCTTAAAGAGTTTAACCCCAGAGCACAATCCGTGTAATAAATCATGGTCAATATTATTTCAAAGTTGAAGGCGAATTATTGTTATGGTCTAAGATTGAATTGTGGAATGAACTGTCTCTTAGTGATAGGGTAAGGTTGATAACAATTCAACATTTGAAGAGCAATCCTTTGTACTGGAAATTTCTATTACAATATTTTATCTAAATTCCATAAAAATAAGTTGAAAGCTCATGATAATGTGTTCATCTTTCGCACTACACTACATTCAATTTAAGGTAGTGAGACGAATGGCAGAAGAAGTAGGCTCAATGGTCAGATGGTAAACACTTTGTATGAAAGTGCCTATTGTACATGCCTACCCTGCCTCTGTGTGTGTGTGTGTGTGTGTGTGTGTGAATGTGTGTGTGTGTGAGGGCGTGAATGTGTGTTTGTGGTTGGGTGGGTGTGGTGTGAGTGTGTGTGCATGTGTTTCCGTTGGTGCACAATGTTGTTTTTTGCATATAGCTCCGATCGTCTCATCTCGCTTCTCCCCACGATCGCGATTGTATAGAGGAATGACGTCATTGCTCACAGGCTAACGATGACGTCATGGTTATTCCATTGTGTCACAAGGTGCAAATTCTGTGGTATAAATTCTTTGCTTATTATACCAACGAATAAATAACGCACTTAATTGATATTAAATATCTTATAAGTCTTTAAAAATCATGAAACAGTGTGCTGTTGTCAAATATTTTGGTTAAATGACTTAAAAGTTAAAAGTACAGTCCAAAAACACCCCTCTGTGAATAATCAATTAGTCCAGCTTATGAATATTTATTAGGGTTCGCTTTTTTCACTCCAA
>CALNVZ010001647.1:0-21848 GCA_940671915.1 Paracentrotus lividus
AAATAAAGACCACTCCCTTCTCCAACTTCTCCTGAAGTTTAGAATTAAATTTTATAAACTTTGTCCTTGTAACAAAAGGACCAATTCGGAGATCTTTTAACTGCTGAAGCTCCGAAGAAGCAATGCCGAAAACTTTTTTCACTCTCTTCATAACTTTTTCATTCGACATTGTAAACTAATCAACTTATCATAAGATGAATAATACAACGTTACCCGCCTATAGTATATAGACGTGGAAGATAGCGCTGATAATTCGAGCGTCCGTCTTGTTCTGCGTCGAACTCGGTCAGGAATTCTGAATAGTCCGTGAAATTCAGACACTTGCCTCTTCGCCAGCATTCATATGCAAATGGATACTTCTGCTAAGAAAGCAAAAATTATATATATTAAGTGTATCCAATGAGCACCATACGTGGTGGGGACTGGGCCAATTGTTAGATATTTCATTAAAAATTTAAAAATCAACATTATATTCCTTTATCGTAATATAACCCTTTTCCTGCTTTTTCTCTACCCCTTATTAAACTTTAACAAATTTTCCTATAGCACTACCCGCTGGTTGCAAGAGGAAGTAATAGGTTTGACTTTATCATGTTATTTGGCATGTTCTTGGCAATTACAACCAATTTCCTTTTTTCCTCACCCAATTATTGAGTAATCACGTAATACGGTGAACAAGTTTGGCCCCCGTCTCCACTATACTCATACGTTTTAGAAAGTCTTCCCCAGGGTCAGAAGTTACTGTAGCATACCTTTTTTTTTTTTTTTTTTTTTTTTTTTAAGAGAAACTAAAGCTGGATGTAAACCAGGTCGCAATTCAAGCACTTGTTTTATAGTTCAGTTAGGTAATGTAATAGTAATCTTATTCACTACGAAGCAAGCAAGGAACAAACTTGATCAAATGAAAAAATGAAACACTTAATTATTAAATAGTTATATAAACGGTCAAATGTGTGTCCAATTAAATGAAAATAATACATTGATTATTGTATGAACAATAAAGGCTTCAACTATAGAACAAAATCAAATTAACTAATCGTGGTAAAAGTGAAGGCTATTATAAAATGAACAAAAGTTTGTTCAACCACATTCTCAACATTTTTTATGTGTGTTATAATATATTAATTCCAGGTGACAAAATCAACACAGTATTTGCGGTTATTCGTGGCTTTATTGAAACTTGTGATGACGCTTAATTTGCCAATTATCATTTGAGGTGTCAGCAACAAATATGCAACATAATATATATATATAACATCATCAAAACAGATATCGCAGCCTCCCCCGCCTAATGCAATCCGGAGTAAGGCCTAAACGTATATCATTCATTTCATCCGTAACAGATAACAGCCTCCCGCCTATGCAATCGAGTAAAGCGCCTAAAATGTATATCATGTCAATTTCATTTCATGTATGTGTTATTGCCAACAGGGATAATTTAGTTTAGCGTTAACATTATAAGCCATCCCTACAGCCTATGAAATCGAGTGAGACATAAAACCATGTTACCCTAGCGCTGCCCTCTCTGAATATCGAGTCAGGCCAAAACGTATTAAAACTAGCATATTATACCGTCTCCCGCCGCCTCTGAATCGAAGTGAGACATAAATCTATAATGTATCGACGCTCCCGACTCTGAAAATTCGAGTGAGGCCTAAAACATAGTATAAAACCCTGCAATAACACAGAACAGATATAACACATTACAGATCAAATCATCATAAAACCGCATATACCAGCCTCGCCGCATGTAGATCACGTGAGGCGTAACATTAAAACGTGACACCTCGACATTTACTTCGCGGTTTAACAGAGCGTATTGAAGATTAATATGTACGGTCAAGCTCAGGTCCAAACATCGTATATTGGGCCGGAAACCTATGAATTTGACAGCGAACAAATTCAACTAAATATATTTGGCACCGCCCTCGCCTGTAAAAATCGAGTGGGGTCAAAAATTATCAGATGACAAGTGATCACTAGACTTGAACACGGCAAATGGCAATAGATATTTGGTGGCCTAATTTAACAAATTACCGCCAAACGAGCATATATTTATATTATGATCGGCCGCCAAATAACTAATTCGTCTACTTTCGTTCTTGAGACCATTTCATGAAACTAATTTACTTTATCTGCCCTATTACTCCAAAAACTACCGCCATTGTCAATTGGAGCAATCGGATTCAATATTCCAATATCACCAATTGAAACGCCAGTCTACATTCATAGCTAGACCATAGCTAGACCAAAAGGGGGGTAGGCCTACTATTTTGATTCGATATGAGGACCATAGCTCACACAATTCAACAGTAGTAAGCTAAACCGTTTAACAAGCATTGTTATAATTATCATTATAAATTCCAAATAATGACGTCACTATAACATTGAGCTTCACATACATGACCATATAGTTCAGCAAACCAAATCGAAATTCAAGATGAAAATATGCTGCTAAATTGGCCCACAAAATCCAACATTTGCCTCTTTCTTCTTACCCCTACAGTGGCCTTTTAATTATTACTTGCATAACAAAGCAGAACCCATTCACTCACCAGCATCAATGTTCTGGCTTCTTAAGACTTTTCCAATTAATGCACTATGGTTGTCACACTTAATATTCGCACCTAATGAATCCGTTGTAAACATATAGCCTGCCAGCCTTCCCCCGCCTATGCAATGCGGTAAAGCCAATACCATTTGCTACATTTCTTAATAGCGTGCAATAAAAGCTAATCTATAAAAACGTAACGGGCCCTGCCGCGCCTCATGAAATGCGAGTGCAGCCCTAAAAGTATGATCAACGTACCAATCCCTCCCACCTTTGGGCCATCGAGTGAGACTTAAAAGCTTTGTTCATTATGTACCACCCTCTCTGCCTATAAACGATACAAGCTTCAAACATTATTTCCTATTGACGGCGAAAGCGTACAATAAGCGCGCTCGCTTTATATGTATATAGTCCATACAACAACGCACATAATACATATACATATTATACACAATAATAATATTATGTCATTGGCTTCCAATAATCTTTGTCTACAAATTACAATCGATCAACCAAATTGTTAGCGACGCACAATCCCCCCGCCTTTGCCATCGAGTGAGAGCCTAAAGCTTCTGTACCCTCTCTGCCTATGAAACCGACAACAGGCCTAAACATTTACATGTATTTTCGTATTGCCGGGGTATTACATAACATACACTCCAACATATAATATGTATAGTATACATATCTATCCATTAAATATATCGGCCTACATGTATTACATCATTGCCCCAATAACCTTTTGTCTGTGGACATTTACCAAATAGATTGCGACGTAACGCAAACGTCACATACAATCCCCCCCCTTTGATCGAGTGAGACTTAAAGCTTTGTTCATATGCCCACCCTCCTGACTATGAAACCAAGACAGGCCAAAACATACATCTTCGTATTAGCCAAGCTGTAAAGTGAGACACACATACGCATATCATACATGTAAATATATCCATAACATATATATATTCCTTGACCCCAATTACTTTTGTGGTAAGGCCAATATATCATACCATCGACAAACCAAACAAAATTTCTGCAAATTATAAGGCCGTTTTGCTAACTACCGCTTGGCACGCAAAACTCGGCTCCCCGCCTCTGAAATCGAGTGAAGCCTTGACATAGAATTTTTATATTGATAACTCGGAAAGCTTTGCCTGAAAAACACTTGCCATATGTTTAGCAAAAACACCGAATAACAATTTTCAACAAATCATTGCTGCTAGGGTATAGGAAAATCATGCCTCAAACCATGCAAGTTTCCCAAATATTAGACCAACCTCTATGGATTGCTTAATAAGGTTTACCTTATTTGACAACGGGTATTCAGGAGAGCAACCAAGATTACCCTAATTTGAATGCTGACGCAATGATTAAAAAATATGTTTCTATAACATTTGGCCAACGAAAAAGCATTACGGCCTTAATAATTTGACGAAACGAATTTCAAGCAGCATAGCCAAAAACGATGACACCAACATTGCCAATTTGCCTGCACCAGTTGACCAATTCAATAGCCCTTAAACAGATTCTTTCATAAAAGGGTTTGGTGCATATGACCTTCATAGCTAGCCAAATCGAAGCCTACAATACCACTACACCCAATTGGTGTTACCCACTTAACGGCGAGTCCTAAGTCGCATCAAATAAAACTTATCCGCCACTTTTGCCTTTCAAACACCATGCAATGTAGCCTGACAGCTACTAGTAATCGATTGACAGCATTCCTAAAACTTATGCCATAATTTCATAACATATGTACCTAATTTCCCTGTAGGCCATTAGGCTAGTAAAATCCAACGAAATTTAAGCGCTGATCCTCCTTAAGAAGGTAGCACAGTAATTGGGAGTTACATGAAATAATGTTTGGTAATTAAAGCACCTGTTATACTACTGCCAACAATAAACGCTGACTTGGTTATGTAAAATACTATCCGCTGAAAACTTTTGAAAGGCAACGACTTAACGCCACTTATAAGGCAGCACCATTATAGGCCATTCATAATTAATAAGTTTTTCCAATCGTATTGAACCTTTGTGGTTTAATTTGTATTTTCAACATGTTTTGTTTCACGTGGCCGTTTCTGAGGATTATCCAATTACATTTAATTTTTGATGACAGCACTCCCATTAATTGAGAGAAGAATGAATCGAGTGAAGACATATAGGCTCTTTTACAGATTCAACAATAGCGATTACTTCCTTGCTTAATTTCCTGTCTCTCCATAACTTAGGCTAGCAAGTGCTTGCTGTCCTGTAAGGCTCTCCCTTGTAAAAAAAAACGATGGTTTTGATGTAAGGTAAAAACCATGGTTTTTTGCTTGGAATCCATCGTAGCAGTAAATTATGGTTTTAACGCATAGTGCAATATGGTTTAATTAGGTGAAATCGATGGTGCACTAAGTGTGTAACATGGTACCAACTGTGGTTAAACCATGAATACCACGGTTAAACTATAGGTTTAGGCAATGGGTAAACCATGGTAAACATGGTTAAAGGTGTTTAAATTGGAACGCACTTACTCAGAACATTACTATGGCATAACCATGTCCAACAACTTGTGTTTTTATCGTACTAAACACGGCGAAAGAAAAGGTGAAACCATGGTTAAAATAGTATAAAAACCATGGTAAGAGGAAAAGGGAAAACGGCATGGTAGAGGCACTATGTAAATCTCGTGAAGATTTCGTGCCAAAAGCGATTTTTATCAGCTTAACTTTGTTAATTTGGGGGTGCTGAATCCAAAAAAACTTTGATACCAATTTTTTCGAACCAACGTCTTAGGCCGCCATTTTGAATTTCAAATGGCCGCCATAGAAATTGTATTTTGACCTATATCTTGTGAGATATTTAAGCTATTTGGTTTTTTCCTGACTTATTTGTCAATTTGGGGGTGCTGAATCCAGAAAACTTTGGTAACCATTTTTTTTTTTCCGACCATGTCTTGTGAGATATTCAAAGCAAATTGGTTTTCTTGACCTAATTTTGTGTGATTTGGGGGGTGCTGGAATCCAAACTTTGGTACCTGAAATATTTCCGACCACGCTTAGGCGCGCCATTTTGAATTTCAAAAATGGCCGCCATAGGAAAATCTTTATTACTATATCTTGTGAGATATTCAAAAGCCAAAGAGGTTTTTTCTTTGACCTAATTTTGTCAATTTGGGGTTGCTGAATTAAAAAACTTTGGTAACCATATTTCCGACCAGTCTTAGGCCGCCATTTTGAATTTCAAAATGGCGCGTAAGTAGAAAATGGAATTTGGGCTACATAGTACATGCATAATTGTGATTCATTTTTTAAAATTTGATTTTTATAATCTGACTTTGTCCAATTTGGGGTTTGCTGAATCCAAAGAATGATGTTCCATTTCTTTGTAATCACGTCTTCAGCTTTAATTCAAATGGCCGCCATAGAAAATTACATTTTGAGCTTAAATTTTGTATGGTCTTGTACGGTAGGGGCCTACATTGATAGCATAACATTTTGAAGTTCAAGGGCCTGACATGTAACACGTTAGCTCCAACCTATTTTCATTCCTATATTTGGAAAGAAGTACCATATATGCTAAACATTTTAAGAATATTTTTAAAAAAGATAATTGTTTTCAGTTCCACCCGTCTGGCTGATGTCTGAAGCCTGCGTTGTTATTCTACGTGCTCTCTCTCCCGTTTCATAGACGCGGATTGAAATTGAGGAAAAAACATTCCATCCGCTCTAAATGAATGTTAAATGGAATGTCCTGTGTTGAAGGAGAGTTACACCTTCTGCACGTTTAAGAACTCACTGCACTATTTGTAATAGGGAGAACCCATGGTGTAGTGATCCCTTGCACACCCCCTGCTTCCAAAATGTTATAATCTGGAGGATACACCTATGGCCATCATTGATGCAGTTCCGCACTTCGCCGCCTAGGCAAGGTGATGCCCAAAAGAAAAACAATAATTAATAATTTTTTCTCATCTGACAGCGAAAAGGTCTAAACTGCTTTTTTTTTTTTTTAAATAGATAAATAAAAAACAAAAAACAAAACAAAGCAAATGGTTGATTTGCAGTTTTCTTTATCTGGATTTAAAGAATTAGGAAGGTGTAACAAGCACAGCTAGAGGAACAAAGCATTGATATAATCTAATAGGGAGGGCTATGGAGAAGAATGGAAGAAATTAGTTGGATGGGGAGGGCAGATACTAAAATCAGAGTGGATGAAGAAGAATTTAACCGGACATCTTGGCACAATCAGTAAAGCATCTGCCTCATGAATGGGAGACCCATGGGTTCGATTCGTCGTTTAAAGTTTATATAGCCAAAGATTTTAAAACGGGACCAATTGCCTTCCTGGCCAGGTTGCTCAGTATTTGGAAATGGAGAGGGGTATAATAGCGTTAAACCATGTATAATTTCTGGCAGGGCCCACTGGGAGAAAATTGAAGTGGCTACCCTGGGTAAATCAAGTTAATATTATTTATTATATCAATTTTCAAGAGGAGCAATGCTGGATCCTTAAAAAGTAGAAAATCTAGATGCACACATCAAAAGGAAAGATTAATGCTGAGAACTATGGGAAATTAAGCCGCAATGGGAAAAGAAATAGGTAAGCCAAGGATTTCCATTTGGTGTCTGACCTTTGAACAGGTGAAAAAAGCATAAGAAGTGTCCTATGACAAAGTTTTGAAGAAAACAAAGAAATGGCTCTTTTTTTGAAATTTGTACATGTTGTAGATTTTTGAGCTAACAAAGTTTTGCTCTTTAGATTGTTGGAAACTACAGACAAGGGTAGGAGGGAACTTCTGCCCAAATTTTCACTTTTTCTAAATAAAAAAACTTTGTTTATTCATTTT
Organism: Paracentrotus lividus; assembly: GCA_940671915.1. Lineage (NCBI taxonomy): Eukaryota > Metazoa > Echinodermata > Echinoidea > Camarodonta > Echinidae > Paracentrotus > Paracentrotus lividus. The sequence continues at coordinate 7,383 of CALNVZ010001647.1, forward strand.
GGTGGCTTTCTTTGTTTGTCATAACATGGTACTATAATATATGGGTTGTGCCAAAAATATCCTGGTTAAAGTATTTCCTTTCAACCAACTGCAGAGTGTACGATACAATGTACTGTTTTATCTTTGAGCACTTTCGATTGTTTGGCAAATTTCATTTTCTAGTGCATTGAAGGCAAAGATAACCTGTGATACTTTATGTAAGATATATTTCATTGTCAGTGTCTGACAAACAAACCCCATATCTCTGATGTTGCCATGTTGCTCTAGAGGTACAAGAAGCATAAGGGTTGGCTATTCTCGCTCTCTCTCTCTCGTCACTCGCACGCGCACGCTCCGCCGCACTCTCTCTCGTGAAACAACATTTGACAAGATAATGAGTATTAATGTTGATTCCACAAAGTTTGTCTCAAACTTTTGAAGAGGCAGCAAAAAAGTCTGAAACGTCAATGCATGGATGGGATTACTAAGGCATTATGTTGGCACACTTCAGGCTATTATCAGTAGAAATGATAATGTAGATTTATTAATTGGGGTCCTGGAAACTTTGAATGAAGGTTGACAAATAATCATAAACAAATAAGAAACCAAACAGTCCTAACATTATGCGTTATATTTGAGTAAAACATTACAATATAAGTTCCCTGATAATGTTTGTTCGCAGTGTTTTATTGCCCATAAACAAGTTTTGTTAAGGGATGCTAAGTTTTGGGAACCAGGCGGTTCCCTGTCTTTTAGGTAAGCATTTAAACAGTTGATGAAGGGTCAATGTACTAGTATGGGTCTGGCGTACCCTTGCCACTGTCCTTCATGGTGGTCTATACTTATTAGAAACTTTGCTCTCTCGTCTAAATGCTTATATAAATTAATTTACATTTATCAAATGCAAATATGCTTTAAAATAGCCTGTACTGTATCAAGTGGATTTAATTATATAGTTATTCATACTCGTCTATCTGCATTAACCTGTCTAAAATAGCACATTTTTAACATCTTTGTGTAAGAATATTCTTCCAATTTACATTTATAAGCATTGCAACTGAATTAGGGCATTTCATGTTTTTTCTACGTCGGGCCCCTATTTTGAAATTCCAATGTGTGGCCATCGCTTAACAGGTGCCAACCAATTACAGGTCATTGGACCCTAAGGGTGAATGATTTAGATTGGTGGTCATTAATGAATGTCAAGATGAAATAATCATAATGACCGAAGAACATGTTATCATAATGTGAACATCAAAATTATGTTTTTCTTGTCCCACATTCAAAACCTTCATAAATGCCCTTATGAAAAAAAATATAAGTTAAAAATACAAATTTCTTGTATGGTGGCCATTTTAAAATTCAAAATGGCGGCCTAAAGTACGTGTAGAAAAAAATGGAAGCCAAAGTTTTTTTTGATCCACACCGGCCCAAATTGACAAAAATTTAGGAGAAGAAAACCACTTTGGCTTGAAATATCTCACAAAGATATAGGTAGTACAATTTTCTATGGCGGCCATTTTGAATTCAATGGCGGCCTAATAAGACGTGGTTGGAAAATTGGTACCTTAAAGTTTTTTAATTCAGCACCCCCCAAATTGACAGAATTAGGGTCAAGAAAAAGCTCTTTGGCTTGAATATTTCTCACAAGATATAGGTAATAAAAGTTTTCTATGGTTGGCGCATTTTGAAATTCAAAATGGCGGCCTAAGACGTGGTCGAATATTGGTACCAAATGTTTGGATTCAGCACCCCCAAATCAACAAAATTGGGTCAAGAAAACCAATTTGGCTTGAATATCTCAAACTAAGATATAGGTAATACATTTTCTTATGGGCGGCCATTTTGAAATTCAAAATGGCGCCTAAGACATGGTCGGAAAATTGGCTACCAAAAGTTTTTTGGATTCAGCACGCCCCAAAATTGACAAAAGTTAGCTTCATAAAATCGGCTTTTGGGCACGAAAAATCTCACGGGACTCGCAATTTTTGAACATAGACAGACCTCTCACTAATTTTTCAACCACACACAGTTTTGGCACAGATATGGCAAGCTCAACCTAAGTAAGGAATGCATACATCCTGAAAACTGTTTACTACTGGCTGATTTCATACAACCTGATTTTGGCCGAGAAGACATGGTTAGAAAGACTTTATACAAAAAACAAAAGAAAACAAAAAGAAACAAAGCAAACAAAAAGCGTAAATATTCTAAAATAAATTTAATATACTTTTCAAAAGAGTGCTCACAGATTGTCAAGCTTAATTAAGTATGGAATGCAGAATGATTTCACATACTCGCTGGAAACTTTTTTTTGTTTTGTTTTTTTGCTGTTTGATCTTATAAGATTTGGTTTGACCTGAGAAGACAGGTAAAAAGACTATGTTGTATATACCAAAAAAAATCCCTGAATAAGTCTAAAATAAATTAATGTCTTTTCACACACGAGGTAGCACGATATGGCAAGATTAATTAACGGTATGGAATTTACAATGGAATGTCAACAATGGCTGCCTGAAAACTGCTTATACTTTATGTCGATTTTATACCTTCGATGTGAATTTGCAGTGAAAAAAGGAAGACAGCTTCCACAATGCAGGGTCGAGAAAATCATTCCAAATGTGATCATATGAGAGGGTAAAGTTTTAACTGCAGGGACACCCCGTATATGTCAGGAGGAAGAATAGGCCTGTGGTAAGTCTTGCCATTCTGTTTACTGAATGCCAACAATGCAAGGTTATCTATGGTTTTAATAGTACTGACACGAAAAAAAGAAAGTAAATAAATTGGCAGTATGATACACAAATGAATATGAAAGTGCCACCGAATACAAAAAGCACAAAAGACACATACGACAGCTCTCGTAATCTTTTCTGCCGATCCTGGCCAAATACCTCCCCCCCCCACGTAAGAAACTGTGATTAATACTGCACCTCCTATACATGTATGCCTCCCCCTAAAATTCAGTTAATATTCATGTGAAATTGAACTGAAATGCTGAATATTACTACTACAAATTTTAACTTATACAATGGCCAAATCCACTCTGTGCATAGCTCTAGGCACATTTAGAAATAAATAAAATTTGAACAGAAATGTTTTTACATTGTGTAAAAAAAAAAAAAAGAAAAAAAAAAAAAGAAAATCCTATAACCTTGACCACCCACCTTAAAGACTGATTACTTTGTCTCCATAAAAGCATGTGAGAATGTAATGAAATTGATGATTACAAAACAAACACCCCCGCCCCCCCCACACACACATTAAATTTCACTGATTTCAAGAATCTAGAACTTGTCGACCTTTTACCTAACTACACTAAAAATCTAATCATTTTTCTCACTGAGATAATTCATACTAAACTCCATAGGCAAGTTAACGTTAAACTCGAATGGTTTCTTGAGATTTTCTCTAAACGAGGATTGAACCTGAAATTTCAGATATTGGATCTACATGGACTTTTGACCTAGCATAAATCTCAACACATGAATCTAAATCAGCATGGTCTTCCTATATACGTGACGCATACTAGCACAAGTTTTGAAGTTTCATACTCAAATGGATCTTGTAGAATATCACCTCAACAAAAAAGCATAAATGAATGAAGCAGACAAACCAAAATTATACATAAAAACAAATGACATTATAATAAGATTGAAGTCCCAGTTTTCTTACCTGCTGCACAAAAAGCTGAGTAAAACAAATGTTGGCCCACTTCCAATCCTTTTTTTCTCTCTGTCATAACCACTGGCAAATGACATCCGCATCTACAGATTCTCAAGCCATTCATAAATGTACCATTTTCTTATTACACTTATAACTGGCAATTTACTCGCAATTACAAACTGCAAGCTTTGTCAAAATAAAAAAAAGCTTAAATGGACAATAATTTTTTGCTCTTTAACTCCAGAACCTTTCATGTCTTTCATTTAAAAAAAAACAAACAAACAAAAAAAACAAACGAAAACGACTAAAAAAAACAACCCCATAACTATTTCTAACTAAAGGCAGAATATGAGAATGTGAAATTCTACATTAAAGTAAACAATAAAAGATTCATTGGTACACATGAGAGCATAATGCAGGTGTAATCACAAGATTGTCTAGGGCCCCACACTCACTTCGCTTCAGCACTCCAGGCATAGAGAAAGTGCCAGAAGTGTTCTTAAATCGAAAGTGTGTGGTGCAGTTGGTGAGGGAAGGTTACGAGTATGTAAGAAATGGTCTGTTCTAATTCACCACTGCACAATTCATAATCAGATTCAAGAATAACTGAGTTAAACAATGGAAAGTGGTGCTAACCAAAAAATTTCATTTGAATGATTTTCAGGGTAGTGAAGGCAATTTTTTTGTGAAAAAAGAAAAGCACAATTCATTACTCAGAATTTCAAGTTACTTCATTCTGAATGATTCTCCTTATTCATAATTATACAGCCACGGATGACTGAGCAGCAGGCTTTTCAAAAAGTATTGTCAAAATCCTCTTGTACCAAGTTTAGGCTGAAGTAATGAATGTAAATCCAAATCCTTTATGCATTTGTTATTGCAGTCTGGCAAGCTAAATGGCGAGTCATTTCATTGATTTTGTGCACTTTGGTAGAAAAAATGTTAATGTCATCTAATTCAAAGAAAATGCCTATTACAAGGCAATTATTTACCGATATTACCTTTGGTCATGATAACACAATCTTCGCTTCATCAGCTTCCCTTAGAAATTTCGTTATTTGAGTCATTCAAAAATGGACAAAGTTTAGGTGTGATGCAATCTTTTCGTGAAGTTGGTGGTATCTGTTTACATTGGCAGGTATTAGACCATGTATCCTCCCTGCATTTCCTAATTTTTTTTTTTTTTAGGTCAGGAACCTTTGATTTTATTTTGACATTGAGATGCACTTTACGCAAGTGAAATGGTGCAACTGACTAATGAGCAGCGAGCTTTTAGATACTGTGATACAAGAAGTTATCAGACTGTTTGTTATCCTACAGAATAAAACAAAGTCCCGTGAAAGCTCAAATAAACTGGATCACTTCAGACAATGAAACATCGAAACAAAAAGCAAGAAATCAACTTTTTAAAGGATTTGTGACTAGGAGTACACATGCACATAGCTTGACCCACATTCGTTGCATCACCCAAACTTGGAACAAAAGGATTTTGACAATACTTTTTGAAATACCTGCTGCTCAGTCATCCGTGGCTGCAGAGTTATGATATAAGGCATCATTAGACAGAATATTAATTACCTTTTACCATAAATAAATTTCACGACAATGTAGATTATATTTTTTTAAATTAGAAGCTGTCAAAGTTTGGTATACTTTTTTTTTATACGCACTGTATAACGGTTAATCGTTTGCAAAAAAACCTTAATGAACTCGGCCCTAATTCATTACCATAGAAATTTTCTCCACAAATCTTCTTTCATTTTTTTTTAAAGGGACATACAGTATACTGAATGTAAACATAAAAAAGCTAGAAGAAATAACAATTAACTAAACCTAAAATCTCCTACAAATCTACCTGCTAGCTCCCATTACTTTCCTTTCTTAATCAATTTCCTCTGCTGCCTCTTCTTTTCCAGACTCCGGTATTTTTTCATCATTGACTTGATCCTGCAGTTGAAAAAATGAGAATGCACACAACACAATGAAATACTATTGAGGAAGATCTGCAAACTGCTGTGCTGTACCTAAGGCCAAAAAAAAAAAAATTGTTTGGTTGTCCTCGACCGACCGACCCTCTGAAAACGGCCCGACCCGACCAACCTCTTTTTTTTTCACCCAAACGCCGGAAAATACACCTCTCATATTTATTTGTATATATTTTTCATAAAACAGTATTATAACATGTGTTTTTTTTCCATGCAGTCCCATTTTACATAACTCAATAAAACGTAAAGTGATCTCAACAATGGAAGTCATTCGTTTCTTTTTGTTTTTCTTTGTTTTTCGATGGGAGAAAAAAAAAAGAAAAAAAAAACGACGACCGACCCGATTTTTGAAAAAAGGCATTCATTGGACAACCAAACAATTTTTTTTTTTGGCTAAGCACCATGGCTTTATTTTTCTTTATCATGTAATACTACTACTACTACTACTACTATTTACTACTAACTTACTATTACTAATACTAATAACAACACAATAATGCAATACATAATAATAACAATAATAACACAACAATAATAATAATGAACAATAATAATAATGATAATAATAGAAATAATAATAAAATAATGATAGAGCAATATTGACTGGCCTCGGGGCAATATGAGATATATCGCCTGAGTCAAAGATTAGGGTGATATAAATTCATGAGGGCGATTCATGTCAGCCCTGAGGACAGTCAATATCGCTATTATTAACCAAATCAGACATCTAGAGTGAACTCGAAAATATTGTAAAAATACTCAAAATTTAAATTGCATTTCAAATAAAGGAATCTTTAATATTGAACAAAAGGAATAAAAAGCAGGAAAAAAAGTTCTGACTGCACTACACACTACCCTTACCCTATCTTAAAAGCAACTTTAACTCACCAGTTTCTTCTTCAGACTTCTTTCTCGCTTGGCTTCATTTGAGAGTTTATTGGTCATGATTTACCGCACAAACTGGGGCGATGCAGCAGGAAATTTGCTACGAACATAGCCTTCAAAGAAAAGAACGAGAATATGAAGGACATCTATAAGAGTAAATAATACCTGTCAAATCCTGTAAGGACAGTGTCTGCATAATCACATTTATACTTATATCATGATATGTTGGTTATGATTTTGGGATGTTAACATACAACACACACACACACAAAAGGACTGTTTTTGTTATGTATTTTCATTGATGCACTGGTTTAGCCAAAACAAAACCAGGGCTCGCTGGCGACGATCGAACACTGGTTTTCAAGCCGAATCGACTCACGCCCTAGTTACATTAGAATATATTATTCTTATACACTACTACTATTTACTTTTCTACTGTAAATGTGATGGTATTTTTTCCACATTTCTTGAAAATCTCAAGTAACTACCAAACAACACGAGTATAGTAGTTTGATAAATCTCAAATATAAATTCTGCAATCAGTGCACTTACCGATGATATCGCTACCTGTTCGTTCTTTTAGAGGAGGCTTCTCTTTCCCCTCCTTATTTTTCATTCCCGTCAGGAAGAGGACAGCAGCAGTTGCCTTCCGAAGACGGCCATCATCAGATCAACGGTTAGCTTCCCTGGATCCCATATGATTGCAGTTGGAGAGGCTCCGTTTCGTAAGAGAAACCTCTGTACCAATTCTGACCTTTTAGAATAAAACACAGAACAAGTAGATTAAGGAACATATAAATGAGAGACAAACCCAAAATAAAAAAAAAAAAAAAAACAAAAAAAAAAAAAAAAAAACCCAAAAAACCCCCACCCAAAAAACAAACAAAAAAAAAAAAAAAAAAAAAAACAAAAAAAACAAAAAAAAAAAAAAAAAAACCCCAAAAACCAAAAAAAACCCCAAAAAAAAAAAAAAAAACCAAACAAAAACCCAAACTCAAAAAAACCCAAAAAAAAAAAAAAAAAACAAAAAAAAGAGAAAAAAAAAAAAAACCCAAAAAACCAAGAAAAACAAAAAAAAACAAAAAACAACCCCAAAAAAAAACCCAAAACAAAAAAAAAAAAAAAAAAAAAACAAAACAAAAAAAACAAAAAAAACATAGCGGACGCTCCTTTTGAAAAGATAAATGACAATTAATACATTGCGAGAAGATGTAGCAATATTTCAGCTCTCATGTAATGGCAGCAGGCTAACATACCATCACTCGCACTGAACTTGTAGGTAAAACAGGCAATTGCATATCATAAATTGGACTTGGCACAATGTGATAAACAAGATAAAATGCCTACATGCATCTCTAATATGTTTCAACCTATTTTCATTAACATCATTAACTTTCACAAGTAATCTTATGACCTGTCTCCAAACTCTAGTTATATATCCCTATGCTGATTAGCTTAGTGTGTTTAACAGATTTGACTAAACTTACAATTGATCTTTTAAAGGGATGAGATCGGTTAATTACATCCTTGTCTTTTAGATAAATCCAGGCAGATGAGATGTGGATTGAGTTTTCAGCGCCTGTCCTAAGAGCATGTTGGAGAGTTTGGTGTAGACACTGCCCAGAGTGAGTGCTGTTTTGATTTCTGAGGGGTAACACGCTATCAAAAAAAAAAAAAAAAAACACCGGAAGTATTACAAAGAAATGATGCTGAAATTTTGATGCGAGGGAATATCCATTCAACATTCCCATATAACTTTTTACATTTCTTTTTCATGGAGACCAATTTAAAAATTATTGTGCTTTACAGAAGACTGGACCTTTCAATTTGTTTTCGCCTTTTTGCTTTCCTTTTCTTAAAGTTTATAAGATGATGCTAGATAACATGTATCTTGCAACACTTCCGGCCAAAAAAAAAAAAAACAACAAAAAAGTTTGAATGGCAGTTGACATTTTTTATATACATAAATGAATTGAGAGTTGTCCACAATGACGTCACAGATGCTGGCAAGGTTGCCAACTCAAGGTCCCATATTATGGGATTTACCGGAACTTTAAAATTCATAACTCTTGAACAGATTGTCCAAATTTTGGCTCAAATTTTCACTGTTTACTCTTCTTGGTCATGCTTTATCACTAAAAGCTGAATGATACCTGAGTTGCATTCTACCTTTAACAATCAAACCTACTTAATTTTTGGCCAGAAGAGGCTCCATGTCAGTATAAACTGCTCAACTCGTGTTATTAACTGCGGGATATCTAAATGTCATGTGGATTACAACAAAAAATATGAAGTACCGGCAGGGAGCAAAACCCATATTTCGTGAAGCGAGCTGACATGTTCGAGATATAAAAAGTAGTCCTATCTAGGATTGGTGTAATGACCGGCCTAACGGCAACATCGCCTAGGGGCGAACTACTCTTTCGATCAGCTGCAGGAGGGTCCCTACAGGTTGGAGGCTCCAAAATAGCCGCCCCCTTACAAAATTTAAGCATTCGCTAACAAAAAATGTTTGAAGCCAGAGCTTTCAAATACATTGAATTGCGTATCAAAATAAAGAATATAAAATTTCCTACGATTTGGTACTATTTTCAATAAGAAATCATGTTTCAGTAAAGGTAAAGTTTTAAGCGTTAAACTTGATTTTTGCTCATTTTTTTCAAAGAAATAAATTTTATCTATTTGTTGTTTTATCCTTCGTGTATAATCATGTCAAGACCTGACACGCGAATTTTTTTTAGAAAGCTGCCCTGAATGTTTGACAAGAGTATGTAAAAAAAGAAAAGTAATACCTTTCCAATAAAAAGATATAACGCTATAAAGTTACAACTGCCCAGTAACTGAAAAACGACGTTTTGCCACCATATATGTTGAAAGCCCATACATACACGATGTAAACCCAATTTTACATGCGCCGCCATGTGTATTGCACCGGCGTGATCTAACAATATTACAGATATGCAAGTTCCATAAAGGTCAATAAAAACCCATGTTAAAATGGATTCTCGACCAATTTGTGTGAAGGGGGCGTGGTCATGCAACACCGCCGCCGACCAATTTTTGGGGCGGCAGCATTTAATTATTATAAATTATTTTTAATCAAATTAATGAAATTGTGCTTGTGCAATATATCGGTGTTATGGCGAATGGAAAAAGGGCTTGACGCAGTCACAGTTACGTTTTGTCGTTTATTTTGCCTTAAAGGTTCAACTGATAATATTACATAAAAAGGTCCCTACAACATGCATTATTCCAACACACATGCAACATAGGCCTACATTATATAAAATTGGAGATGCAACAAAATCCTATACACAATAGACAAAACAAAGTTAATGCTGAGTAAACAATTAACAAAGACGGTACAGATAGATTCACTTTCCAACGCAATAACAATTTGAAAAAACATCTTGAGTTAACAGAGTTATAAATAATTTGTTTGCCCTATTATACATGAAAACCACGTACCCCCAGGAGCCGCGGCGCGGTCGGGATGGGGCTGGGGGCTGCAGCCCCCACTTTGTTTATTAAACGTGTACAAAAAACGCCAAAAATGGCCACAGGGCTGCCCTAGATTGGTGATTTTTAGCCTGTTTCAGCCCCCCCCAACCCAAATTTCGGCTCAGACCCTCATTTTCAAAAAAACGCTTCCGGGCCTGCCCCTCATCCTCCAGAAGATTTTCTTACAGGCTGCTGATCAAACAGATTTGGATTGTAAAATTTTATAACCTATAAGGGCACTTTTTCTGAAATGGGGGTTACTTTCAGCCAGTGGGTTAAAGTAGCAGGAGTATTAAAATTGACGAAGAGACTGGGAACCAGAACCAGAAATTTTCAAGAACATTTTGGGGCTTTTACTCTTTTGCTTACCTTTGACCAATACTAGTGTCTGGCGGGATCCTCTGGTTCCCAGTCTCGTTTCCAATGTTTAAATACTTCTCTCCCGCTACTTACAGAGCGACTGGCTCGCAATAGTCTCAACATTTCTCTGAGATGGACTGTCTGGCCCATCAAGAGGTCGATCTTGAACAGCATACGGTTAAGGTAGGGGGCTCAATCGGGCCGCCTGCCTATTTTCCTTTTTTATCCTGGGGGGGGGGGAGGTCGGCCCACTGGGCCTCCCCATCACCACGACTGCCATACCCCCCCCCCCCCTATCCGAGTTCTCTCAGGACGACACTGTTGATTCAATGTGTCGACAACAACACCTTAAATATAATATTTGTTTGTACATAGAACCAGACAGGCTGAGGCTTTTGTTTGATTCACACCATGATGCTTGCTACCTCTTAATACCGAGGTGAGGAAATTGCGGGTTTTAAAAACATATAAAAAGTGCTCTTTTTAGATTTTACAATTATTTCACAAAAGGTTTTGTTTAGAAAAAAAAGGACACTATAATTGAAAAGCACATATATTTAACTATTGAAAAGCAGGTACATTTGTCAGTTTGTAAATGCCCTGAAAAATGGGGTGCCACTGAACAACCATTGCCCTCCCCAGCTTCGCCTTGTAGGCACCTACTTCAGCCTGCGCGGCCCCATCGAAACAATCCGACGAATTTGAGCTTTGGGTCTATACAACCATGCCATATAAGCTATTCACAAACACAGCGATTTATTTTACCATTGTATACAAAAGCAGAGTATTTATATTTCCAAAATAATCTCCTTTTCAGGAATATAAAATACTCTGTTACCAAAAAGATACATTGAAATCGTATGCCAAAATACCACTTTGGCGTCATAAATCCTTGGTATTTATATTATTACTTACAGTATCTATTGTATTATTATTATTATTATTATATTTTATTATATTAATTATTATAACACTCTAAAAAATGAAATGCTGCGAAAGGGGAATAAATCAACCTTTAAAGCGGCCGAGGAAGCTCGACCAGCCGTTTCAAAACGCTGTCCACTCCCTCGACCCCTTTTAGGAGTGTGCTGAAGCCTTAATAATAATAATAATTAATAAGTAATAATAATAATAATAAAATATATATATTATATTATTATTATTATTATTATTATTATTAAGCTTCAGCCACAACAATTTGCCTCTGGTTTTAAGTTCTTATTTTTCTCCAAAATCTGCTTTGATCAACAGCCTGTAAAGAAAACTCATATTAAAATTGCACATCCAATCAGGAAACACATATTGAGGGAAGGGGCAGGCGGCCGGGAGCGTTTATGAAAGTGGAGCGGCTTAGACAGAAGATGGGGGGGGGGCGGCTGAACAGGCCCTAAAAATCACAAATCTATGCGCCATTCGCGTTTTGTAACACGTTTACCTACAAAAGTGGGGGGTGGAGTCCCCCATGCCCCAGCCCTGCTCCCGCTGGCCCTTTTGGCCCGCCCGAAATTCGAGGTCCCGCTGTTCAATGACCCCCCCCCCGCATTCCAATTCCCCTTCACAAAAGATTGGTCGAGAAGTCCAATTCATTATTAACCTTTATTGGAACTTGCCCATACTCATGTAATAATTGTTAGATCATGCCGTGCCAATACACATGCACGCCCACTGCAAAGGGTATAACGCTGTGATGTATGGGTTTACCACTAAATGGGCCAAAACGTCGTTTTTCCGCGATTATTGCGGAGGCTAACTTCCAATATAGCGTTATATCCTTATTTGGAAAAAAGGAATTTACTTTTTCTTTTTACCATACTCTTGTCCATAGATTGCGCGGGCACATTTCTGAAAAGTTTCGGCGCTTTAGCGTCTTGACATCATTATACACGAAGGTAAAACAACTATATAGATAAAATCTAATTTTTTGAAAAAAATGAGAAATAAGTTAACACTTAAAATTTACCTCGCTACCTGAACTATTGTCTTATGAATAATAGTACCCAAAATCGCTAGAGAAATTTTATTATCTTTCGTTTGATACCAAATTCAATGTATTAAAACTCTTGCCTTCAAAAATTTTTTGTTAATGAATTGCTAAAACTTTTTGTTACAAGGGGCGGCTATTTTGGACGCCCCACCTGTAGGGACCTCCCTGCAGCTGCATCTGAAGAGTAGTCGCCCTAGCGAATGTTGGTTAGGTCATGAACATCCTAGTAGGACTACCTTTTTATATCTCGACATGTCAGGTCCACCCTACTTGCTCCCTGGAGTAGAGAACAGGGAGCAATGCTTGCTGAGACTCAAGAAGCTCTAGTCCAAATTTACAGTTGAATTAGAATTGTAGAGAGGTAGACTACAGATATGAACTATGTTTGTTGAGCGTCGAAACCAACTGCTCCTAGGGCCGACAGCAATCGAATTTCAAGTTTGATAGTGCCAACCGTAATGGAACTACATCGCAATGCTGTAAAGTTACGTGATTGTTTGAAACATTTCTGGTTTCAAAAACGGCATCACATGCCGGATAAAATCGCCGCTAATTATGAACCCAATACCTGTCCGGTCATACTTACCTTGGCCGCAAATATTTACTTATCATCGTGTTGAGGCATGGAATATTTGCCTTGTTTTCTTCTTTGAGTTTGATGGCCTTACATGCTATGATACTAATACTATCCAGCAAATTCAAGATTCAGAGATTGCTGAAACTCAAGAACTGCAGTTGAGCCCTATTTTTTTCTTTTCACCCGCTGCCCAGGAGCCACATTCATATGCATGGACACTGGAGTATAGCCATGATCAATCTCCTCAAGTATTTTAATGCAGCTGAAAGATTACAGACTCAATATGCTTCTATCTACTTTGAATTGTACCTAAACATCGCCCGCTTAAATTTCAGGCAACACGAGTCATGTGCTTTAAAGAAAAAAGGCTATCATATAAGCTAGAAGTCTACTAATATCTTAAAAAGCTATAAAAGCAGATCTCTCATATTGTATTTTACTTATCTTTCATATCATATTTAAAAAGTTTTAATAAAAAAAAAAAAAATTGAGCAAAATCGACTATCGTCCAAGAGTATGAACTTTGAAAGTTTAAGTAAATCCTTATTAAGGGGATCCTTGAATTGGCAATTGGCCAGCATCTTGTGACGTCATCACGGACAACTCTCCATTCCTTCCATGATACATTAATTTTTCGAAAAAACATTGTTACTATAATTTGAAAATTTCAAACTAAGCGAATCAACACTAAGATTCTTCCAAACAATCACTCGCCAAATGTGCCACTATAGCCATTCATTTATACACCGGTTGTTGTATGTCCGGACAGGTTGGTTGTCCGGACAAAACGGCAATTTTAGGAGTTTTGTGATCAATATTTCTTCAACTGATAGACTGTACTATCAGACAATATTATAACAAAGAATAAATATTCACAAATATTTTTGCTGTTAACTGCATGAATTTTGAGAAAATCCAAAGCAAAAGACGGTGATTTTATCTGCTTAAGTGTCCGGACAACGGACCCCCCATCCTACTCAAACAATAAATCTGAAAAATAGAAATGAATTTCTATTTTTCTTGAAAATAAAGAAAATGTTAAATTCTGTGTACAAAATGAATGGAGAGTTGTCCGCGATGATGTCACAGATGCTGGCCAAATTGCCAATTCAAGGATCCCCATAGAGGCATACATGTAGAAATTAAGGATTTACCCAAACTTTAAAAAATCATAACTCTTGCAGATCTAAGTTGTAAAGTTAGTCTTGAACAGATTGTCCGATTTTGCTCAAATTTTCAGTGTTTACTCTTCTTGCTCTTCTTCATTCACTGGAAGTATATTGATGTATGGGTTACATTCTCCTTTAACAGTTAAGGCTGTAATGACATGTTCATTTGACAAGCTGAGTCTAACAATTATGGTAAGAGTGCCCAAGTCTGCGCAGTCTGCGCACCCACGTAAATGCGCAATTTTCGTAGAACAAAACATCAGACTGACGTCAATTTTCAATCTTAACCTCAACAATCCATTTTGATACCAAAAACTGCGAAAATAATTGATTACAAATGAGTTTCAGCAAGTTTCATTT
>CALNVZ010001649.1:0-12281 GCA_940671915.1 Paracentrotus lividus
GCTATGTTCACACGGGACCATCGGGGTTTTAGTCCTCGAGGACTGTATCCTTAAGAATTTAAACCCCGACGGCATGTTTTCGAGTTACGTTCACACTGAGTGCATATCCTCGGGGATAGTTATCCCTGAGGATAAGCGAGCGGCGCGATGACCGGAAGTAGAACATGTACTCTCCAAGAAGTACAGTATAGCTGTATAACTCCAGTTCGAACCTTCTTTTTTTTATAATAAACAACAAATAAATAGATGTATCGACCACCGACTATCGACCGAGTTGTCTCTGCATGCAAGCTCTGAACCGAGTGGAAAGTTGCAAAAGTGCACGACACTTACAAAAAGAAAAACAAAAATAAAACAAGCCGGCAGCTACAGTCTATTTGACTTTTTTTTTCATTTTCTTTTTGTATTGTATATTTCTATTTTAACTTTAAATTTATACCAATAATATATCGATATTTTAAGTTTTTCTTTCAAATGTATGATTATTATTTATTTGATAAATAAAAAATGAAGTTTAGGTATCGTGCTAGTTATGCAATCGGCAGCGCTGTTAATTTTTAAAGCGCGCAAAGTTTCGTAAGGTACTGAACCGGAAGTTTAACTTGCACAAGAGGTCACTCTTATCCTCGAGAACAGTAACTCCAAGTTAAAATCGTGTCCACACGGTCAAACGCGCGATCGGAGGCCACCCACCGCTTGGAGTTTCGAGCCTTAACCCTAAGATCTGTCGAGAACATAAGTAGCGTTCACACGGTAGGCCTTAACTCCAAGTTAACTCCAAGTTATCCTTAAGAACATAGTCCTTATCCTTAAAGGATAACTTGGAGTTTACTTAGGCGAGGGATCAAAAATGTCGATACCATGCCCGCCGCGGCCTCTCTTACTTTCGCGTCCGGGCCGCATTTTTGGATTAACCCCGGCAGGCGGCGGCCGGTAGTAGGCTAGCGGAGTGCAAATAAGCATGCGCTAGCCGCGGCCTGCCGCTCAGAGCATGACTTCAGTAAAACCTAGTTTTAATGACGTCGTTTGGCCGCGGCTGGTAGGCAGGGCAGCCTCCCCCGGCCAGCCGCTTACATTAATGAGATCGTCTGACCATGGATCGTAATAAGATGGTCTGACGCATCTTTTTTGATTTCTATGGTCTGACGTAGCGTAGACCTTTGGGTTGGAGTATGATGGCGCTCGTTAAGCTGATGCACATTTTAGTGTGCGCGCTCTTTAATTTCTTGACTTTTTTCGGATTTGAGGGTGAGGGACAAGAATAGAATATATTCGTAGTGCATATTATTATCTTTTCCCCGAATATCTAGTTCCAGTGGCGTATCTAGGGTCAAGTGCGCCCGGGGGAAATGTTGACTTTGCGCCCCCCCGGTCTACTCCAGTTCTGTTCAACGATTTGCTTTAGTTTATGAGTGGCATATACATGTCCCCAGACCTGTGGATGATTTGCTGTCCATGCATACACATAGCTTATCAATTTTTATTTACCTCTGCAAATATTTTTAATTTAATGCGAGCGCGAAGCGCGAGCGAAAAATTCTAGATTCTAGGTGCCAAATTTGTCTTAAAATTAGGATTAGGAGGGCACACAATTGATCTTAATCTTTATAGACATGAAAGAGGGATGCTACAAAAATTGAAATTAAGGGCGCCGAGTTCATCTTCAGTATAGGCCTATACAGGGGCGCAAAATTGACCCGAAACCAAAAAGGTATTAAACCTAGAAACTGACTGGAAACTTTGAGGCGCCAAAAAGTTAAACTTAGTGGCGCTATCAAGGGGGGGGGCGCCTAAATTAATAATGGGAGGAAGCATGACCCCAATTTGCAATGTGGATCACCGATCTCCTTTTTCTTTTCTTTTTTTCCTTTCTTTTTCTTCTTTTTCTTTTTTTTTTTCTTTTTTCCTTTTTTTTTTGCGCCCCGCCTTAAGCTCCGGCACGTGCCCCCCTAGATACGCCACTGTCTAGTTCTACCCATAATTTCAAATCATATTATGATATAATCATAAACTTGAGTTTGAAAATTTTTTGCGATTCTTGTCAAAACAACTGTATGCAGCAAGGGTGGTGATTCCATGTTACGAATGGGGTACGGAAACGGAATAAAGTATAACTGTATACACGAAATTGTAGAATGATCAACGCACATTATGCAGAAACAAATGACAATTGTTTCAGGAATATAATTATAAACATATAAAGCAACATTCCAGAATAAATAATGGCTACCTGAAAATGAGTACCACCGTTAAATCACTGTAATTGTTTTGTGAGCTCGCGATCGAAAATTTGATTTTACATGAAATAAATCATTGTATTCAATAGCTTGATAATCACTGCCCTTAATTGAAAAATACAAATGCGAATCGCAGAGTTGAAAAATCCCAATTAATTATGTGTATTAAATAGTTTGTTTATCCCGGTCTTAAATACGACTTATTCTAATAAATGCGCAGCGCCGCGCGATGTGGGAGAAACTGGCTTCGTAGGGACCTGAAAGCAAAGATTTATACTACATTTTATCATTTCCATTGCATCTTTTGACAGGTGGGCAAATTTATAAAAAATCTATTCAAAAAGCTTAGGATAGTTAGAACTGTTAAGTAGTGAAAACATGGAAAGACATGCTCGATGATACCCTAAGGAAAAAAAACTGAGGGGAACACACCCCCTCCCCCACTTCGCCGAATCGCCACCTATGAATTGGAGGGAATTATTACTATACTCGAATGGCATAGGTAAAGCATATCCAAAGATTACATACAGGCGGCAGGATCCAGCCCCTAAACAACCCTTATTCTATGATTGTTCATCACTACCCCCCCCCCGCTTATCGTGTATCTTTTGACTTCGCCTGATGTAACGGACAAAAACTTGGTGTCACCAAATCTGAAATTCCAAAACTGGTTTTAAGACCCCTGTATGAAATCCTGGATCCGTCAGCTGATTTATTATGT
This sequence comes from Paracentrotus lividus, assembly GCA_940671915.1. Lineage (NCBI taxonomy): Eukaryota > Metazoa > Echinodermata > Echinoidea > Camarodonta > Echinidae > Paracentrotus > Paracentrotus lividus. Next base: position 2,959 of record CALNVZ010001649.1, read on the forward strand.
ATATTTGTCTTTCCAAAAATTGAAGGGATTAACTACTTCGCACATATTCAAATATAGATCAACGTGAAACAAAATAAAAAAATTCCACATGAATATATTAATACCAGCGCGGATCCAGAGAAGTACCATTTCAATTGGTCACGTGCTGTGACCCGAAATTAGGCACAAATCTTGACTTTTAAGTGCCTTATAACTTCAACAATTTTAAAGATTTATATTGATTAAATGTTTCTATATATGCTAACATATTTTGTTCGGCTACATTATTTAGAAAAAAAAAATTTGTTTGCAATACTGCAAGTTCAAGGCCAGAGAATCAAAGAGTGGGTAGTGGGTGACTCTCACAGAACCGGCATGATTTTGACAGTTCAATTTTCATTCTGAAAATTCCTGCTGAGTTTAAACTGATAAAATGTTACTTATTGCTGCTGAGATATGCATTATGGACCTGTTAACCAAAAAGACGACCTGGATCGGGGTCATCTCTGAAATTTCTTTTCTTTATCTATTTATTTTATATCGTTCGGATGTACGGGTCACGTGTGTGACATTTAGTGGGTCACGTGTGTGACCTATGCAAACTGGTACACAAAATGAAATATTATACATGTTACAATAAATGTAATTTTGGCAAATTATTTTTTTCGCCTGTGTTAAAACTTTATGAACTTACAAACTAATCAGTCAATGGGGCTGGTTGGTAGCTGTCAAGCTGGGGGCGGGCCGACAGGTGGGAGGGCCCACGCTGCCCCTATAATATCTCGCCTCTGCCTGATCACGGCCGGCGCTGGCGAAAATTTACACGATGAAGTGCTGGCGATTGTTAACTCAGTACAAGACATGCACTGTTAATTTTCACAAAATAAATGTTCATTTATTTTTATATAATTAATTATGCTAATTTATTGCATTGCATGAAATCATACTTATTTGTCTACTAATTGAAAACTAAAGCTTCTGGAATGCTAACTTTTCGTGTTTAACATATTTTTATATGATTTCAACATTGTACTTGGAAAAAAACTTGTATCGAAATCAATTCTTATCGTTATTTTTATTGAAATTTATGAATTTCTTATGTATTTTCTTTGTTTTTCAACTTTTGTTTCTTTGTTTTTTTTCGCAAAAAGTATTGCAGACCCATTTTGGAGCATAGTGATGTAAAATAAATTCATTTATCAATGAAAGTGAAGATAATCATACCATCAGTCACACACGTGACCCAGTGGGTCACTGTGTGTGATTATTTGTTTGCCCTAATTACAATCAAACTAAAGCTTTTCCGTGGATCCATATTGGTGGATGCAAGGATAAATTTAGATCTAGTTTGGAGAAAAAAAATAATATACCAGTGCATGGTTAATGCGGCCGGTCACAACTCGCCGTACCTTCGCGTGCAACTCCTACGATGGATTTCGTAGAAAATTTCGCAGGCGGGGTCACCTCGCAGGTACAATGCATGTCGACGTGCAGAAAGTTTTTACAATACCCTTACTTGATTTGGTTTTTTCAGGAAATCGCAGACGTTGAATTAGGACTGTGGTGCATTGCACATGCAACGCAGGCTACGTCCGATGGACGTGCCCGTAGCCTACGACGAGTGTGTGACCGCCGCATTAGTAGGCATAAACTTTTTGGTGTTTTCTTGGTCCGTGTGCGACATTTTAAGGTAATTAACTTCCATAGTCATTGTCTTAATTAATCAATCAACAACATAAATTTTTTTCTGTAAGATTTAAAGGACAGATGTAAATAATGATAATAATGACATTAATCAAAGTTAGGAAGTCAGCAGATCCATTCAGTCAGGGTTAAAAAAAGTGATATTTTACGTACCTTTTTTCTATCTAATTATCATCTATGTTAATTTATGCAAATGAGCATGAAAAAAATTGCAAAAATCACGAAAAAAAATCAGTCATGAAACTTTAGACATTGCTTTATTTGAATAATGCAGCTTAAAATCAAGAAGCAAACCTTTATTTTTGTCCCAAAAAGTTCACTTTTTCAAAGATTGCCCAGGAAAGGACTTTAACGGGGTGCGCGAAAAGGTATAGCAAAAATTTGGATGTAACGTCACGCTAGCGGAGCGATAAGTCAGGACGGGGAGGGGGGGTGTGAGGGGCTGGGAGGGGTTAATTCTTTTTCGGCCTCAGCCGTCAACATGCATTATCTTTAAGGAGTATTAGGTGCTGTCGTTCATTTGCCATCGAGAAGCTGACAAGCAACAGAAAAAGGGTTCTTTCGTAATTTCAACGTGGAGAGGGGGGGGGATATAAGAACATAAAAATCGTGTATATAGAGTGCATGGATACTGTTTGGTGGAATCCTTAGGGGGTGCTGTCAACTCCGACGCCCCCGCCCCCCCCCCCTCGATTCCGTGCCAGCCATATGGCGACCTGAAGAAAGAATGTTTCGTTTGTCATTCTACGGATTTTTTTTTTTTTTTTTTTTTTTTTTTTTGTGCGAATATTGACCTTAACTTGGTTCTTTTACACACAAAACATTTTAAAATACTCTTGGCTTTTGTTTTGTTCGTAAATAGAATATACAATGGACAAGGGATGAAGGGTTGCACATTTCTCGTCCCTGTATCAATACAGGGACACTTCAAAAGAAGAGCGCCCGTTCGCGCGCTGTACATCTCCGATAAATACGGTATTAGGAATCGGCAATTACAGAGAGCGACGTTCATGACTAAAATTGACAGTAATTAATTAACAACCAAAGACTCGGCATTTGGGGGTATTATAATCTCCCCATTAAGCCCCCCCCCCCCCATAGAATCAAAAAGAGAGTAGAAGGATTATCCCCATTCACGCTCCACACACCGAGATGGCACCGCGCGAGTGCGCCACCGCCAATTTGTCTAGACAACAAGTTGTAGAAGCCTAATTCAACTCCGTGCTTAATGAATGCTTAACTTTTCACTTTGAAATGACAATTTGTTGGCTTAAACCTTTAAAAATAACCTTATGCAATAGCATAGAGGGTAACATTAGCTTATTTCGGCCTTTTTGATTTCTGTAAATAATGTAAAATGAAGCAATGTACTTGGGTTTTACCCGGGTTTTTATCAATAATTTATTCACGTCCCACACGTTGAGCCGGTGTATGTGAATCATATTTTTATCTTCATATGGATATATTCCGGATATTGAAAATATAAAGATTCTTCTGCTTCTTTTTCCTATCTCTTGGTTCTTCTTCCAAACGAACCAGATAATAGTGGGGAACTTGAATAAAGAAACAAAAAACAAACGCGCAATGCGATTCTCATACAAATTTCTATTCCATGCCTCTTTCTCGATCTTTCTCTCTCTATTCTCATCCTCTCTCTTGATTCCTCTGTTCATCATCAGTGTTTTCTTTCTTACTCTTCTCTCTCTCTCTCAACCTCCTTTAATTCAATCCTATTCTCCAAGTTATTTCTCTCTTCTCTCTCTCTCTCTAAGCTAATGTTTTATCTCTCTACGAGTTCACCCTCCCCCCCCTCTCTTCTCTACTCTCTGTACCTTAATATATTCTTTTATCTGCTTCCTATCTCTCTCTTCATTTCTTGTCTTTCAAATTCCATATTCATCCCTTCCCACAATTTTCCCTGATCTATAATCATATTAACAGTTGCTAATTTCTCAAATTACCATTCTTCATATAAAACTCCCCCCCCCTTTAATATTGGTTAATAACAGTTATAAATTTGGAGTCTAAATTTCAACGTCTGACTGATTTTTATCTTTTAGTCATGCATTATCTTCAGAATGGTCAAGAAACTGTACATGGTTTTTCCATTATCCAGTATCAAATTAATGATGATTAATTTCTGAGATCTCAAAACAGATGCACTATTTACACGTGGCTACATTAACATTCTTCAATGAATGAATGAAGTCCCCCCCCCCCCCCCCCCGCTTATCAACAAAATATATAAAAGGCCGATGTGTCATGAATGGGATGAAAAATGCGTTTACGGTCCAAAAATTTGTCAGAAATGTACATTGTTACAACACAAACACCTTCTAGTTTCTTAATGGGTCAAGTCAAACATGTTTCTAAAAGTATAATATATTTGAAAGCTGATACTTGTAAGGAAGATGATTACATATTTTGTGCACTGTACGAAAGCTATACAGTCAATGTTACAAGAAATATAGTTTTAAAAAGATTCACCCAATTTCAATGGCACAACTAATTTCATTATTATTTTGCATTAAATTAATAAATCAACCTTAGATGTGTCAATAAACCTTATGTTTTCTCAAAAATACTTAACTTGTAAATACAACATTTTTCTTTTCCATCGCGGCTACAGAGTTATAAAAAAGAAGATTTTTTTATTCTTCAAAAAACTGGCAGAAACTTTGTTTTTCAATATTAAAATACCACTTCCAACAACGTTATACGAAAAATATGTTTCTCATTTAATTGATGTATCTACACACATGCAAGGAAAATGGGTGAGAAATCACAAATCTTGCTGTTAAAATGCCTGTAATGCATTGTCTTGAGCCGTCCGCGTGCAATTGAGTTTGTTTTAATTGATTAATTCATTTTATTTAATGACTTTTGAAAAATCTACAATCACATTTATTTAAAACCAGATAAATTCCGAAGGATTGAGTATCGCTCAACCTATAAGGACCTGTTGGGTCATAAATATATAAATCAGCAAAGAAAAATAAGATACAAAAATGGGAATTCCCTTAGCTTTAACACTGCCTCCACCGTAGGATCCTCCACCGTAGGATTCCTCCCCCACTTACGTTACACACTCAAAATAATTTGTATTTAAACTGTGGACAGGCAAAGGTGAAACAGAATTTAGCCTCGATAATTATACTACAATAAAAGACTTGTCACAGCTATGACTTGTACTTTGTTTTCATCTATGCGGAAAAAACATAAAAAGTTTTCCCATCCAAATGGTAATGTCCTCCACCTTTTACTATACCCCAATCATGTGACACATGACCAAATTACAGGTCGTCAATGGCAAGAAATTATTTGGATATTTTTTATTTGTTAGCACTATTGGACTGATAATGTACCCAATTGTACTGGGTATTTGTGAATGAACACATGTAACCGTTCTGAGATATGCATGATAAAACAAAAACAGGCCAACTTTAAATTTTTAGTTAAAGACTCCGTTTTATCCTGTTACAGATATTTAGGGGAAAAGATGTTTTATATGAAGCATGGCAATTGAGAAATTATAGGACTTTATAATCAGTGGAAAAGGTGGGAAGGGATGTAATATGGAATTTGAAAGAGACACAGTTTACGAGAGAGATAACAGCTTAGAAAAATTAAAGTAACCAAAGAAAGAAAATGAGGGGAGAGGGAAGTTATACAGAGATGAACATTAAGAGCTAGAGAAGAGAGAAAATCGGAAAAACAGGGTTGAATAAGTAGCTTGCGAGTGAGTAGAGAGAAAAACAATGTTTATAGTGGAACCAAAGAGAGAGAGAGAGAGAGAGAGGGAGGAGGGTGGAGAGAATAGAGAAAGAAATATCGAGGAGGAATGACGAAAAGCAGAAAAGCTAGTGAGATATGACTTCTTCAAGTTCCTTTATTATGTTTGTTCGTATTGAAGAAGAACCAGAGAGATAGAAGAAGAGATAAAGAAGAGAAGAAGAAGAGATGATCGAGGGAAGAAGAAGATATATTCCATTGTAGGCTAATATGATTCATTTAACAGGCTTCAACGTGTGGGACCTGTGAATGAAATTATGGGTAAACCCGGGAAATAAAACACATGTAAATACTTCATTTTACCGTATTTACAGAAAACAAGACCCGAAATGATTAAAGTTATCCTCTATGCTATTGACAAGTTTTTTTAAAGGTTTTAGAGAACACCTTTGGCCGATTGTTTAACATTAACAAGTTAACCATTCATTAACACGTAGTTGAATAGCTTTTACAACTCATTTGTGCTAACAAAAATGCGCTGGCGTTCTGCGACGGTGCGCGTAACGCGCTCTAATAATCCTTCTACTCTCTTTTGATTTCTATGCCCCCACCCCCCTCATTCAGACGCTCAGAACAATGCGGTAATTCTCCCATTGACCCCATCCTCTCTACTCCCCCGATCGATCAGCCACCCTTGACAATGGGGTGCTCCCCATTGAATTCTCCCTGGCTCGGTGTTACCAACGTTCACGCCTTAGCGTGGAATGAAGGAACACTATATCACGTACAGTGGTCGTTTATTTTTTCTTTTGGTGCGATAAGTCGAGCCTTGGAAATGAAATAACTTAATACATTTGTGTACATTTTACTCTATATAATTAGGGCATATTTTTTTTTAAAGCAGTACGAACTAACAGCCTAGCTCGTATAGCACCAACTCAAGTCATCAACTACTCGATTCTCCCCGATTCCTAGCCAAACAGGCGCGTTATCCACGATTTCAGACCCCGTGGGGCCCGACGTGATTTTGCGCCTCCCCCCCCCCTCCGCCAAGACTAGTAAGCGAGCGGAATTTTGATGTTTCCGAATTATAGTTGCATATCTCGGGAACATAATAGGAAAAGCCCCTTTCAAAAATACTAGCGAGCGCGAACGCGCGAGCGAAAATTTTGAAGAGGAGCGAACGTTCATCGACTAAAATTGAAGTAATCAATAAACAACCAAACAAAGACCTCGGCAATGGGGAGGTATCCCAAAAGCCCCTTTTTCGATTTCTAGCCCCCCCCCCAGTCAGCGCCGCTCAGAACATGCGTGGTATCTTCCCATTCACTCCCACCCTTCCACTCCCCCGATCGATCGCCACCCTTTGACATGCGAAAGGAGTGATCTTCCTTTAATTCTCCGTGGCCTCGGTTCATTACACCGTCCGGCTTATACTTAGTCACACAGCGACCCGCCTCCAAACGACATCTCTAGCACGCCATTTCATAGGTAATGTAATATACTTAGTCGGTCTGGTGACGCGTTCGGAGTCCGGTACTCACCGGTGAGTGTGACTACGGTATAGCCGGGAACCGGGGTGGGGAATGAAAGGGAACATATCACAGGGACGTTATTTTTTCTTTTGCGTGCATATAAATCATTCCTTGGAAATGAAATAACTTAACATACATTTGTTCAAAGTAGCGCTTTCAGAAACACCTTAAGGTAGATAAATGTATTAAAGACGCTATATAGGCTACATGCAGTAATATGGGCTACCAGGTAATATTGACTATGATGATCCGATAATGCGCTAGTTTTCCATTTTCCGCAGGGTTAAAAATCACACCACGCTCCCTGTCATATCGAAAATCCGATTTTAAAACCAAGCAACTCAATGCGATATGATCGCCATCATCTCTAATTTGCCAATCACAGCAGAAAAAAAAAAAAGATATCACCGCTCACTCCATCTGATCGCTGATCAATTGGAAAAGGGCCGGCATTAACTGTGTGTTACGTATATTAAAAGCAAATGCACGGCATTTCTATTGATCTTGCGGCCTCAGTTTCAAAACCATTCACATTTCTTTACCCCTAGGCGATAGTTGCGTCTGTAAACAAACGAAGATCAAAAACTCGACGTCTTTTGATTCCCAATTGAAAAATGGAAAGTGATTGTTGAGACCAGGATTTTGTGGCCCAATTGTTTTATCTATAGTTATATATAGAAAACAATCATAATTCATGGATTCTTTACCTAACACTTTTCAAAATTTCCCCAACATCAGAAATATCCAGTATAACCTAGTAACCAAGACATATCAATGATTTGAGAGAACCACAACTAGTTTCGAATCACTATTGTGTTAAATGAAAGAGTAATGAATCAGAACCAACTGAATCAATTTTCGTTTTGCAAAGACAGGTGCCGGGCCTTGGGTTTCTCATTTCTTCAACGGGAAATACTTCTCCCTCAATTATATTTCTCCCTATTCATAAAGAAAGAAGGGAAATGTAATCATGTATTCATTCCAGAACTACAAACATTGACACAAATGGTCTCCTTAATTTTCACTCGTTTGAAACGCACCCACATGCTGCTGTCTTTAATGGCAACTGGAAACCGAGCTGTGCATTAAGTCATTTTTTAATTGTATCTTACTCTATGATGTTCCCTCATGTAGTGCTAACATTTCATTTTTGCACTCTTTTGCTTTGTGCAGAAGGTTAGGAGTCGGTATATGGTTTTGATGAGTAACCGTACAAAACTGATTCCTTTTGCTATTTTGATGATTAAGAAAAATATTGCAGTCATTTCCAAAACAATAACTACAACACAAAACATATTCAAATAGATTTAATTTTATATTATCTCACAGATATGAAAATACTGTAACTTAAATGCTCATCATGTACCACCTCTTCCCCCTCCAATCTCCTGCCATCGTGGGGGAGAGAGAGAGAAGAGATAGGTGGTAGAGAAATATAAAAGCAATAATCATTTCACTTAGAAGGTTAAATTTCTGACCAATGACAACAGAGTTCGGAAGATTAAGACATGTGTTGATACAGTTCCTGCTGTCGAATTTTCATTTTGACCCTTCATAGTGTACATGGATTTATTGTTTTTATATAGCACATAACCTGAATCCTGCATCATCGGTGCCTTCGAAATGGAACATTTTCAGAACGCCAACCGGACGAGGAGCATGCCTCGTGGCATTGCATCGCACTTATTGATAGGTGGCGAAATGTTGTAATACACGCAAAAATGGGCATGCAGTGATCGATTTTCGTAATGTTTATTATTCTTAAATTCTATTTTGATGCTGGTCAAAATCTAAGCATATGCGAACATTCATAGAATTTGCTTATATTATTTAGTACATTTCATATCCCTAAAGTGTTGTGGATGGCTAACCTGGGAGAAGTCACAATTTGAGCAACCACCTATAGTTCTATATGGGCTACTTGAAGGAAATATGTCGTGAGCGCCAGTGGGCGCCACCAAAGTTGTATAGCGCCATATTTCGTTCATATAAATTGTTTCGAATTATACGTCGTGAGGATCTGATGCCAAAATTTTCCTTCGAGAAAAAAGCTAAAACACCTGGTACGGTAAAAAAGTACTTCAATTTTTTTTATCCTGATTGTAAAATTTGACATTCACATAATGTGGATGTGAACAAAGTGTTGGGGGGCAACCTCACATTGTTAGTATATTTAGTAAGCTATAACTTAATTTATTATCATCAATATCGTTCTACAGGTCAATAGTTATAATGAAGGGGGGACTGTGGCATCTGAATGATTAGCTTTTCAAAGCAACACTTATGCATTCAGGTAACTATGCGGCAGTCCAAATGGCGGAAATAATTCTGCGTACTGAATTGGATTATGCATCAATCTCATCTCTCCTCATT
>CALNVZ010001652.1:0-10631 GCA_940671915.1 Paracentrotus lividus
TGTACACGTAATGCGGCGGTCACAACTCGCCGTACCTTCGACGTGCAACTCCCTACGATGGATTTCGTAGAAAATTCGGGCAGCGGAGGTACCTTGCAGGTACAATGCATGTACGACGTACAGGAGGTTTTTCCAATACCCTTACCACAGAAACGCAGGAATCGCAGAAATTGACCCAGCACCTGTGCATACATTGTACTAGGAGTGGGCTATAAATGGGTGATTTTTTGTTTTGCCCTGGTAACAGTTTTTTTCTGTTCCATATATCCTACCTCAAAATAAAATGACAAAATTTTTGACTTTGCATCCCACAAAAAAGTGTGCAGGGCAAAAATCCAAGATGGCCGCCATTTTCCTGAAAAATCACATTTTCAGCCATAATTTTGCCATTTTGGGGTTGGGGTCTTTTAGCTGGTTTTGGTGTCTAATCCTATGAATTGGAGGGAGGGCTATTTTTTTGCAACAAGAAGTATACACACCCTTCACCTGTAAGAAATAACCCTCTATATCCTCTGCATTGGGGGCTAATTAGCCCCGGCCCCCTTGACATTTTTTCTTGATAATCTGTCAATGCAAAAATATTTCGGACAAAAATATTCTGGACTTTTTTCATATGACATTTCACACACATTTTAAGACCCTATAATTGCGACAATTGGAGCATCGGTTGCAGAGAAATAACACTTTTCATGACCAATCCTTTAACCCTATTCAGACTGGCATTTTCAAAGGGAGATTTGACTAGGGGGGGGGGGGTCAATTTGACCCCCCCTGAAGTCTCGGGCCGCAGATGATCGATTGCCGTGAAATTTTGCACGAACGTTGCTGCTGCACATGTAAAAGGGTGCGCTGATATGTTTTTTTTAAAAAATTTCACATATTTAATTATGCTAATTTATACATACTCACGTATGCAAATTAGATTCTTTTTATTGAAATCGTTAATATTTTCATTAATAAATATAGTTATGAACCCCAAATTTTTTCTAAAAGTTACTGGAGTAGCATAGACAACACTATGAATTGACAAATTCAGAAATTTCAAATAATTTGTAATTCTATTGTTCTATTCTTATGTATTTCTTGTTTTTGTAATTTTTTTTATGCTTGAGAAATGTATTTGATAATATAAAGACCAATTTAATTAATAAAAGGCCTCGAAGAACAATTACAAGTGTTAAAAGCAATTTAGAAAAAAGCAGTATTTTGTACACAAACGCATGCAAATGACGATTTTCGTTCAATTTTGGCCTGACATGCGATTACATAATGTTGCGTAACGCAACAAACGGAGTGTCCGATTTTCGAACTTGGTGTCAAAAGTTGCGGGACACTTGAAAGAAAAAAGTCATAAAAGCGCCAGGTGCGATTCGCTAGCGGTTGCGCGGCAGGCGTTCGCGATTTTGTTCAGGGGGGTTCAAATTGACCCCCCCCAGTCTGAATAGGGTAATAAAAAAAGCGATTCCAATGCTTTTGTGTGTAAAATGTATTGGTGCAAGTGCATGTACAAATTGATCTAATTTAATATATTTCCGTCCATTCCATCCCTGAGATCTCATCTATTTATAACTAAACTGTGACGCAAACTTGGTGTGTCCAAATCTCATCATGTATTTTACAAGAATACATAGTCAAATTTAGATATCTTTGTTATTGTGCAATAAAAACATTATTCTGACAAACATTATAGGTAAAAACCCATATACATTTGTAACACACATAAGCATTGGAAACCGCTATTTTTTGTGATATGGTCACAAAAAGTGCTATATCTCTGCACCCTACCGCCTGATTTTTGCGAATAGGGTCTTAAATGTGTGTTGAGATGTAAAATAAAAAAGTTCTGAAATTTCAGCACAAATAATTTTTGCACTGAAAAGTTGTAGCGAAAAAACTAAGAGGGGCGGGGCTAATTTAGCCCCCAATGCAGGATATTGAGGGTTTATTTCTACAAGTGAAGGGTGACACTACTTCTTGTTGCATAAACAGATAGCCTGCCTCCAATACATAGGATTAGACACAAAAGCAGCTAAAAAGACCCAAAAATGGCAATAATTATGGCTAAAATGTGATTTTTCAGGAAATCGGCGGCCATCTTGGATTTTGTCCCTGCACCACTTTTTTGTTGGACGCAAGGTAAAAATTTTGTCATTCATGTTGAGGTAGGATATATGGAACAGGAAAAAACTGTTACCAGGAAAATAACAAAAACCACATTTTATACCTACTTATACCCATCCTAATTGTACATGCAACGCAGACTACGTGATGGCACGTCCCCAGTGCTACGACGAGTTTGACCCCGGCTATAGGTAAAAACTTAGTGACTATGTAAATGATAATGTATAAGATTGATCCAACGTAAAATATACTGTATTTCTATGCCGTTATCTGCATAGCATAGCAATATACACTATCCTTGTTACGTAATTTAAATGAGCAAGGGTATTTTTTTCTCAGGATTTTATAATGTAGTTATAATATTCAAAATGTTTCCATTTATCTTACTCTGTTTTTCTCTCAGTCTGTCTTTCTGCTGTGGTGGAGGTTCCTGGATATACCTTAGCACGAAACTTCCAAACTCTTTCCGTACGAGGGGCGAAGTCCCCTGAATATATGTACAGGAGAATCAAATATTTCATACTGCAAATCATATTACACTTACATGTACTAAACACAAATTGTCACCTGTGCTTTTTTTCCACCATCCATCTCCTATACATGTTGCAAAAGAAACGTTCACATCATAGCCAAAATAAATGCAAACAAAATTGTCATCAATTTGTCTATATAATTCATTGACACAGTATTCACTAAAAGAACGAAACAGTCATCTCTCCTTTTTGGACCACCAATCGCCATGAGAGATTACTTTGCAGTTCCATTTTTATGGCTAAGCTTGTGTTCCTAAATCTTACAAGTTCCATAACCACTCTGATATATCCTGTAGTAATAATCCATATGAATTGGTATCTCCTGCCTCTTGCCTGAAATCGTCCCACTTTGACCTCGCACGCCCAACTCTCAATATGGGCTCTCCTAATCGGATACATAATTGTTAATAACACAATGACTGATTACCATAGACAAATCTGAACAACAAAGATTCAAAGAAACTAAATCACATTAGATGCAAAACCTTGTCCCAATGCACTGTATGGTGTGAGACATGTGCTGGTGAGATGGCGATAGAAATATAAACGTTTAGATGTGTGTTGCGGAGGGTCTGAGAAAACCTGGACCGGACATAAGACAACATAATACTAACTTAACCAAAGTTGGCAAAAACCTACGTGTAATAAATAATATGTCAGCAAATTGCATATTTTTGGTCATAATCCAACAAGAACTGAAACATTGAAAAATATATCAGCAAGGTTGCAATGAAGGTAGTCGGAGACAAGGGCAGTACAGAACTGAAGATGGACAATGGCATCAAAACATACAGCCTCTCCCTATTGCAGCTTCATCGCCTGGCACAAGACAGAGCTATTTGAAAGCATTACAACAGGGTCACAGAAGGGTCAGACATGACCTGTATGACATGATCGAATGCAAACACTGATTTGTTAAGTTATACAACAGCTATGAATGGTAAAGTACATTATCATATTCACAAGTGTCGTAGTCTAGCGGCAGATTACTGACGGGATGCAAAGGTGTCAGTTTGATTCCCTGCACAGAACTTATTACCACTTCACAAAGGGCAATAAAAAATGCCATATGGCCGCAATAAGTACAATGGAAGGATATGTATGATAAAATCTGTAAACAGTGAATAATATCATTGCTCGAGCAGTTTAACTAGAAAAGCGCTATGGTAATACCAGATATTATTATCATCATCGTAAATTTACATTGTTACCTGGGGCAAAGGAAGCCTTAGAAGCTTTCTTAAAATACGAAGTGCACGATATTCCAACCACTGTATCATTAGAGCGTGGTCTAATGATCAGTCCTATAACAAATATTCTGAAAATTGTGACCCATATTCCTGGAGACTGGTGTTGGGGCAATAAAATACAGATAGTCTCATTACTGTGATGTGACACTAGACCATATCTTGCTCTGCCTGCGGTTGACACATAGTTCCTTCAAGGTCACCATAAAGGTCGCATATTCATCAGAGCTGTGTGATTGGTGGCACAGGTTGATTCAGAAGTTGTCACCTTGAGACCCCCACATCGTTGTCGAAACAGGGTCTTCAGAATGCTGCAAGGGTGTAATTAGTAGGGATACATATACAGTGCCGAAAAAAAGATACTGGACCTATTCATTTAGCACCCAGATATAAACAGAGATCAAGATACATTTAATTTGGAAGTATCTTTAGTTATGAGGCGAAATGGCATTAAGTTAATGCACTTCCTGGCTAACCGCCACATTGCTAACTCCGGCCTCGTCGGAATTCTGGCCGAGTTAGCCAGGAGGTGTTGATAATCGAAAATACTATTTGTGTCGACATTTGAGCATGGATAATGTTCACAGTTTTATTAATCAATTTGATTATGGAACGATGTGATATATAGCTGCTAGCGAACATTTTTTAAATAGTAAAAACACAAAAAGAGTGAGATTGATAAGTGCTGTGCATACCACGACGTGCAACGAAGTTACACAGATAGGCGGCCTAGGCGTCTCCCCGAACGTTCAACCTGCCGCCGCTCTGCACGGCGGCGGTGAATCCCATAAAAAAAAAAAACACGGCGCAATTGCGTGCGTATTTTCAGACTTAAAACTCACTGTGGGGCGGTTGATTACTTCCAAAAATGTTGGCTAGACAGCTCAGTTCATATACGGTTCTCACTTCCATATAAATTGTGATAAAAACGTGAATAACCCATGGCCATAGCATCACACAAATAAGTATTTACGCTCGTTGCAATATCTCCTGGCTAACTCGGCCCAGAATTTCCGGTGGGCCGATAGCCAGCGAGCCGAGTTATCCAGGCCCCTCTCTGCCCCTACTTCTAGAAGTAGTGGTATAATAGGCGATGTTCCACTAAAAATTAAATCATTTAAAGTTGTTTTTGCTGGCTAATTGGATAGAGATTTTAAAAAAGAAAATTTTGGTACTTGCATTATCAAATTGGGTGTTCATTTAAAAGATATGACCAAAAGTGTCCAGAATTACAATGAGCTGCTAAACACTTTTCAAGTTCAGACAAAGCCAGAAAAATGCAAAAAGCCAAGTTTATGGTCCTTTTGTCTTGATTTATCACATCATACCAAACATTTTCTTGTTGTATCAACATGAAATGAGAATTATAGTAATATATGGGCGTAGGTAGATTAACAAAAGTTGGCGACAAACTGAATGTTTGACAGTTGTCTCCGTATGTGATCCAATTGCCACCGTGGAAAAATACTCATAGGGCATGTTTCAATAGGAAACCCTAGACATAGCTATTTCATGTGTGGTGTGGCTCAGAGCTGAGTGTTGGAGAGGGTAGAATAATTTTAAAAACTTACATGGCCAGTGGTAAACGTTGTTCTTGTTTTTCATCCAATCATTTTTGTCGAAAAATAGTTTACATTTTATAGATATCCACTTTTCCTTTTTCAAATTATATTCCAATCTGAGAAAAATTGTCCACAGTCATAACATACATCCATCAGATACATTTGAACTACGCTGTATTTGTTTCATATCAATTTTTTCAAGGAAAAGTGATCACCTGCCTGAGGTATTTTCTAAGGAAAAAAAAAGAGAAACTGACCAATTAAGAATAAAAATGATTGATATTTAGCCACTGCCAAATTACATTTCGAAGCTGTTTTATTGAAAATTTGCTAATTCCTTGCTGTGTATTATTGAGTAGGCAGAACCTTAAGTGATGGGTTATTGTTTGCATCTGTAAATGATGGGTGACTACATCCATACAGTGAAGTGGAAACCGTTCTAACAGTGGGCTTTTTGCTGTTGTGTGGCCATCCTAGTATATTCAAGTTAATTCCCGCGCTACATTATAACAATGCCAGATAAACAAACAACACAGATGGTTTTCTAACAGGACTTTTAATACCTCAACATGACAAAAGTTGACACAGATGACGCGTTCCTAGATGATCGATAACACGAGACGTGACTCATTTACTTTATCCAGCATGACCCGGATAATTCTACTCGGAAATCCATACGGAATCATACATAGATCACTCCACAGATATAAAGAGTGAAATACATATCTGACTACAGTTTTAGATACTTAGTCAGAGAAACGTATCCAAGCACTAGTTCAACAAGATGCATAGGTATGTGTGAATAAGAATACATATGGACATCTCAATATCCACTACTATGGCACCTATGGTGCGCTAGATAGCTAAACAGCGATAGATGGATTCGCACATCGTCTCAGTCACTAAATGAACTTAATTTGGTTGGTTTATACTTACATGTACATTCATTTCTATTTTGTTAAAAGAAATATGATTCTTCTTCATTGCTTTCCCTATCCATCCATCATACTTTTTATGCGGGTTAATCCACTTTAAATTATTTATTCAAGATAACATATAGGACATTATGCAAGTTGTATGGAGTCATTAAGAAAATTTTGCAACCTTGCAAACGAAGAGTTATCCAGTATCTACATATGAAGCCGTGACTTATCATATATGTGAACTTGGATCTAGGCTTACTATCCCTGTCTACTCTGTAGATTACCCATAGACTGAGCCCGCAATGAATACTACGGCAGCATAAGTTCCATGGCAAATGTGCCGGTTTAATAGCCATAGATCAGCCTTTCGTCTCCAATCCAGGTTAAGACTTTATCTTAAATGGTTTACTACTTGTCTTTGATTATTACACTGCTCATTATGAGAAGGATTACATTGACATAGTGTTGTTATACCGATCTATTGGTGACCATATACCTTCAGGTTTATAAGTTAATAGATCAATGTAATAGTTTATTCACTTGGTATTGAATGAATGCATGTGGCGTATACCTCATGGGGTTCATTTATAAATAGTACTGTATCTCAGTGGATGTGATTGTACCTATAGATATAGATCATATAGTATATTTGCTTTTGGGCCTACATTGTATATCTTCAGTGTGCCCGGTACTTAGAATGAGATTATTTATATTGGACATGAAGGTAGCTAGGAGCACTTCATACAGATTGGACGGACGATAGTGAGAAATCTGTCGTAAAGAGAGATTTGAGGATGATACAAAGATCTAATATTGAAATAGTCGCGCAAGCCATATAGTCTTAGAAAGTGTATTTATATCTTGTTCAAGTGTAATAAGCATCAGGTACCAGGACTTACTACTCGTGTGGGGCGACTGGATCGCTTCCAGACTTACCTCCTGCCGCTTCCATTATTCTAATTCATCAGGAAGTCGACGACTCCAGGCGTTATATAAAGGAGAGACAATGACTGATGAGATGAAGAGGAGGAGTTTATGCAGCCGAAAGGTCTAATGTAAAGAGTAATATACCACAATTTTATTCATTAAACGAAAGGTCTTATGCTCCGTGCCAAACCATATAGCAGCATAAGAAACCTCGTCGATTGATAACACATGATAAAATGAAGATGTTCTACTGATCATCAGCATTTATTCCACTAAAAGCCAATGAGCAAACCTGAGCAAAATGTTTAGCAATTAGATGGTGGATAAAGAAAGTAGAGTAAGAGAATCTCGGACCAGTAAAACTCTATATCTTGAGAAGGAGATAACTAGTAAGAATATCGATGTAATAAATGTTCAGAAGATGACGACTCTAAAGCATCTATTAGAGGTATATAGACCTTGTTATAAACCCGATAAAGGTTAGTAAAATAAATCTACACATCTAAAAGAAAATAATAACACAAAAATAATCTACAGGAAGAAATGGATACAGAAGAAGGAGAAAACTATCTGAGAAGTCCATATAAAATTAATGAACAGATAATAAGAAGCGAATGGAGTAATTATATGAGAGTTGATCCCGTTCCATTATACTGATGACAATGGAGATAAAGTGTATCAATTACAAAGATCCACCTGTACAAATAGGGATTAATAAATTTGCGTGATGCATAATTTGATTTGATGATCTCTTAGTAGAGAATCTTTGTCACATATTACTATAATTTAGCTCCTACGAAGCCTGAAGACGGAAATTGTATTAAAAAGATTCAGAGAGTATACAACCGCACTCGAAATATGAGACCATAATTAAAGATTGCAAATACATACTCATACCCGAACATTCTACAATAATAAACATGAGAAATAAGTCAGAACCAAAATAAAATGTACAGATGACGTAGAACACTACATTAGAGACTAAAAGCATGCGACATAAACAAGTAAGCCAGAGAGACACAAGGTACGCAGTATTATACAAAAAATCACAGTAACCTTTCGAGAATAGTAGCGCACTACACAAAGAACAACGGAATAGTTAGCAACAATTTTTATTAATAAACTTCAACGACTAGTTTATGAATATCCTGCATGTTAAGGGAAGCATACACCAAATAATGGAATAACAGTATCACTCACAGTCTTCCAAACACAGTACCGTATATAAAATATAACAAAAGTACCGCGTCAAGGATACACCTTAGTAACATGATGTCAGGCGAGCAAGTATAAGTAACACTAACATGATGTATATAATGTTATCCTATTGCAATAACATGTCTGTACAAACTCGCAATAAAGTTGTATAACAGCCTTAATAGCTGACCACTCTACCTGACAATTCGGAACTACAAATACAGGAGAAGGATTAGGTTAATGCCAACATTAAGCACTCTATTGTATCAAACCATATGGAAATAGACAGGCCACTATACATATTCACAGTCCATCAATTCATCGATAAACATGTACTTCTCACTACAGTTGTCCAAGAAGTATCTATAGGTCATTGCGCCACACGAGCGTATTAGTCCTATAAATATACTTACTCCTTTGTATGTAGCAGTTCCAGCTTCCCTAGTGTACAGCTAACCTATAGAGTACCGTTATGTTTCCATGCGATATGATAGTGAGGTCATAATGGTAGCGCTTACTTGCGCGTCCATACCCATTGGTGATGCTATGTCTCGCAAACAATACGCTAATTAGTTGATTGATACATCAATCTTCACTAAGTCAACAATCACGATCGATCTACGCACAATCCTCGTTTATGTGTTATTTCGTCGCACTGAGAGTCTAGCTTCCATCCGTCTCGCCTTGAGAACCATGTCCATTCCAGGCCACATCTCCACGCCAACGTGTTTACTGCCTAATTTATTTGTTTATTATACCTAGTTAACTTGATCGACTGCCCTTCGAGATTATTGAAACGCAACAACTTTTTCGCTCACAACCTCCTATGTAGTTCCAATTTTTCCCAATTATTTTCAGGGCCATCACTTCCCTATGCACATGTACCCTCTGAAAAGATACATGTAACCTTTCCATTACAAGTCTGTCAATAAATCCATTAGAGAATCTTTCTAGTAGTAGAACTTTTGGTAACTTAAAACCAGTAAAGCATTCTTGTGAATCATACATAGATGCAGCCAACCCCCCCTAAAAAAAAAACCAACAGTAAGTATGGAAGTGCATGCGAACCCTGAGACTTAATCAATTCTCAAACGATCTTGTTCGAAAATGTTTACAGATAATATTACTTTGTGAGCGATGACGTATTTCTCATGACAATGGATAAACGCTGCGCGCCCCTCCATCATGGAAGTTAAGTGAGCATCGCTACGTTGTCCTTCGATAAACACTAGGTAATGACCAGCCAAGATTCCTGGCTTGGAAGCGTCGGAATAGTCCCTCATCTATCTGAGAGGGGAGAACTCCATGGCAGAGTGTTCCTGCGAGGAGCAGCAGAGGCACCAAGCAGTTGGGGTTGACAACCCATGTCATCTGGAGGAATGGGAAATATAATGATAGAACTATTATTCAATACCCTATAAATCATACATATTATCTACTTTTGAATAGTCAGACCACCCATATACAAATTAATTTTGAGAAAGAATATCTTCTTAAAAGAAAAGAAAGGCCTAGATCAAATGGATTTCCCAAAGTAAATTTTGCAAAACCCCCCTCTAGATAAACAAGTAATGCACAGTCCACTATTAACTGAAACCAATCCATTTGATATCTACAGCAATGTCTTGAGTTATAAAGTTTAATTTCTCTATTTTGAACTAGTTGGGGAAAGTGACTTGTCATTGTAATAAAGGCTTCCTCATATAAAAATTTCTCAAAGGCTGGTCCAAGATGCACATAATAATCGCCATGAAATAACACTTAAATGGTACCGCGTATTACCTGATGTTGATTGTTCCTTCTGAAATGGTGACTGTGTGACCATGTCCAGTCGGTCTGTGCGGTAGACTAAATCCTCTTCAATGATCGGAGACCCACTCAACAACTCCCTCGCTTCGCAAGAGCAATGGTTGCCATCCTGCATCCATTAGATAATACATGCACAATATGGCACATTACTCAATATTGTAAGGCCAGTCATAAAGTACAAAAGTACAACAAAAACAAAAAAACAAAAAAAAAAAAAACCAGTGAATTTACTAACTCAAGAGGAAAAAAAAAAGGCTTGATCTCCAAAGTTGCTTTTATTCATTGTTGAAACAATTTTCTCCTCTTTCAAGG
>CALNVZ010001654.1:0-13541 GCA_940671915.1 Paracentrotus lividus
TTTAGTTCAAACATTAAATTACATGAATGTTGTGTTACTCGATAACTGAGAGTCCAAACTTTTCAAACCGGGTCTCAAAATTTGTGAGACATTGAAAGAAAAAAGTTGTGAAATGTCAGGTTGCGATTTGCAGCGGTTGCAGATTTTGAACAACTTGACCCAACCCCTCCCCATCAGTCAGAAATAGGCTAGTCCAAACTGCCCAGGGGCCATATTTTGGAAATTATCTTACCCTAAACTGTCCATGCTCCTTTTGAAAATGCAAATGCAATTTTTTTTTTCAAAAATGTTAGATTCTCATCAACTGTACAATTGAAAAATTTTGGAATAACAATTATTTTCCTCTGATTTTCTCGTTTTCTTAATTTATTAGGTATTTATTTCTTTTCTAACAGGTATATGCTTTTTTTCAACAAAATTGGTTTTGGTGAAATTATCTCGGTAATAAATAACACCAAATCAAATGATTGCTATCAATAGTATGCAGAATTAATCACTTACTTATAAATTCAGCTAAAAACACAATACAATCAAAATTCATGAAATCACACCTCTAACTTAAGTGAACACTGTTCATCGAAGCATGATTTTTTTTTCAATTTTTTCATATCATATGAAAGGTTGGTCCTTTAGCTTTCCATACATATCGACATTTTTTCATAGAATTATATATGCTCAATTTGGCAACCATTTCAAAAGTGTTACGTTTTTTTTTGAGACACAAGGTATAGGTATGACCTACTATACTGAGAAAAAAATTAAGTTGGCCAATCAATGAAATAAACGACTCTGGATGTACAACTTGTATCAATTATCAAACCATATCATTTCGTAGAGGATCGGTCTACTGTACATAAATGAGTTTTAAATAAAATCTCGGCAAAAAAAAAAAAAGGATAAAAAAAATAAAAAAATAAAAATAAGAGAATGACTATTTGTTTGACCTTGGTATGGTGATGTTTGTTAACATTGTGTAATAGATGTTAAAAATGCTCTTGTACCCCTAACGATAATCAAAAGGGGCAATTTCCACAGGAGAGGGCTGGTGTTTGTTCGAAAAAGCCGACTATTTTTCAAAATACAAAAATACTTACCGACGACCTTGAATATGTTTATTTGATGTAAATATATATATATAAATATATATTTTTTTTGTAAGGCTCCTTTAGTCGTTTATGTGACAACGTTATGTGAGAACCTTGGACAAGTAACATTACTGAAACTTTAGGTGCTTATATAGCGCGTTTATCTTTTTAGAATTGGTCAGTGGCATATCGGTGGGGGGGCTACACACGCCTACGTCATTCCTAGAGGGTTGCAAAAGGGGGGGGGGGAGGGGACCGACACAAAAATACGACGTGAAAACCTAAAGGATCCCCTCGTTTGCCTTCTGGGGGAATCAAAATTTATGATCTTTCCTTAATTTTCCTTACGGGTAGCAATCTTCAAGTAGGCCTATACCCGAGCCCCCATCCCCTCATGTGACCTCCTAGATACGCAACTGAGACCTTTATTTTCATTTGATATTATCAAATTACTTTAATATAAGGTGGGATTACGATTACATTTCAGAAATGACGAATTCCATTAAAAATTAATTTCAATGACATTATTATGTGTAGGCCTATCGTTTTGTTTTTCTTATCTTTTCATCCTGATGGCAAGGTTCCCTATTTTCTTTGGATATACAGTAGAGTCCTCTTTCTATCTACTTCCTTTTCCATTCTGGTTTAGTTTTCTCTATAATTCATCTTCTCTTTGTATCACCCCTATTCTTCAATTTATCCTAATGTTATATGTAGAAAGTTTATCTGCTTCTTTTCCCCATTTTCAGTAATTTTTCCTTTATCTTCACACTCTCTCTCGTTCTTTCTTTATCTGCCAACTTCTCTATCAATCTATGTCTCCAATATTTCATCTTCTCCTTACAGAACTCCTCCTCCCTTTTACATAATCCGTTTGTATTCAATACTCCTTTCTCCATTAGTTTATCGCTACCATTATCCTTTTGCGATTTTTCTATCTCACTCTCATTTTCTTTATTTATTATATCCTTTCTTTATAATGTGCAACTTTTCTCCCGTTTCCTTTTCTATGTCTGCCGATTTAAATCTTATGTATTTATTCTTTATCCATGAGGTCATAATTTCTTTATTAGTTTTGTCTTTTTATTTTATTTTCTTTGATTGAAGACTTCTTTCTTACCAGCTCTTTCTCTATCGATACTAGCTAGTATACTCTTCTCTTTAGTTCTCCCTTTCTCATTTAGCTCGTCACTTCCCCTTTAATTCTCTTCCTCTCACTCTATCGCATCGTTCTCATTTAACTTAAATTCTACTTCCCTAACACAAGCACACAAACTCACCCACCCTCACACACACACACACACACACACACACACACACACACGTTCCTTCATATCTCTCTCTCTCTCATCATTTTAATTCACATGTATCTTATAAAAATTTCAGATCTGACAAAGACATCAATTGTTTAATGTTTACTGAACGAAACCCTGTTTGCTCCTGAAACATGAAAGACGCGAAATTTACAATAGCGTTAATTGTAGTTATTAGCTTGAAACAGAATAACTCGCTTTTGACATATATCAGGCCTTCAAATGAGGATATGATTCGGCACTAACATTTTACATAACGTTTGAGAAAAAATATCGTTTAAAAGATACACAAGAATACACAAGGAATTGAAAAAAACAGGCACTGAAATCTTTCTTCTCGGAATGATAATCATCTATAAATATTTAAGCACAGATATCGTCATTTATTATCTATAGTCTGTGTCAAATAAAATGGTACAAGTGGAAAACATTTTTTATAGTATGAAGTTTAATCGCAGCCTGCTATTGTTTGGTATTTTCATAAAGCAGGAAGATCAGACTTTCACCTGCAATTTTTTCATCACATTTG
The DNA here is from genome assembly GCA_940671915.1 of Paracentrotus lividus. Taxonomy (NCBI): domain Eukaryota; kingdom Metazoa; phylum Echinodermata; class Echinoidea; order Camarodonta; family Echinidae; genus Paracentrotus; species Paracentrotus lividus. Next base: position 2,928 of record CALNVZ010001654.1, read on the forward strand.
GTGTTTTAATTTTTTGCAATATGACTAGTTTTCTACAATCAAGAAAAATCCATTATTCGCACGCCGTCCCATGCCTTTGTGAAAAGGTTTCACATAATGGCCATGAAGTGCTCTATTTCTATTTGTTCCTCGTTGCACAAAATTTAGCAATTTAACAAAGCGCATCAGCAAGGAGAATGCTTTGGCTTTAATTTGGTACCACATACACACATTATCTGAAAATATTTCACACCTAAATAATTTTTTTCCGACTGTACCATTCTTTTTGACACAGATTGTATAGGGCGTTTTAGTATTGCAATATTATGCCCTATTGCACGGTCTAATGTACTGGTTTTCACAGTTCATTCCTTCTGAAGAATTATCATATATAATGATTATTGTATTTGTGTCTTTACGTCATGGGATATCAGATTATTTCACTCGCCAGGGCCAATATTCCAGGTATCCCATTCTGAGCCATCCAATAAACATTTAAGAAATTGTCAACTATTATCATTATCATAATTATCAACATTCTTAGGATAGCGGTACAAGAAACAGTTTTCATATTATAACTTTCTGGTAATGACAAACTTAAGTGCTTTTCATGTTCATAGGCCCTTCAACTATGAGGATATTGCTGACGATTATTTCCGATACAAACACAGTGTTTTCTACTAAGAGCCTGATTTACATACCATTAAAACATTATTATCATTTCCAGAAAAATGACATTAAGTACATGCATATTCAGTAATGATTTGTAACACGATTCAAGTAATACTTAATGATCATGTCTAGTATTAGGTATTTTATGTACAATAATCTAACAATAACAGAGAGTGTATACATAAGCTGGAAATTGGAAAGTTTTCTTCATAGGCCCCTCAACTATCAAGAAATTGATGACGATTCTATCCAGTACAAAAAATTCTTCTAAGAGGCCAATCTATATACAATTAAAATATCATTATTTCCAGAAAAACGACCTTAAGTACACTGTCCGTCATAAAGGTGGAATATTTTTTTGGCGCTATAGCGACATGATTTTGCTCTGACTTTAATTTATTCAATATGTTTGTACCTGCTTTTACTTTTTGGGACACTGGCTATATCTTGGACATTCTTCCAACCCTTCACGTGGACCTTTTTCCAAAAAAGTTTTGTCAACCCCCGTGATGCACATTTTTGTCATTTTTTCTCATTTTGGGGCCCTTTTTGTTTTCCCAGCCAATTAAGCCCCCCTCAGTCCTACCTCCAGGAAACGCGACTGAGGTGTATTGTTTTATATTGTTCTTTAAGTTAAATCTATATTTCTGGGGACAAGCTTAGGTCTCTTGTCTAGGGGAGGGGTTGAAGTAAAAAACGAGATTGGTGAAAATTCGGAATATTTTATTCCATCTTTATGCTGAAAACAAAAGAAATGAAAAACCACCTCTAACCCTTAAATATCATAATTTCCCCCTTAAATTTTGTTTAGCCTTGATGAAAAGGCTGTAAATAGTCATTACTGATAATATTTTATTTTGATTTATGTTTGATTGAGATTTTACAATACAATTTAGGGAAGATAGAAATTTCCATGGTGTAAAAATGAATAAAATGAATGTTGAACCCCAATCAAAATACATTTTGACCCCTCCCCTAAACAAAAGAGTCGAGCCTGCAACCATAAATCTAGATTTAATTTAAAGAACAATAACAAATCTCCACCTCAGACGTGTTTCCTTGGGGTAGGACTGAGGGGGCCTTGGTGGGTCGCGTGAACAAAAAGGTGCCCCAAAAATAAGAAAAAATGACGAAAATGGCCATCTTCTGGGGGTGACAAACTTTCTTGAAATTAAATCCCCGGGAAGGGTTGAGGGAGCGTCCAAGATATCCCCAGGATCCCAGAAAGTGAAAGTGGTGACAAACACATTCAAGAAATTAATAACGGAGAAACATACTGTCGCTTGAGCCAGAAAAAAATATTCCACCTTTATGACGAACAGTGTACATGTATATTCTGTAATGATTTGTAACATGATTCGAAGAATACTTAATGACCATGTCTAGTATTAGATCTTTTATGTACAATAATCTAACCATAACAGAGAGTGTACACATGGAAACTGAAATGCTTTCTTGAAGTTTGAAATTTCGTTGTTTGTGACTCTGCTTTTTGTGTAGCAGAAAACCTTTTGTACACATACTGTATAAAAGTTACCAGAATTACTTCAGAATAATACAGGGCACGGATGGCTTTATACACATTACAAATATTCATAAATATATTTACAAATTAAAGGCATCATATTTTAGACTGGAATGATGCATTGAAGACATTATTATATTTCAGTGAACAAAGTATGAACCAGTACTGATCAAGAAATTAAAATACCCAACATTAAAGGGAATCTAGTGTAGCGGGAAGGTGTGGGAAAGATGAAGAAAATGATGATGACCCTGTTATTTTCAAGATAATTGGGACGAACATCATAATAAAGAGCTCCACAAGAAAAGATTGTTCTTCAAAAAGTCCCAATATTCATAATATAACCCAAAATATACCACACAGCTGAGATGTTTGGGTCCCAAACATTTTGTGTTGCCCCGTACATGCATTTCTGTGTAAGTGCATGTGACTCAAGGCTGAATTAGGTTAATTTCTTATCATTTTGGCGATTCCAAAACCTCACAGCGCAAAATAATGCTTAGGTGAAATGTTATCAACCTCTCCAAATCACTTTTAGACAGTGTCTTCCACATTTCAATGTCATGACCAGTACACTAGTTTCACTTTAATCTTTAAACATGGATGTAGATCTATATAACAAAGGTTTTTTTTTTTTTTTTTTTTTTTTTTTTAAATCTCAATTACATTTACAATGCAGACACATTTAATTTCAATTTAGATCTTATTACTAGGGATGGCCACACAAAAGCAAAAAGCCACTAGTCAGAACAGTTTCCACTTCACTGTATGGATGTAGTTACCCATGCATTTACAATGCAAACAATAACCCATGCACTATAAAGTGTTCTGCCTACTCAATAATACACAGGCAGAGAAATAGCAAAATTTTCAATAAAAAACAGCTTTCAAAATTGTCTTTTGGCCAGTGGTAAATATCGATCATTTTGCGTCAAAATTGGTAAGTTTCTTCCTTAGAAAATACCTCAGCAGGTGATTAACTTCTGCTGTTGAAAAAAATTGATATGAAGAAAACTACAGCATGTTCAAAGTGATGCTTCTGTGTGATGTGTATTATGATTGGAATTTATCATGATTGGAATAGATTCAGATAAGCAGAAGTGGGTATTTATAAAATTTAACTATTGTTGAACAAAAAATGTATTGGGGTGAAAACAAAGAGCAATGTTTACCATTGGCCAATTAAGTTTTAAAATTATTCTTCCCTCTTCAACACTCAGCTCTGAGCCACACCACCATGAAAATAGCCTATTGTCTTGGATGTTCCTATTGAAACATGCCCTATGGAGTATTTTTCCACGGTGGTCATATTGGATCACAATGTCAAATCATCAGTTTTGTACTGCCATAACTTTTTGTATAATCTACTCATACACCTCAATTGTGTTACTATAATCTCATTTCATGTTGATACACACATAGGAAATGTTAGGTATGATTTGGTTTAATAAATCAAAGAAAAAAGGACCATAAACCTGAGATTTTATTGCATTTTCTGGCTTTGTCTGAAACTTGTAAAAGTGTTCTAGCAGCTCATTGGTAATATGAGACACTCTTTGGGTCATATCTTTGAAATGGAACATCCAATTGTGATAATTCAAGTACCAAAATGTTTCTTTTAACATGCTCTATCCAATAATTCTAGCTAAAATAACTTAAAAATAACTTAAAATTTTAGTGGACATCCCTATTATTACTTGTTGTAAAGTTTATAAAGTGTTCTCTTAAGCTGAACATAAAGTATAATACCATAAACTAATAAGAAGAGGTTTTGATAAAAAAAAAAAAAATTTGGGTAATCCCCAGGCGTTAGTTGATGGACTTTTTTTATTTTCGTTTTATCTATTGTACTTTATTTCTTACTTTTAATGCTTTGTAATTCTTATGTTTCATGGAATTGAAATAAAATTAAAATGAAATAAAAAGTTGATATAATACATGCAGGCATTCAAGTCAGCTTGAATGAAAAAGTAGGAGAAAATTAGGAGCAAAATTCTCCAAAAAGTAGGAGAAAAGTAGGACAAAACCCTCAAAAAAGTAAGATAAAAGTAGGATTTAATCTTAAAAAGAAGGAGAAAAGTAGGATTTCATCTATATGACAAGGGCTGCATATACACAAATATGACACGAAAAACAAACTTGTGATAGAATTTTCAGTCAAGTATAATATTTGTTTAGATAGAGTAGTCTTTACAGGTTGCTGTTAAGTGTATTATAACTACACATGTACCATCATTATAATAATAATAATAATAATAATAATGTGATTTGTATTGCGCACGTTGATCATCACCTGTTTATGAATGGAAATCCCCTAATACATGTACTGTCCGTATGTCCTAATGACAGTCCTGGGATCATATTGAAGTTCTTTCTGATGGTAGGATAAGGTCAATAAGGTACATGTAGATTTTAAAAATGCTCACTAAATTACATTCTCAATGATAGCACCTGAGGGAAATGGATATACCATATATGTACATTGCGTAGAGTATACATGATTGGCACTGTATCCTTTTAGATCCAGGTCCATTATACTCAAAGTTAAAGACCGTTGACGGAGTAAATACAACCTTACATCGATTGAAAGCTAAGTAGGCGTATAACATAAATACCCCCAAAATAAATTAAATTTTCATAACAGTATTCATAAAAAGATGATCGAACCTCAACCAGGCCATCCCTCCCAAGTACTCGAAAAAGTACCCCTGTTATATTGGCGCGAGCGTGACGTCCAAGAAGTTTAAGGGAATGCTGCTGCCAGGCATGATTGGGTTCCGCCTTTAGAAAACACGTTTGTATTGCTATGTCAGAACAATAGAATTCTAGCACACATGGGGTCTATTGTTCTGACATAGCAATACAAACGTGTTTTCTAAAGGCGAAACCCAATCATGCCTGGCAGCAGCATTCCCTTAAACTTCTTTGACGTCACGCTCGCGCCAATATAATAGGGGTACTTTTTCGAGTACTTGGGAGGGATGGCCTGGTTGAGGTTCGATCACCTTTTTAATGAAATTTCTAAATGGAAGATAAAAATGCTTAAATTGGGAATTGTTGTATTATGAAGAAATATTAGCTTTCGTTTTATATGTAATTTTGGTTTTTATTTCTCGGTCCGGTCTGGGACTTTAAGGCAGTACATCTATACCCCCACCCACAATGATGTAATATACACTAGATAAATGTTTTTTTTTAGATGAAAGTCTGTACCTGTTATTTTAATTTAGATTAAATTTGAGATTAAGATTGAGGGATACCCACTGCCTAAAAGGATATCAAACTGATGCTGTTAACAAACAGTGATCCAATGTATGACTTTATTAATACTCTAATCAGCAGGGCTTGCCTCTATCCAAAACCGTTTAATATCAAGAAGCCATTGGATACATTGTTAATGCTCTCAAGAAACCAGAGCTGCACTTTCATTAGGGATCTTTCAATTTCCGAGTGATTTTTCTGTATCTCTCACTTCTTTCCATGAGACTTGCCAGTCTTAGCCATGTAGAGATCTTGAACAAATTACTGATTGTCTGCTTAATGCCTGCTATTCACTCTTTTTACAGTTAGGTTAAGGAGTGAGCCAGTAACTTTGTATGTGTTGAAGTAAATTTATTTGATGGAGACTAAGATACTACTGGGTTTCAGCAGTCTTCCTTCCTGCAAGGGGATGTCTTCAGATATTATAGAAGAGATCCAGAACAACAATCTGCTCATCACCATCTCCAAGTTAATGCAGACATTATAGACCACATGCAGGTTAGAAAGGATGAATAGCACCATGCCAGTCAATTCCATTTCAGTGAGATTTCAGTTTACATAATTTCAGAATGTTTTGTTTACATTTGAGCCAAGATTGACAAGCTGCTTTAGTGGTAACCTTTCTTCTACAATGCATCAGGTATTTTCTGTCCCAACTTTCTGTTTTTGTGCATGGCCAAACATCAAAGCTTTGAGGTATCTTACAAATGTACATATATTTGAATCATCTCTGGTAAACATTATTGGATAAACATATCAAACTGATTATTGTTCTTTACATTCCAAATCTCATCTGCTTCCAGTAGTTGGGACTAAGGCCACCAGAAACTAAAGATGGTACCTTTTAACCATGTATTCTATTAGGACCTCGTAGAATCCATGGTTTAACTCATTGAGAAAGGCATTGCATGAAATATTTTGCAGTGCCATTGCATAATGCAAAGCTGAGATTACTTTCAATGAACAGAGAATTTTGTTTTTTAGATACATGTACTTTCTCTGGGGTACGTGGCATTGAGCCACAGGTTACCCAGGGGGCAAGAGGTGTGGACCTGACTTGGCGAGATCTAAAAAGTAGTCCTATCTAATATTGTTCTATGTACCCATAGCAACACCACTAGGGTGGACTACCCGTTGGTAAAGTGACACGAGGGTCTCTACAGGCGGGGGCGCCCAAAATAGCCGCCCTTTTTACCAAAAATAGTATTTTAAAGAAAATGACTAGAAATAATTATCTAAATTCAATGAGATTGGTCTCATATGAAAGAGTATTAAATTTTCTTTACAACAATGCTAACTTTAATGAGCATTGAAATTAAATAAATTCAGTTTTGTACTTAAAAACATCATTTCTTGCATTTTTTTCCAAAAATGAATTTTTTACATATTTTTTAATCTAATGTATTAAAATTTCTAATGAGAGCTGAAAGTTGTTACTTCCTGAAAAACTGCCCATTGGTATGTCCTATCATCTGTAAAAAAAATTGAGCAAAACCTTATTTCTATAAAAAGTTATAATACGCTAAAAATATAAATGTAATATACAAACAAATCAATATTTCGTCTATTTTTTAAAGTTGAAAACCCCCATATATACGTGTTATACCGTACATAACATATACATGTATATGTACGAAACATTGTGAATGACCGTGGCTAATCTTACAATTTTTTTACAAATTTAATGAACTTTTGGGAGCACAATAAAAGTTTTTAAAGAGATTTAATAAAACCCGACAACATCTGATGTTTTGTATTTAGAAATGGACGCCCATGTGTGGGGGGGGGGGGGCAGGTCTTTTTTTTTTTTTAAAGAATACATTGGTAATACATTTGACCTGTTGCACGCATATCTGTAAAATGCATGTACATCGTACAAATTCGATCAGAGTCACGGCACAAAATAATGAAATTGGGTCATTATCACGAGGAACCTGGGGGGGGGGGGGGGGGTGTGTTGAGCCCTAAAATTAAATAAAAATCGCCCACTAATGTAAAAATGCCCTCAAATGCCCTCAAATGTCTCAACACGTCAACCACAAATGTAAAAATGCCCTCAAATGTCACAACACGTCAACCAACGAATGTAAAAAATGCCCTCAAATGTAACAAACTAGCATCAGCAGACAAATATAAAAATGCCCTCAAGGACTGTCAAACATGCGCAAGCCATAGAATGGTTAAAATGACCACTAATTCAGACATGTTGAACACAAATGTAAAAAGTTTTTCATTTTAACGACACTAATGTTCTACACATGTCACCGCACAAGTGAAAACTCATCACCATGTATTATAACAATGAGAATGTGGCTAATGGAAGCAAAAATGTTCAAAGTGACTGATTATAAGCATAATACATATGTATAGAGAAAGATTTTAAAATAATCTTTAATAGTTTATGTTATGAGGTGTTTCATTCATTCATTTGATTTTTTCAGTTCATTTCATTATTTTTATAAACAAGAGATTAATCTAGAAACAGAGGTAGGAATTAGTGCTAAATAATTTATTGCAGCCATTTCGGGCATTCTTTATTCCTTTTTGGTCGAGCAAAATTGTAACTTTCTTAGTCCTGCAAGCGCAATAACACTGCGTTAACTTAGGATCTTGTAAGTTATGTGCGTAGTAGCTTACGAGACCTGGTGTAGCGGTATAAGCATACGTCCACTTTCAATGTTAAATCGACCCCTCAACTCATAAGGCCTTTGAGAGTGCAACACAAGGGTGTAGAATCGAGAGCGGGGCATACTGCCCCCAACTCCCTATCTTCACTATGAGGTATTTCATGCACGAATTTTCAGACTCCGACTAGCACACATAGTATTTGACAGTTATGCTGCATTGAGATGGGTAAGGTTATTCTTATATTTCAAAGAAAATGCTTTGTTTAAGCGCCATAATTTTTGCTTCGAGCTTTGATTTTGTTTGAGAAATATATTGGGAAATCTGGCGAATTTTCCATAAAATTTTCCGTAAAGACATAGTCGAGGGATGATGCGGAATATGAGGCTTGCTCATAATAAATAACGATAACACAAAAATAAGACGCTATAACATGCCCTCCAAATCAAGCAATCTACCACATTTCATAGAAAACAAGTGAACATCATAAAAGGACAGTGTTTATTTTTTATACCAAACACGCACAGTAATCCATACTACAGTGCTACGTATACGACGCAGAATAGAGATCTACGATGGAAAGTGTGTACTTGGGATAGATCTTTCTCTACTCTGAACCGTGATAACTGTTATCTGACGAGCGAATATACAGCAATGCGCCTGAAGAAAGACAGTGTAAAAGAGAAGAGATGACAGCTGGTTGCAATACACAGGATCGAGAAGAGTATTTATCATGGATAATGCTTTTTTTTATGATTATCAGAGACGCGAGACGGGAAAAGTATTGACAAGCGTTCACAATAGAGAATGTTAATCTGATCATTGAGGAAGAGAAATTAATATATTTACTTCCACTGCACGCGATAATGTAGAAGCGTGCTCTTGAATGTTTTATGAAGAGGATAGTTGACTGCTGTTTTTAGAGACTAAAGACTAGATGCGCGCTTTTACACACAATTCAAAGCCAAACAGAGAAGGATAATAGACGACGCCACAAATGACTGAAAGATGTGGAAGAATGTTAAAGTATCAAAACGGGGTTAGGGGTAGAAAACATATACATTCTTTAAATCGCGCACAGGTTTTATCTTGTTTTATATACATAAACACCTCATAATAACCTGTGAAAAATGAATAAATGATAATCTGTCCCGATTTTTTATTCTATAGATATCCCGAAGTTCAACAAAACTCTCCTCTTATCCATCTTTGATGTTTTTCGGCATTTCACTTCACATGACAACTCGGGTGGCGTTTGAATAATTGGTGTTTCCTCATGTAAAGCAAGTCCCAACTGTTTTCATATGTGCTCAGGTTATATAGCCTTATAAAAACGGACTCATGTAGGATCTTTCCAAAATGGGTGCCTTTTTCTGATGTGGTTCACATTCACTGCATACCAATATCTGGATCATGTTCCGATTTTAGCACGAAACTGGGCTCAAGTATACCGCTTGAAATACATTACCAGCTAAATGCTTGTTACTGGGACACCGCAGACGTTAAAGTTACTTGCGTGTGGGGTGTGTATGTTGTGTATATGTGATGTGTATGTATGTGCCTGTGTGTGAGATGTGTGCATTGTTGTGTGCATAATCTATGGAAGTATGCATGTTGTGTAATATTAAATTGAAATGTTTGTGTTTCCCTTAAATACAATTCCGCAGTTATTATGATACATGGAAAGAATTTTTGACATTTGGCGGTTGACATGTTCAGACATTAGTGGTTAGAAAATGAAACTTTTTATCATTTTGTGTTCGACATGTGTATGGACATTAGTGGTCATTTTTACATTTGTGGTTGACGTGTTGTGACATTTGAGGGCATTTATTTTACATTAGTGGGCGATTTACATTTAGGGGCTCAACAGGGGGGTCCTCATGAGGTCCGCCCTAACCAAAAAATTAGGGGAAATCCTAAAATCGGAATTTGGTGCTAACTCCGCACTGTACCCCCTCCACGGGGAAAAAGGGGAAAGAAAATATATGTGGATGTCCGACCGAAAGCTGAAGTGGTTATACCTCATGGCTCTTTTTTTTTATTAATCTGTTATTCATGTCATTCTTCTTTATACAAGTGGCCCTTTTAATGAGGAATATTACCTCTTCAAGGCCCTGTCTATACGGTTAAAAGCAAGTAATGTCCACTGACGTTATATTACTTAAGTATGGTATGCATACATAAAGAGGAAAACAAAATAATCTTTTTGAATAATGATGACAAATATTGGAAGGCCGAAGGACGGATTTATTTTATGCTACTCCACCCCCCCCCCCATCCCATGCCCATCAACAAATCAAGCACAGAGATAATTCTAGATTCTATTAGATGATAAGATGTTTATTTGTACAATGACGCAGTCAAAGACATGAACTCAATAATTTAATTGTCGCCTATCATTAAAAGAGCATACACTTATAGCGAGAAGGGGTAAGCCCGCCCCCCCTCCTCACCCTAGAGTAACCATAAGCCATCGATGCCGTTCCGAATTTTAAAGATACACCTTTCAGTCGGGGAAACCTGTGTCAAAATTACCCTCCTATTAGACG
>CALNVZ010001654.1:16895-32683 GCA_940671915.1 Paracentrotus lividus
CCAATATTTCTATCGCGCCTTTCCCAAATATAATAGGAGAAATAGAAGAGAGCTTGCATTTTTGTTGATTTTGAAGTTCATAATTCTAGAGAGATATAGAAATAGCGTGTTTTCTTTTCTGAATAAATTCACATTTGCATAGAAGTTTAGAAGCTCCGTCCAACAATATTTAACCAGCCTTAAATAGAAAAGTAGCATTTTTGTTGATTTTTTAGCCGTGAGGCACGGACGCTTGTAATTGGACACAGACACACATACTTGACCCCTTTTTTTATATTTTGATAACCGAGCGGTTATAAAAAATCATGGACGAATGTGACCGGAGGAGACTCGGGGGCGCGCCCCCTCCACTCCAGTCAGTCTCATGCAAAGTCTTTCGTGCAATCTGGCAATATATAAAAGGGAACCAAACAAAGTCCAAACAATCGTCGAAGAATGGAGGGGTGGGAGTAGGGAAAAACATTGCTTCTCGAACGGAGTCCATGATGAGAATGAATTTATTTCAGACACAATTCTTCCGCAGATCAGGTGCAAGTTTTAAGTATACGCGTGGGAAAGTGTGTTGCGCTTTGATGTGGAAGAACAAAAGAGACCACGTTTCTATGATAATTGCCGACATGCGCACGTATATATATGACATATTTATGTAGATTACGCGGCGCTTTGATTAGTCGGCAAATTTGTAAACAACTCAACAGTTGTTCTCTATTTAAATGCATTCTCCCACGATTGGCTCAGGTATACAATTTGACACAAGGGTAATTGCTATCTTTTTATTCTCAGTTCGACATAATATATTTTTTGCAAGATTTCTAACATGACACCACGTAATCAAAACATTTATTTAATCCTCTAATTCTTTCTTCTTTCTTTGTCCTTTCTTTTTTTTTGTTTTTTCTTCATAATTTAAGATCAAGAGTGGGGCGACTCCGCCCTATATCGACGATATATTTAAGCCTATAGGAGCGGCTGGTATTCATGGGCATCACTCCGAACTTGAGCTGGTGTGGGGACGGGGTGGTACAACATGGACCTCGCCTCGGCTTTCCAGCTACTTTAATACTCAAAATGATTTGAATAAGAATAAGAATACTAGAAAGTGCCCCTTTATTTATTCAATATATCTTTTAAACCCCCAACTTTTCGGCTCGCGCTTCGCGCTCGCGGATATTACATCATAATGCACAATTAACTAAAATTTTATACCAATTCAGTAGGCTACAGCCCGATAGTCCGCGAGTCCGATAGTCCGCGGGTCCGATAATCCGCATGGAAAAAAGGTTCGTTAGTCCGAAAAAAGGTTCGTTAGTCCGAAAATAGAAAAAAGGATCGTTAGTCCGAAAATGGAAAAAAAGGTTCGTTAGTCCGAAAATAGAAAAAAGGTTCGTTAGTCCGAAAATAAAAAAAAGGTTCGTTAGTCCGAAAATGGAAAAAGGGTTTGTTAGTCCGAAAAAAGGTTCGTTAGTCCGAAAATAGAAAAAAGGTTCGTTAGTCCGAAAATGGAAAAAAAAGGTTCGTTAGTCCGAAAATGTAAAAAAGGTTCGTTAGTCCGAAAATAGAAAAAAAAGGTTCGTTAGTCCGGATATGGAAAAAAAAAGGTTCATTAGTCCGAAAATGGAAAAAAAAGGGTTAGTCCGAAAATGAAATAAGGTTCATTAGTCCGAAAATGAAGTAAGGTTCGTTTTTCCGAAAATGAACTAAACCTTTTTTTAGTAACAAAAATGGTGTGGTAATAAAAAAATAATGGGATATTATGCTATAATAGTCTCAGCGGAGGACGGTCACCCGTGAATACCTTCCAGATCCTAAAATCGGGCCGTTAAACAGGCCATATCTAGATAATTGATTTCATAATTGTTTTCGTTTTTTTATGAAGAATTCATTTTCCGACGTTATCGATGGCGGATTCTTCCAAAAAAGAATAAGTTTCGTTTCTAAAATTGGGTCGTTATCACTCAATAACTAAATAATTAATTCCGCAATTTTATTCTTTCCGGTATTTATTTATGAAGAAATTATTTAAAATTATCAGGCGGAATTAATATTTTTATACGGAAGATTAACAAGTCGCCGCCGATAGTTGTTTTTCAAAATAACTTTATTCCATGAAAGTAAAGAGGAGTGGATATAATTATGGAATCATTTTATTCTAGTCAAGGGTGATAACGGCCCGTTTTAAAACGCGAATACTTATCTTTATGTGTAACGCAGATGCGCGCGTCTAATTTACACTAGTCTGTTCGATAGGCGGGTCGTGATTTATATTTGGCGGGAATCAACAACTGAACAACAATGGTGGATTCTATCAAATACTGACCACTCCCTTCCTATAAACCTTGCTAGCCCTTTCATTTTCGGCTTTGCCACAGTGTTTATCTTTCAGGTGTTGACTAACGTGACCTTTTGCTTAGTTCTTCGGAGGCACCCGCACTTTTATCTATGGTTTTGGGTACTAGGCGTACCTTTTTATGTTCGCATTTTCTGTACTCTTAACGAGCCTTTTTGTTTGCGTTTTGCTGACTTAACGAATTTGTTCATGTCTATTTTTAGGATCTATAGTACACTGTGAGTTTCGATTAATTACGAACTTGGTTTACAGTTTTCGGATTAAGGCTTTTTTTCCATTTTTAGAGGACTCAATAAGAACGGTTTTTTCGCACATGCGTGATGTATCGACCCTCGCGGGCTTAATTTCGGATCGGCCGGCGATCTAATTCGGACCGCGGACGTATTCTTACCTGGGACTATGGTCGGTACTCGAGGAGCTTTCTGGACCGCGTGACTATTACGTGGACTCCGCGGACTATGCGGGATGACCCCTATTTCAGTATGGGTATGATAATTTGGACAATTATAACGAAATCATAATAGAAATTCGAAGTCATTATACCAATGACAATATATTATAAACAACCTGTCGAAATTTAAGACTCGCCTTGTTGTTCGTTGCGCTCGTCAGTTACTAAATAGGGGTTATAATTACACAATTATCAAGCAATTTCTTATATATGTTCTAGAAAGTTGCGCCGGTGTTATTCTATAGTGGTCCTGCTTTGCTCTAGCGGATACTAAACGAATGAGATCGCTACAATTATTTCCATGGGATGTTTTAAACTCTGCGATTGCTGCTCGTTGCTCGTTCGCTAGCAACGATTTTTTTAGTTTGGCCCCCCTCTGGAAATCTGGGTGCCGTGGTGCGGACCGCCATACATTCGTTTGTTCTTTAAGCCCCTTTGCAGGTTCCTCAGGGTTGTTTTGGTACACGATTATCGAATGGATACGTCATAATTGGCGAAATAATTTTTAAGTTTTGAGTGAGGGTAACGGACAATTTAGAAATGAAACTTAATTCTTTTAACGAGAATTCGCGCTGAAATCATTTTTTCTTAAATAAAGACGAACGGTATTAACGCTATTTGAGAGATTTGTTAGTGGCTGCGTGATCGGCCCGAGTGGTTAGTGAAGCGAAACTAATTTCTTTAATAGTGGGTAGACGTTCGCGTCGTTTGTGAATTTGTGTGAAATATAAGTTTCTTCCGAAAAATAAAGTGGTAACCAGCAGATCATGTTAAATATAATGACACCTCTCCCCCCCGGACGCTCTCTCAGAGCCATGCAAATAATCGCCTTGTCTGGTAGTTTTTCTGGATGGGTGACTAAAAGCATTCAGTCCTATGTGTAATCATGGTTTGCGCTCGTGTGAAGTAAATAGGGGCGGTCGAATTTTCGGGCTATAACTGAGGCATTGTTTCGTATTTTTATGGAATATCGAACTGGGTTGTTGGCACTAACAACCGCTCCCCCCCCCTGCGGGATACCGACGCCGCAGGCGGCAGTGATATGGGCTTTACCGCTTGGGGGGGGGGGTCAACAATTATGAACTTCAATATCAATAACTATATAGAATGTCAGCTTCCTCTATTTCTCCTATTATTATCTTTGAATTGTTGGATATGTTTATTATTATAATGATAATTTTCATGAATAAATTACGACTGGTCAGTATAAACTATACTGATACCAGGTTTCGAGAAAGTCCCTCTCTGCCCCCGGTGTTTGCGGCGTGGTAATGGGTGTGGTTTAGATTTGTGGCTTCCCCTCCTCAACCACTATCGAGTACTATGCCCCAATGCTCCCCCCTCCGGTGGTTCACGAAAGGGTGCGGCCATCCCCGCTCCAACCCCGCTCCGCAAACGCAGACGATCGTTGCAAGCCATGACAGAGGATGTTTTCTGTTCACTAGGTACATGTAGTACAAAGTGTCTATATATATGAAAATAATATGAAATATTTTGCAGTGCCATTGCATAATGCAAAGCTGGGATTACTTTGAGTAACCTTCAATGAACAGACAATTTTGTTTTTAGATACATGTACTTTCTCAGGGGTGCGTGGCATTGAGCCACAGGTTCTATAATTATGTACATGACTGAGGATGTTTTCTGTTCATTAGGTACATGTAGTACAAAGTGTCTATTTTTTAATTTCCAATAAATCTTGCATTTGCAAAATCACCATGCTTTCTGTTTGCATGCCTATGATTTGGAAGAAACCTGAATTGAATTTTGAAATTACAAAATTATATTGTTTCTATCAACTAGATGAAATTTTATGTGATATAGTCCAGTAATCACAAAGATAAGAGCATTTTTTCATTACACATCAGGAAACCTCTCCATCCAAGTTTTGTATTAAATAGTATGTGTAGTCAGGTTCAGCTAACAACATGTTTAGTATAATATTTACGTTTGATTAAAGATACATGTACCATGCCAATTTCCTTAAACCTTCACTTTTTTGTTGTTGTTTAATTTATTATGTGCCCGCAAGTTCTGGGCTCAAATTCTAAACAAATAAATAAAATAAGAGTGAATGAAGACGTAATTGGACTTTACTCAAGGTAATAACGAAACTTGGGTTAAACTTGGATCAATGTGTTCAATGGACCATATAGCATTAAATCTAAGCCAGTTGTATAAAATAAATGCTAGTTTACGATTATAAAAATATAACCAATATGATTTGCTAATTTTCAAATTGTACTCATTTATTGTGCCATTAACATTTTCTGTGGGACATGCTGTAGTATGCCATATGCAATTTGAAAAGTAAAAGGGAAATAATCATGCTCCACAATTGTACATTACTAAACTAGTCATATGATACAATGCCAAAGCTGAGCTGGCACTCTACACAATGTAAGGCGCATAAATTTCTCTCAGTTGTCATAATTAAGAATTTTTCAATCCACAATCTGAGCTCAAAACCCAACTTCAGAAACAGCTTCAACATTAGGTGATTCCATTTATAAATAATCTATTATTATGGTAGTTACAGTATTCTGTGTCTAAAAAAAACCTGTAGAGACTCATACTCCAAGCAAGCATTAAACTAGAATGAAAGTCACCAGCTTCATTTTTTGCCTTTTACTTGAGTAGATCTACATGTACAGTTACATGTACAGTGTATCTCTTCGAACTAAAGACAAAATTATAACCTATAATAGAACATTTAATGCACATTCCCCCATATTATGCTTATACGCTCAGCTACTCATGTCATGATGCTGCGACTGGCTGTGCCACAATGTCCAGGTAAAAAGTGGATAGGTTATGAATAGGGATGCTTCATGTACATGTACTGTATGTATGTATGTATGTACATACAAAAAATACATGTAAAATTCTGAAAAAACACATTTTTCAGTGAGCAATGCCCACTTTTATGAAGGACACAAAAACAGCCTGCGCAGGAATTCGCTATTCATTTATCCCCTGGGTATGGCATGTCAAGAAGGATTCAAGTAATAATAGAATAAATTGGCTAACAAAGACAAAAATAAACTGAAGTCAGACTAAAAATCAATGATATTAAAACAAAATGGTGAAACACTACATTTTGCATAATAGTGATTTTTATTTGTGATTGTTGATTTATCTTTTACTCTGCTAGCTCATGGGCGGCGGAGAAAAGAAAAGAAGGGAAAAGTAAGAAAAAGAAGAACGGGAAGGATAGGCAAAATGTATTTAAAATACACTACCTTAGGGTTCATTAGAAGTCATTTTTTCCCTGCTCGCGCATTGCGCTCGCAAGGTTCTCTCAATATTAAAGGCACATTGACTGATCCTTTATGTCCCATATAAGTAAAGTTATGTAAATTTTTCTACTCGCACTTGGCCTTCGCAATTTATTTTTGTTAAAATTGAGGTGATCTTGACCCATAGAAGAATTCAAACAAAAAGAGATAAGATGGAAAATGTGCGTAAAATATATGGTCTTATTATGTGTCATTATTCGCGCTCGCAAATTCCTCTCAGAAAGACTGATTCCTGACGTCGCAAAGTGAAGTGATGGATGTCAATCAAATTTCAAAATCTAGAAAACACTACCTTCAGTTAATTATAAGTCAAAATTTTCGGCTCGCGCTTTGCGCTCGCAAACTTTTCTTTAAAAAGCCCCTTCACTGATCCCTGGCGTCCAAAATAGGTAATGTTATATAAGATTTTCGGCTCGCGTTTCAGGATCGCAATTTTTTTTTGTTCAAATGAAAGTGATTGTTACCTAGTAACAGAATTCAAACAAAAATAGGCCTACATAAGAGGGGGAAATCTGCGTAAAATATACCGCCTCATTCGTGTCGCAAATTCCTCTCAGAAAGACTGATTCCTGACGTCGCAAAGTGAAGTGATGGATGTCAATCAAATTTCAAAATCTAGAAAGCACTACCTTCAGTTAATTATAAGTCAAAAGTTTCAGCTCGCGCGTCGCGCTCGCAAATTTCTCTCAGACGGGAAGACAATTCTCAAAATGTGTCAAAAACACACAACCTTCAGGTCATTATTAGCCAAAATTTGGGCTCGCGCTTTGCGCTCGCAAATTTCTCTAGAAAAGATTATTATACTGACCCCTAACTTCGAGCTCGAATATGGTCTGCTCAAATTTCTCTCAGAAAGACTGACTGCTGACTTCGTAAAGTGAAGCTGGGATGTAAATTTTCAAATTATGTCTAGAATGCACTATACCTTCAGTCCGTTATAAAGCCAAAATGTTTCGGCTCGCGCTTTGCGCTCGCAAAGTTTTCGAAAAAAAGGTACATTGATTGATCCCTGGCGTCCCAAATATGTAATGTTATGTAAATTTTCCAGCTCGCGTTCGCAATTTGTTTTTATTAAAATGAAGGTAATCGTTATCTTGTAAGGCGCAAGAGATAAAATATCACGAAGGTTCGGTAATGTACCGAACGTTGTACTTAAATTAAAATCCCTAAAACGAACGCGTTCGTTTCCCCATTCAACTGAGGCTTGAAATCGGAACAAAGGGTGGATTAATCACCACGTTCAGAATGAGTTCGCACCTCGTAACAATGGCATGAGTTAAACGTCTGTGCACGAACGCGTTCGTATTTCCTAATTTCCAATACGTGATCAAAGCATGGGCTATTATACCACGAACATACGGCGAATTTGCAAGCGCTTTTGATACTGCCGCCGCGCATTTCCATTGCGGGAATACTATTTTTGTTTCTGTCATCACGCTCCCAAGAAAGGCAATTATTGCTATTGGCACACAAGTTCTCATGATTTGTTTTACAGCAAGACTTCTTCTGATAATATGGTTCATGGGATCATGCAATTTTTAATTATTTTCAGGCTTTGAAAATCATTCAAACTATGGCGCATGTAAAATATGCGTCTTTTTGAGAAAATATATACCCCTCACAAAAAGTTCCGCAAATCGACTTTAGGCCAAGAAAAAATTTCATATACGCTTTAGTTATTCCTGAAGTAGCAATTGTTCAGAAACAATTCAGGACATTGTTTGGGAATCAATTGCCATGTTGCAGACGGATGACAAAAGCGAAAAAAAAATATGAAATTCCGCTTTTTCAACATAGATAAAATACATGTACATGTTCATTTTTTTTTCTGACGTTATTTTTTTTTTTTTTTTTGCAGCTCTTAAAAATACCTTTATGTACTTTAATAAATCCCCAAATTATGACAAAGGAAAACCATTTATACATATATATTTTGCGATCATTAATAATTTGAAAAAAAAAGTGAGCGTATCAATTCTGATCCGTTGCAAATTCGGATTGCTGCACTCTCAATCAGTTTGCAAATCCGTGATAAAGACAGAGAATTGCGTGATTGTTTTTTTAAATAAAACAAAATATTCAGCAAAAAAGAGACAACAACAACCAAGGGCGGTAATTTCATGTGACGACTGTGACGGAATAAAGCAAAATAAAACGAAATATATACTATATATTTGTATACCCAAAATTTGAAATAGAAGACCTACTTCGCACATTATGCAGAAACTACTGACAATTTTAAGAATATAATGTTGGCACAAATAAAACATATTCCACGAATACATAATAGCGACCTAAAGAAAGATTATTTCGTTAATTCATTGCATTGTTATTTGTTTGCGAGCACAGAATACTCAGTAGCTGAAATTCACTACCATTGAAGAATATACAAGTCATGCAAGTGCGAAGCGTTAGTGAAATTCCCATTAAGTAACAGTTTATAAAATATATATGTTTTTAATCCCTTTCTGAATATGACCATTTTTATAACATACGAGGGCGAAGCGCGATCGAAAAATTGTCTTCATAGGGATCTGAAAACAAAGAATTTATAGAAATTTAAAAGTTTATTTCCATCACATTTGTCTTTTGGACAGGTGGGCAAATACAAAATCTATCCAAAATGCTTAGAAAATAGAAAAAAAAATGATAAGCTTTAAAAATCGAGAGAGATGACCCCAGAAAAATAGAGGGGGACACGTCACCCTCCCCCTCACGGATCGCCGCCAATGACGGCGGGGAATCATACACTCGAGCGGAATAATTAAAGCATCTCAAAGATTCATATATATTTGTATATCCAAAATTCGAAATGACCTTCTTCGCACATGATGCAAATGTTAAGAATAAAGCGTTGGAACAAATGCATCACATTCCATGAATACATATAATGACCAAAAGAGCCTGGTTAGCAATTACTCTCCATAATGAGAGAAATTAAAGTTATTTTTTCAAATGAAATTATAGTATCCGCAATATAATCCCAATGTTTTTGTTTGCTCCTTCGTTTTTTGTTCTGTATTTGTTCATTTTGTTTTTGTTCATATTTTATTACCGTTTCTCCTTCTATTTTTCACAACCAAAGACGGAATAATGAAAAAATATATAATATCAATAAAGACCTAACAAATGGTTAGAAGATTTGTATTCATTTTGTCTCTGTCTTTTTAATCGTTCATCCCAAGGGATTGCGGATCCAGGTAGGGGGTTTCAATACCCCCCTTCTTTTTAGCAGATGTATTGGCCTACAAAAATGCCAAACGACCATAGATTTGTGATGTTTCGCCTAGTTTCAGCTCAACCCCTCCACTATAAAAAACGCTCCGCGGCCCCTGTAATTGAGAAATCTTTTCCAAATATTATGGTGTTGATGCTAACCAGGATAAACATAATACCTCATAAAAAGTAATATGTTTCCTCCAACTTATCAAGGCGAAATCTCACCCGGGAGAGAAATAGAGAAAAGACGGAATAAGATGACAAGGTCTTCAAAACATTAGTTATTATCAAATCATTCTATAAAACGACATAACTCACTATTCGGGATGGGAGACTAGTGAGATAAATGAAATAAAGACATGTCATTCTTTAGAAGTAAATATGCATGCAGTATCAAAAGCGCCCATTTGGTTCGGTATTATGCATGCATTTATATTGAAATAGCATTTTGTCTCTTCCCTCTTTTTACCTCTCGGCTCATTTTCTCTCTCTCTCTCTCTCTGTCTTTCCCTTGTTCTCCTATATCTCAACATTTCCATCTCCCATTCCTATACTATTTATATATAAAGCACTGAAATTGCGTTAGATATACATTCGTATGTCTGCGGTTTTATAAAGCGCCTGTGATATCAATAAATGAGTCGACATACATTTTATGAGATAAAATCAAGTAGAAATCAAATGAAAAGCAAGTGCCATCAAAACTATTGCTAAACGTATTCATAGAGCTATTTGTATTGCTAAAAATTAAAAGCATCCAGTATGTCAACCTTCTGATCAACACTAATCCTTCTTGTATTCAAGAGGTTAACGACATCCTGAATCCTGCTCTTTCAGAAATAAATCTTTTGAGCGGTCGCCATGACATTCTTTTGTTCGGGGAGTGCATCGCACAAGCACTAATTGGGCGCTTCGCTTTGAAAAGAGCAAAGAGTGAATGGTGTGCTAAATTGTTCTTCTTCTTCTTGTTATTATTTTCGGAAGAGTTGAGAAAAATGATAACATCACGATGAGCGAACGCTGGAGTGCGGGGAGGAAAAAAGTTCTAAAAGAGCACTGGGACTATATATTTTGTCTCTTCTTTGGATAATGATAGTAGATATTTCTCTCTCTTCCTGTCCCCCCATTATATCTCTTCTCTTCGACTGCATATTATTACTATCTATTTCGTCTTCTCTCGATCCTTCCCTCTTCTTTGGATAAGTGAGAGTCAGCGGCGTAAATCCGTGTCGAGGAGTGGGGGGGGGGGGGAAAAATTTTGCCAACTTGTCGCGATTTGTTTGACATACACAAGCACTAGTGTACAAGGAACGTTTTTAATACCCATATTAGCATTAGAGAGGGTGCAGATAGAATTTGTCTTTGAAAAGTAATGCGAGCGCGAAGCGCGAGCCGAAAATTGTAAGCTAAAAATTTGAGATATTTGTGCATTAGGTTACAGATCCGATTTAGTATCAGCGAGCGCGAAGCGCGAGCCGAAAATTTTAAGCTGAAATTGGAAATATTTGTGCATTATAGATCCTATATAGTATCCACGAGCGCAAAAATAAGAATATATATTTATAGCGGAGGCGGCGGAACCGATTAGAAAGTGGGGGTCACGATGGAAAATGGCATTTTTTTTCTGAAAAGGGGGACACTTTAGATCAGAGACATATACCTAAATGAAATGTATTCGGGAGAGGGAGGGGGTACGAAGAAAATTTGTCATTGAATGTATGCTTTTAAGAATCTTATTGGCTGCCTTGATTACTCTTCATCTTAATAATGATTGAAAATTTAATGCGAGCGCGAAGCTTTAATTGTGCATGATATTCCCTTTTTAGTATCTATTTTGGAGATACAATTTTCATTTTACGTGCAGATGATACTTTGTTAAAGACCGGTGATAAAAACAAATCACAATCTTTGCTATGAAAATTTTTGGGACTGCAGGCCCCAAGCCGTCCATCAACCTAGTCCGTACACAACTACATTAATGTTTTTGATTGTCTAGAACACCATTTCCA
This sequence comes from Paracentrotus lividus, assembly GCA_940671915.1. Taxonomy (NCBI): domain Eukaryota; kingdom Metazoa; phylum Echinodermata; class Echinoidea; order Camarodonta; family Echinidae; genus Paracentrotus; species Paracentrotus lividus. The sequence continues at coordinate 28,221 of CALNVZ010001654.1, forward strand.
AAGGTTTGTCCCCAGATGAGGGCATTGGATCAAACCTTTTTATTTAGCCTACTGATTGTGTTACTTAGTGCGAGGTCGCATAGCGACCGAGCAAGAAAAATTTTGGGTTTTTGGAGTTAAAAAGAGGCACTTTGTAGTATTAAAAGCGCTATTTTAACCAATAACACAATTATGTAGTTATTTTTTTTTTCCATTTCTTTCTTGAAAACTGGGGGGGGGGGGGATGTTTGTACAGGGCATCCCCCCTCCTCAAAATCTGGGGGGGGGGATGTATCCCCCCCCATCCTCCCGGGATTTACGCCAGTGGTGAGAGTAGATACCCCCCCCCCCGCTCTCTCTATCTTTTCTCTCCGACTTCATATTATTACTATTTCATCTTCTCTTCCTTTTCTCTTCTTTGAACAATGAGGGTAGATACCCCCCGCTCTCTATCTTTTCTCTCTGACTTCATATTAGAGCGGATTAGCCGAATAATTGTGCAATTTTTGACTAAAGCGTGAAATTTCTACCAATGATAGTACATGCCATAACTTTCATTTTAAGATCGGGAGGTAAGTCAGGTTTGACCTTTGATCACCTCCAGAGGTCAATGACCTCAAAATATCAAAATATTGATATTTGGCGCCAATTCTCTGTGAATGACATGATAATAATGTAGGAAACATGCATTTCATGCTACAACCAAGTATTATGGTTGTATCTCAATTCGCAGAGACGTCTCCGATACTTTTTTCAGTCGCGGAGACGTCTCAGAGACGTCTCCGCGACAATTTTCAAAACCGTCTCAAAGTAGTCCCAAATCCATCTCCAAAACTAGAGGGGCGTCTCCACGACAAATCTAAACCACAAGTCACGGGGACGTCTCGGAGAAATCTCAGAGACGTCTCCGCGACAAGTTTCAAAACCATCTCCAAGCCGTTTCCAAACCGCCTCAAAGAAGTCCAAATCTGTCTCAAAGTAGTTTCCGTGATTCCTGAGTCTCATGAAACTTCGCGGGGACTGAGGAGACGTCTTTGAGACGTCTCAGAGACATCTCCGCGACAAGTTCCAAAACCGTCTCCAATAGTCTCAAATCCGTCTAAAAGTAGTTTCCACAAAGTGAGATATCACCATAAGTAATCATAAACAGGGTTTTAGATTTGAACTCTTAGAACAATGAAAGGTCAATGATCTCGAAACATCAAATATGCTGATGCCTCTGACAGTGCTCTCCAAAGAGGCGGCAACCACTCATGAATCCTTTATCCCGGTCAGTTGGGCTGGGTAGGTCAGGATTCAGTACCTTAGTTTTGTTCCTCAGCAAACATGTAGACATTCATGCCTAACGTGCCATTTCCACTGCTGGGAATGCTAAAGAGCACCATAGATTTGGGTGTGAAGAACTACTACTACCTGACATTGATCACTTCCATGACTGTAAGTACACACATACCTCAGTACAACAAATCGCTCTACGTTTAGCTGTTACATGGAGTCTGTACTCAATATGACTTGGAATATCTTTCCTCACATCACTTGGACAGTAAGAGGCATATGTTACTCCCAGGGGCATTATTCACATCTTCCAAGTAGATTAAACATTATTACACTCTGTGAGAGCATGACAGTCGGAAACAGAAACACATGTGAGTGATTATGTACCAAAAGTTGGATCCGGTACCAAGAGCTATGAATAGCTCGTCAGTATCTATATGTCATGTTTATGTTGTTAAAAGTAGCCAGAGTCAAAACATCAGTAGCCGCACTGCGTGTTGCCTGCACTTTCTTTACAGCATTTGCCAAATTAAGCAAGTCTTCATTGAGCTCCTCGGGTGAATATGAGATGAGGCTGATCAAGTCGGACTCAACAGGAGAACGGTGTATGATAAGAGTACGAATGTGCCTAGATATCAGTTACTGGAAGACGTATTGTCTTTTATTCGAGTGACATGCCTATCTTCCTTCTTTTTCTTTTTTTTTTTTTTTGGGGGGGGGGGGTCAATACATTAAATTACATAATATTACACCAGTCCAGTGTTGAACACATGACTTTGCTATGGGGTTAAACCCTTCCAGGTCTTGAGGGTACGTGATTCAAAGATGGGTTCATACCAGCAGGTGTTCCATGGTGTGCTCTTCCCCACACTCACAATAGTCCGCCCTCTTTGTATCCCCACTTTTCCATAAGGACCTTGCAGCGTCTAAACGTTTTCCCCAAGAATCATATATTTTTTTTTTGGTAGCCTTGTCAAAAGTGTATAGTTCTTTTTGGGACGTACTGTATATGGCATATGACTAAGGTGCATTTTAATCTTGCATGCAGCAGTAACTTAGCTGGTCCTTGCATCTTCTCTGACCTTCTCTTCAAGATCAGTCCTATCGCAACTTCTCAGCGCCTTACACAGCTCTTCAATCATCTTACTCCTATCCACACCTGAGGATGAGGATAGTTGCCTCCATAGCTGCAGCATAGCAAGGATACGATCTACAGCTGTCAGTTTGTCCTCAATAATATGATCAATATCAGCTTTCTTCAAGCCCAGCAGGATACCAAGACGCTGCCACTCGGCCCCTATATCCCCTGCTAGATCACTCAGGTAGATGTCACACAATATGCTGCTCTCATTAGTGATACCTTCAGGAAGGAAATTAAAAGAAATATTTAAGATATCTTAACCTGAAACTTCAAACTTCTTGCACTTCAAAACGTAATTAGACCGCCCCCTATGGTGCTGAATACTATTCCTAAAGTTCATATCTCAAATGGTTCTTTAGATCTTGCAATGCACATGAAAACGTAGAAGTTGACCTTTCTGACCATTGGTCTATAAACTACGTACGTACTCAAAAATTTAATCCCATCGTCTACATAGCTACGGTAGGTGATGGGATACATACTATCCTAAAGCTTGAAGTTCATATCTTCATATTCTTATAGTATGACGTAAGTGTTATTTGACATTTGACATATGCACTTCAAAATCTAATTAAAATGTCTTCCTTTGGTGATCTAAACCCCTCAAAAAATGTCTTGCAATTCAACTTAGAGTCCTCGTATCTTTTTTGTTAATTGTCTATAATTCATTAATTTTATACCATTGGAAAGTTCATTTATTCCTCTTTACACTGATACCCCATTTGTAAAGGTTGTGCAATGCTTGAATGCACAGTATTCCCAAATACAAATCAAAGTCAGAAGTGGAAAGTTGCCAAATGAATGGCTATTGTTGAAAGGCAGAGTTTCTATTGAGTATCATTAAATGGGTCATGCATTATTCCTCAATGTTTTCACTTATTGTTTGGAAGATGAAATGTGCCTTGCCCAAGCTTTTTGCTTGGCAGTGCTTATTTTTCATGCAATAACCTGTATGTAACCAATACACAAGTAATGCTCAAACCACTCGCTGGTTATTAAAACAGTTCTTTTTACAAACAAATTAACAACAAATACTACCTTAAATTACCTGAAACATTATTTGACATTCAACCAAGAGTATCCAACATTGTATTGAGCGCCTAACGCACAAACCAAACAGACACAAAGAAACACAAAAACCTTTTATACAGTTAAGAACTCGATGTAAGCAATAGCCATTCATTTGGCAACTTTCCTTTTCTGACTTTCATTCGAGTTTGCGAGTACTGTGCATTCAAGCATAACATAACCATCACAAATGGGGTATCAATGTGACAAGGAATAAATCAACTTTCCAATGATATCAAATTTAACCATCATAAACAATCAAATAAAAAGATATGAGGGCTCAAAGTTGAATTGCAAGACATTTTTTGAGGGGTTTATAATATCCTAAAGTATTAAGTACATTTTAAGTGTTTCTCGAGATATTGCAATGTGCGTAACAAATATTTCAATTCATTTCTCCATTATTATTTTGAGTGCCAACGTTGGTACCAAACAGAAAAGTTATATACTCACTTGAACTGTTCCTCAGCTGCATTAGATTCTCATTGCCGGAATCTACTCCCGTAACCAGCCCTGCATCAAAATAAATAAAGAAATGAATGGAATCGGAAGATGGAAATGAGCATTCACACTTCTCAAATACTGTGCTCTTTAATGTCATATTAATCTGAATTTAAATATTATGTCATGACTGGTTGTGCAGTTACTATGGCAACACATTCAAAAAGTGTATCTTAGTTGCACATCTCCATTTCTATCAATGTGTGTGCCAAGTTGCATAATTATAAATAAAAAACTCAGGAAGTGATTAGCAAGATTTGCAACAGACTAATTAAAAATTTTATGTGACTCGTATTCAAACTGTTTTCAACAGTTCTACCACTGGTTTAAATTTGACAATTATACCCAATAGAAAGCTATTGTTATTGTTACCTGTGAAGTTAGGACTAAATCAGAGTTATGGAAGTCAATGCATAGAGGTATATTTTATCTTAATATAGTAACATCATTACTGTTTGAAAGTAGACAAAATCGAAGGCTCTCTATTAAATCAAGGCAT
>CALNVZ010001654.1:32783-44486 GCA_940671915.1 Paracentrotus lividus
ATGTGAAAATCTGCGGCAAGTCTGCCACAAGTCTGCGGGAAGTCTACCACAAGAGTCTGCGGCAGGCACAAAACTTTCCTATGGGTATGTGTTCCAATACAAATCTACACGTACAGATTTGCAGATAATGTTCATGGTCATAATATTTATTACATTAATATTTAGCAGGGACCTTAAAACAATATACTGTGATCAATGGCCCAAGTTTTTTATTTCCAACCAATCCGCAGCCCTAATGCTAATGAGCTAAAAGAGAGAATTTACTTCCAACAAACTAGTGCAGACCTAGAAATAACTTCTCTAACCACGCAGGAAGATGTGTCTTGAATCTGTAATTTCATCGCCTATAGGCTAAAGGGCAAAATATCAAACTCACTTTTTGGATCTTACCAGCAAACTATCTAAATCTTGTGATAATTTTAAATGCAGAAAATACATAAAATTACTTGATCAATACCTTTTAATGAAACATTATCATGGGAATGAAAATACATGTCGGCCTATGATAAGTGATACACGCTGAGTTTATTCATGGTGGCGACCCCTAAAATGGCAGTGCCAATGATTATAAGTCACACTAAAAATCAATTCAATTTCTATATTAAAGTTTCAACATTTCCTTAAGTTTCAACGTCTCCTTCAGTTTTTTCAGAAAGAAAAATGTTAACTTGCAGATGGGTTAATATACAACTAGTAGCTCTACAAAGTTTTAAAAAACAACAAAAATTACTGTCTATGAAGATGAACCAGCTTGGATCAAAAGCTCTGGCTAATTTCTACTCAATTTGAGACTTGTGGTAAAAACAAAAGAAAAGTGGGAAATCTTTGACAATGTACCTTCTGGCAAGTACTGCTGAGCAATAGCTTGTAGTGAAGACCTAACCAGTGCATTCCTCAGTAACTCCTCTTGCTGATGAATTGATGTGTTGTCTCTCCAGTCTATAAGCATGTTAAGAGTACCGTTCCAATTTGCAGCTCCACCCATTGTATTGGTTGAGTGATGTATCCTCAGTGTACTAAAATCCAGTCCTAACTTGGTTCCGACAAGATACAGTTTGTCGTGTGGTATCCTCATGGCAATGTCAAGAAGAGTAGCATTTAGTACTGGAGTGGGTATACTATTGATAAAATTACAAATTCAACATACATGTAATTACGCTGGCATTATACAGAATTGTAAATGTAAATTCTCATAAATACAATTTCAGAACACTTTTAATACTACAGAGTAATGAACATTTTAATAGACAAGTGCAAGGTTGAATGAAATAAGTATGAGGAAGAATTGTCATAATAGACTATAGGATGGTGGCTCAAATTGTGACTTCTCCTAGGGTTAGCCATCCCACCACACTTTAGGGATATGATAATATATACAATAATATATAAAGCAAAATTCTAAATGTGACTTGGAATCTCAAAACAAACAAAAACTTGAAAATCTCATATTTTCTGATTTTACCAAAATCTGAAAGAGTAAAATCTAAGCTTTAAAATGATATATCACTTCCCAAAATTGAAGCTTTTAAACCCATTTCATTTAGTAAAGCGCAAGAGATAAAATATCACAAAGGTTCGGTTATGTACCGAACGTTGTACTTACATTTTAATCCCTAAAACGAACGCGTTCGTTTCCCCATTCAACTGAGGCTTGAAATCGGAACAAAGGGTGGATTCATCACCACGTTCAGAATGAGTTCGCACCTCGTAACAATGGCGCGAGTTAAACGTCTGTGCACGAACGCGTTCGTATTTCCTAATTTCCAATACGTGACCAAAGCATGGGCTATTATACCACGAACATACAGAGCATTTGCAATGTTGATGCAAGCGCTTTTGATACTGCCGCCGCGTATTTCCATTGCGGGAATACTATTTTTGTTTCTGTCATCACGCTCCCAAGAAAGGCAATTATTGCTATTGGCACACAAGTTCTCATGATTTGTTTTACAGCAAGACTTCTTCTGATAATATGGTTCATGGGATCATGCCATTTTTAATTATTTTCAGGCTTTGAAAATCATTCAAACTATGGCGCATGTAAAATATGCGTCTTTTTGAGGAAATATATACCCCTCACAAAAAGTTACGCAAATCGACTTTAGGCCAAGAAAAAATTTCAGATACGCTTTAGATATTCCTTAAGTATCAATTGTTCAGAAACAATGCAGGGCATTGTTTGGGAATCAATTGCCATGGTTGCAGACGGATGACAAAAGCGATTAAAAAAAAAAAATGAAATTCCGCTTTTTCAACATAGATAAAATACATGTACATGTTCTTTTTTTTTCTGACGGTTTTTTTTTTTTTTTTGCAGCTCTTAAAAATACCTTTATGTACTTTAATAAATCTCCAAATTGTGACAAAGGAAAACCGTTTATACATATATATTTTGCAATCATTAATAATTTGAAAAAAAGTGAGCGTATCAATTCTGATCCGTTGCAAATTCGGATCGCTGCATTCTCAATCAGTTTGCAAATCCGTGATAAAGACTGCGCGATTGTTTTTTTAAATAAAACAAAATATTCAGCAAAAAAGAAACAACAACCAAGGGCGGTAATTTCATGTGACGACTGTGACCAGGTGACGGAATAAAGCGAAATAAAACGAAATATACTATATATTTGTATACCCGAAATTCGAAATAGAAGACCTACTTCGCACATTATGCAGAAACTACTGACAATTTCAAGAATATACGGTTGGCACAAATAAAACATATTCAACGAATACATAATAGCGACCTAAAGAAAGATTATTTCGTTAATTCATTGCATTGTTATTTGTTTGCGAGCACAGATATTCACTAGCTGAAAATCACTACCATTGAAGAATATACAAGTCATGCAAGTGCGAAGCGCGAGTGAAATTCCCATTAATTAACAGTTTATAAAATATATATGTTTTTAATACCTTTCTGAATATGACCATTTTTATAACATACGAGGGCGAAGCGCGATCGAAAAATTGTCTTCATATAGATCTGAAAACAAAGAATTTATAGAAATTTAAAAGTTTATTTCCATCACATTTGTCTTTTGGACAGGTGGGCAAATACAAAATTTATCCAAAATGCTTAGAAAATAGAAAAAAGTGATAAACTTTAAAAATCGAGAGAGATGATCCCAGAAAAATTAGAGGGGGACACGTCACCCTCCCCCTCACGGATCGCCGCCAATGACAATGGCGGGGAATCATACACTCGAGCGGAATAATTAAAGCATCTCAAAGATACATATTTGTATATCCAAAATTCGAAATGACCTACTTCGCACATTATGCAAATGTTAAGAATAAAGCGTTGGAACAAATGCAACATATTCCATGAATACATATAACGACCAAAAGAGCCTGGTTAGCAATTAATCTCCATAATGAGAGAAAGTAAACTTATTTTCTCAAATGAAATTATAGTATCCGCAATATAATCCCAATGTTTTTGTTTGCTCTTTCGTTTTTTGTTCTGTATTTGTTTATTTTGTTTTTGTTTATATTTTATTACCGTTTCTCCTTCTATTTTTCACAACAAAAGACGGAATAATGAAAAAAATATATAATATCAATAAAGACCTAACAAATGGTTAGAAGATTTGTATTCATTTTGTCTCTGTCTTTTTAATCGTTCATCCCAAGGGACTGCGGATCCAGGTAGGTAGGTAGGTTTCAATACCCCCCCCCCCCCCCATTTTTTAAAGCAGATATATTGGCCTACAAAAATGCCAAAATGACCATAGATTTGTAATATTTAGCCCAGTTTCAGCTCAACCCCTCCACTATCAAAAACGCTCCACGGCCTCTGTAATTGATAAATCTTTTCCAAATATCATGGTGTTGATGCTAACCAGGATAAACATAATACCTCATAAAAAGTAATATGTTTCCGCCAACTTATCAAGGCAAAATCTCACCCGGGAGAGAGATAGAGAAAAGACGGAATAAAGATGACAAGGTCTTCAAAACATTAGTTATAATCAAATCATTCTATAAAACGACATAACTCACTATTCGGGATGGGAGACTAGTGAGATAAATTAAATAAAGACATGTCATGTTTCAGAAGTAAATATGCATGCAGTATCAAAAGCGCCCATTTGGTTCGGTTTTATGCATGCATTTATATTGAAATAGCATTTTGTCTCTTCCCTCTTTTTACCTCTGGGCTCATTCTCTCTCTGTCTTTCCCTTGTTCTCCTATATCTCAATATTTTCATCTCCCATTCCTATACTATTTATATATAAAGCACTGAAAATGCGATAGATAAACATTCATATTTCTGCGGTTTTATAAAGCGCCTGTGATATCAATAAATGAGTCGACATATATTTTATGAGATACGCAATCAAGTTGAAATCAAATGAAAAGCAAGTGACATCAAAACTATTGCTAAACGTATTCATAGCGCCATTATGTTATTGTTTAATCATGTCAACCAGTTTAATCGATGTGTACTGTAATTATGGTTTGTTGCCCTCTACGTCCTTTCCAGGCCGGTATCTGTTTATGTGTGGTAAGCTCGTTGAAGTTAGCTTTATTAAACTCGATATTTACTGTAACCGGTTTCCCATCTTTGTCTAATTTATTGTCGTGGTGGCAGCTTGGATTTTGAACCTTGCCTGCACTGCACACCGATGGGTTTCATGCTAGCCTAGCAACCAGTTGGTCGACAAATCCTTTGTCGTGATAGGTGATATTGAGCATACACATCAGTGCCGTAGTCCCATTCATAGTCATTCCCGACTGTTCCCTGTCCCCTAGGCGGAGGTGATTAAATCGCCTCCACCTGGCCCGAGCGAGAGGCCACACTAATCAGTAGTGTCTCGATTTTAATTGTTTTTCTAATATTTCTTTATGTTCGTGAATCAATTCAAATCAGTAAAAATGAGAAAGATAAATATGTGACTGAAAATGATTTTGTCAGTCATGATACATGATGATTTGTGTTGATTATGATTATGAATATGATGTTCTTGAACTGAAGTTGAATTGATCACAGTATTATTGAGCCACCAACCTCGTCCCCAGCTCATAGATCCTAACTTAGGCCCAGCTAATAATTGGACGTTCTCTGAACGTTTTAAGAACGTTCCAAGTTCGTTCTATGGACGTTTTGTCAAAACGTTTAGAAAACGTCCTTTTGTGGAAGGTTTTGGACGTTAATAAAACGTTCCAAATGGACGTTTAGAAAACGTTTTCTAAACGTTTAAAAACCCCAAAAGAACCTTTCGAAAAATTTTAAGGACCTGTAGAAAACCTTTGGAACCTTATAAAAGTCCAAAAACCTTTTACAACGTTCTGTGGACGTTCTACGGACGTCCAGAAAACCTTTAAAAAACATTTGGAACGTTCCATGGACGTTCTGCGGACGTCCAGAAAACCTTTGGAACGTTCAGAAAACGTTTTAAGAATGTCTATAGGAACGTTTAGAGAACCTATTAAAAACTTATGTAAACAATGTAATAAATAAAAATGTGTTATTATTTGCACCTCAAGCTCTTGGCCAAATTGTGGAATGGCACTTAAGAGTGATGTGTCTCCAATCAAAATCATGCTTAAAGGGCAGACTTGAGTGGGATTCATTTGGATTTAACTCTATATATTGCTCCAGTAAATTTATAGTTTATTGAAAGTATCGTTTGTAATGGTTAGTTATTACTTCTTTTGTTATCTTAGTACATTCCAATACTGAATTAGTGTTTTTTAATCTTTATGTGTGTTTCAGAACAATATTACAATAAAACGAAACACCAAAGCATGAATTAGTTACTGCTAAATAAAAAAAAATCATTAAAAACGTTTATTTCCATATGTCCAACGTATTATATGCAAATTACCACTCATTTGCATAAAGTCCTATTTGGACGTTTTAAAAACGTTCATAAACGTTCAATAAAATATGTTCAGTTATAAGGTTCCAAATAAAACGTTTTGTGAACGTTTTGATTAAAACGTTCCATTTTGTATCGTCCAAAGAACGTTTAAAAACGTTCTTTTTGGAACCATTGTTTTTTCACAAATTGAAAGTCCAACTTGGACGTTATAAAAACGTTTTCTAAACGTTCATTTCAGACGAGGACCTACGGGACCTGAATAAAACGTTTTTAAAACGTTCTAAAAACGTTTTGTGTTTGCTGGGGGGGTACCTCATAGTTACTTGTAAGCCTAGTTATCAGCAAGGCCACCCCCTTTTATGTGCACAATCTTTACCAGTGATTCTACTACTAGTATTCCAATGTTGGAGTTCTATGATGATTAAATTACATTTACAGTATCCAATCAGTACACCTAAAAAGTATCAAATCAGTGTGTCAGTAAAATGAGTCTAACAACTATGAGGTGATCACCTAGATAGTGAATATAAAGAAATGAAGCAGGTATGCACAGTCTCGATTGTGACTATGATGATTATGAAACGAATGATTACGAATATGAATATTATGACAGTCAATTACCTAGCTCCCAATGCGAGCAGCCCGTCAACCGTGTTCTGAGGTTAGGGTCATAGATTCTACATGAACTTGCAATGATGCATCAATCAGAATCGCCATGGGCCTGCTTCGCTGCAATGTAGCTCGCCAATCCGAAAATGCCCGCTTTGCCTTGAATCCAATCGGCCCACTTCCACCATATTGGTATATGCCCTTACTACCTGATCATGAAAAACAAATCATAATCACGATGCCGCATGGCTGCTAATATCCTTGGCTATGAAGTTTGATGATGTTGTTTTTGTCATGACCTTGGCATGAAGTAAGTTCCAGCAGTATGCAAGTTGTGAGTCACCGCGTGTCAAACTGTTGTGGATCATTTCCTCCGAAGATCCAGAATGAGTTTCTTGTGGCCTTGACGACTTGTTTAGAGTAAACAGTCACCTTGTAATAGGGAGATTCCACAGGTCACCAGAGTGGGTGAAACCCAGGGAACTGATCTGCGCATTATGATGCGCAGCCCTCTCTGTTATGCCTAATCAGGCCAACCTGGTTCCTTTTGTGGAACTGTTCCATGGCAATCATTGTGTTCGTGTCAACCTTGTCAAGTGGTCACAGATATTTAATTAGTCAGTTTACAGTTATGTGTCTAGGAGGTGATATTGTGCCGACTTCCAGTCTGTGTGCCCTTACCAGACAAATTCCTCGCCTCTTGTGATCATAGGAAAGACTTGCCTAATATCACAAGGGATGATCAAAGTTCCTGTTTGAAGGATTAGTTGTCGAGTCTTTGAGTGTTGCTGTGCAGGCTGGAATTCCATTCATGGAATTGCACGACGTGTTCATCCGTCCGTGCTAAAGTGCGTTGTGTCGTTATGTGATTGGCCATCGTATTCATACGGGTCCTTCACCTAGTCCGGAGCTGTCAACCGTATGCTTCGCTGCTTGCCCACCTCGGCTATCGATAGCGTTAACGGCCCTATCCAATTCAGTCTCAGACATTAGCGACAGTAATCCACCCTGCCCTGCTGCACTAGATCAACCATCTACCTATGACACCATTTGGGAACTCAACAGACCTCCTGTGTGCGTGGACCACATCCTCAATCCTCTAGACACAGACACCAGTCAGCCACCAGATCCTTCATTTCTGAAAACACTGGATGCTCCTTCCCTGATCCTCCTCTGGTAGCTTCTACTCAATACGCTAAGGTCTTGCATGATTGTGGCACAAACACCATGGTCGCCACCCATACCTGATGTGGCTCCTCATCCTCAACCGAGAAGATGGACAACCCTGCTGGTCGACCCCGCGGACTCTGCTCATCCACCTTACCCAGAAGATCTGTGTCATTCTTGTCGACCCGCAGAGTCATCTCCCCATTCTGATACTCAAAGGATGCGATGACCTTCCTGGTCAACACCGGAAGTCTCTCGCGACATCCTAACTGGTGCTCCACGATTCCAGCCAGTGATGCGCATTGGTGTACCAAGATGTTGGATCCTCCACGCTGTCTGGCAGTTACCATGCGCGTCTTCGCATTTGCCTTAATGATGACTCTTGAGAATCGCCCATGTCATCCTTTTGGCGATCCTCCACGCTGTCTGCCAGGTACCCATCGCGTCCTTCACATTTGCCCTTAGTGATGACTCTTGAGAATCGCCATAGTCATCCTTTTGGCGACCGCATTGGACCACCACCAGGTCGTCCTCCGGACATTGACTTGAAATTGCTCAGGACCCCATACTAGGATTTTGACTATGATATCTCCCCATTCTACAGCTATTGTGTGATCATATTAATGAGCAGGACTCTATTGTGACATTTCATGGCTTTCGTCATATTACGCCATTATTTGGACGTTATATACAGTATGTTTATCTACAGGACTCTATGGCTTGCGTCGTATTACGCCATTATTGCGACGTTATATACAGTATGTTTGTATACAGGACTCTTCTTATGGTACATTATATGCCCTGTGAATTATTATTATACACTGTATTTCTTTTTGTCCTTTATCTTTTTCTGTCACACTCTTTCCTCTATGCTCCTTCACCCATTTCCTTTATTTTCTATGCACAAAATACACATTTCCTGTTTACAATAATTATATGTTGTTTTTACAATTAACGCAATTACAGTCAGTTCATGCTTTACTGCTAACTAGTTAATTACAGTCAATTCCTGTTATACTGGAAATAGTGATGTACTGTCAATGCCTGTTTTACTGAAAATTAGTGTATTTACTATTTACAGTCAATGCCCGTTTTCTTGGCAAATACGGTTTTACAGTCAATTCCTGTTTTACTGATGAAGTATTTACAGTCTATACCTGTGTTTACTGTATCAATGATTCACATGATCTAATGTTTCATGTTTGATATTGATTTCATCATTTTGTATGTTATCATAATCAAAATGGTATTTTCTATGTATTTAAGATATCTGGACATTTGCTTATGGATGTTTTGTTTGAACAAATATTGTCACCGCTTGGCAGAAGGATTCTAGCGCATTATGTTTTAATGGTTTTCAGCTCTTTTAATGACTTGATAGTTTTTATTATTGATTTTTATGTGCTCCAAATACTTGGGATAGATTTCATAGTTCTAGAATATTGAGTTCTTATGATCTCCTCCTTATATCTAAGGTTTACTCAGATGTGTCAGTTTGATATATATTTGATTCATCACTACATTTCCCAAACTTTGAGAAAAAAAAAAAGTCAGACCAGCGTTCTATTGGAAAATAATTACGCAGTACTGCGTTAAGGAGGGCTGGATAGTGAGTGGCCTATTGTAATGTGATTCTGAAATTTTCCAGTTTAACCTGTTCTATTTGTGCATATAGATATAAACTATATACAGTGTGGGGTATTAAATTTAACCTCTGTCCCACATATTTTTAAGTCTGGTTTATTTTCATTTTGTTTTTTCGCAAGGTGCTTATATTGTTATGCCAGCTGCGATGGTGAAGATTATTAGTCCAGTTATGTTTATATTGAGTGTATATGAACCTCTGATATTGTTTATTATTTTGTTCAGAAGATTGCATTTGTATCTGGTCATTTGTAGTATATCATCCTATAGCACCTATCTTTGCCCCTATTCGGGCCTTTGTAGATGTTGTAGGGAATGGTGGAGAAGAAAGGTCAGATGTTATTATTATTGTTTTATGGTTAGTTTGTTAAATTGGATTAGTTGATGTTTCGTTGATCAGGTACTGCTGTTATTTTTACAGTTTGAATCTCATAATTACTATTATAAACAGTGTTGTATTCAGTGTTACTTTACCTATAGAAGTTTAGATGTTGTTGTGTTCATATTATATTCACTCAATTTTGTTCATATTATCTAGTGTCATCATCCACACGTAGGTTTATAATTTGATAACTGGTGTACTAGACATTCAGTAACAAATGATAGTTTTTGGTTTTATATGGTTTGATATATCAATGTTTAGATGGAAGGAGGAAAAAGGCAAAAAGTGGTCGCGCCATTATGTTATTGTTTAATCATGTAACCAGTTTAATCGATGTTGTACTGTAATTATGGTTTGTTGCCCTCTACGTCCCTTCCAGGCCGGTATCTGTTTATGTGTGGTAAGCTCGTTGAAGTTAGCTTATTAAACTCGATATTTACTGTAACTGGTTCCCATCTTTGTCTAATTTATTGTCGTAGAGCTTTTTGTATTGCTAAAAATTAAAAGCATCCAGTATGTCAACCTTCTGATCAACACTAATCCTTCTTGTGTTCAAGAGATTAACGACATCCTGAATCCGCTCCTTTCAGAAATAAATCTTTTGAGCGGTCGCCATGACATTCTTTTGTTCGGGGAGTGCATCGCCCAAGCACTAATTGGGCGTTTCGCTTTGAAAAGAGCAAAGAGTTGAATGGTGTGCTAAATTGTTCTTCTTCTTCTTGTTATTATTTTCGGAAGAGTTGAGAAAAACGATAACATCACGATGAGCGAACGCTGGAGTGCGGGGGAGAAAAAAAGTTCTAAAAGAGCACTGGGACTATCTATTTTGTCTCTTCTTTGGATAATGATAGTAGATATTTCTCTCTCTCTTCCTGCCCCCCCCCCTTATATCTCTTTCTCCGACTTCATATTATTACTATCTATTTCGTCTTCTCTCGATCTTCCCTCTTCTTTGGATAAGTGAATTTTGAACCTTGCACCTTGAAGAAGTACTCTCCCAAAAAGCATAGACGCTGTCCTGGAGAGGATGAGAGTAGATACCCCCCCCCTCTCTTCCTTTTTTCTTCTTTCAATAATGATAGTAGATACCCCCGCTCTCTATCTTTTCTCTCTGACTTCATATTACTATTTTTTCTTTTCTCTTCTTGGATAATAGAGTAGATACCTCCCTCCCCCCCTCCGCTCTCTATTTTTTTCTCTCCGACTTTATATTATTACTATTTCGTCTTCTCTTCCTTTTCTCCCCCCCCCTGTCTATATATTTTTCTCTGAATTCTTTTTTCCACGCAGCGTCTTTTTTTTCAATCTATATTCGAAATAAATGCATAAAGGAAATGTTGCCAGGGATTTTAGTACATAGAAACTACGAAAAAGCTGGAAAACTTCCTCAAAGTATACTCCACAAATCTCGGCTTCTGTAGAAGCCCGTCGTAGCAGAGTGAAGAACTCGCTGGGCTTCTGTGGCAAGCTCCGTCGCACTCAAAGGTTAAAATCCAACATTTTATTGAGCTCAAAATTGTCGTTCGCATTACTTTTTTTTAATTACTAGTGAAACGATAAAAACGAAGTCATTAAGATTTAAAAGGGCAGATTAAAGGCAAAATTTTTGCGCACGCACTCCTTTTCCCATTTGTTCTCTTTATGTCACTGTTTGAAGTGCCCACGTTTCAGAAAAAGTGTATAATTTCTACTGTTTTACGTATTTTATAAACAACCTCTGTGTGAAAAGCATGAAAATAACAAAATATATAATGAACCCCACCTCCCCCCCCCAAAAAAAAAGAAGACAGTTATAATAAGAATGAAAGCGCTGTAAATCAGAATTATTTTCCCACAAAAAGGTGTAAACGGCATCACAAAACCCAAGACTTGTTTCCGCTAGAAATAACGAAATAATGTGAAAAATAGGCCGATCGTGATTATAGAATAAAAATCTAATGTATCAACAAACAGGACAGAAGAGAACAATTTCCAAGACATTTTTTCAACGCAAAATGAACATGCGCTCTAAAATTCCTGAACAAAGTACTTGTTAAATGTATCGAAATAACGAAAGGATAAGTTTCCGA
>CALNVZ010001655.1:19957-54448 GCA_940671915.1 Paracentrotus lividus
GTATTGAATATTAATCTGCTCAAAAACGATTTTTCTGCTGTAGAAAGTTCCACAAAAACCTTTAAATCTGCTAACACTCAAACAGCATGTGAGCGATTGAAATGCCCTATGCTCTGTACACAATTTGAGTTTGCAGGTGTTTCTGCAGGAATGTGAGCCTCTGTATATTCCGTCTCCCTACTACTTTTTTATGCAATCACAAAGCAGGGCCGTGGCCATTTTTGAAGTGAGAGCTGAGCCGAAAAAAAAAGATGGGCGGGCTGAACAGATAATATGACAAAGCTTGGTCCATTTATTTGTACACCGTTGCTGAAACGAAGGTGGGGGCTAAGCCCCCCCCCCCAGCCACCGGCTCCACACCCTTCGGCGTTGTTGAGTGCACACCCTTAAGCCACTTCATTTAAGTGAGATTGGTTCAGTTACCATCATGGGTGCAGAATAAAAAAAAACAAAATAAACAATGAATGTATATAGAAAATGATAATAAAAAAAAAAAAAAAAATGGCACAGCTCAATATTCCCCCCAACGCCCAGCCACGCCCGAAGTGAAATCTGAATGTTTTATTTGCGTTTATTGTTAATAACAATACCAATCAACATGATCAAAGACACCAATATTTATACGCTGGATTACTATTATTATTTTCAAACATATTTTGAGAAATTATATTTTTTTCATCGAGTAATTCTTATCCGATTCAAATTTATGTTGACCCTTACCATATATATTTTAGTAATATCAGTAAACCTATTTATATGTATATTCAACCACCAGATATTTTTACACACAGAATGTATGCGCTTGCAACGTTTGACATAAATAAATTCGCCTAGAAATTTTGAACATGTCCATAACTTTTTGGCGAATTATTTTCAATAGAAAATCCCGGCTTATCGAAAGGAATGTGGTTTAAACCAAAAACAATCTTTTTATGCGCCAATGCAGGATAAAAAAATTCTTGTATTTCGACTCCATTCATTTCAGAAGTTCGCTGCATCCCTGTGTCCGGAAGACACATAACAAAAGAAAACGCCTCATGTCGAAAGGCTGGCCTACTGAATCAACGTTGATTACAACCTCTCTATATACGATAATCTCTAAATTCACCTCGTTCGCAAACGTTCGCAACTCAGTGAGATACTCCCTTTAATAGTACCGACACAGGTCAACATTCTATCTATCGATGCCTGGTTAGAAAAAGAACATCTATCTAATCTATGTAAATCTATAATATTATTATGAGCATTTAAAAAATAAAGGTATAATAGAATATAGGAATATAGAAAATAACGGATCTCGGGGCTAAATAACTATCCATCCGATATCTCCAAACGTATACAATTATTTTACTCCACATTATATCCTAAAATCATCAAGCTTAATTCACATTGAGTAAGAAAGATGTTTAAAGCTAAATTGTTGGTCTGGTCAGGAGATTGAAATGTGGAAGATACGGTCTAATGGTGGTGTCACATTCACCGGGTAAAAAGAACGGGTCTTCGCCGTTCACCGAAAAAACAAAATTTGCAACACGGCAATAGAACGGCACCGGCCACATAACATTTTTCATCATTTTCACCGGGTCTGTATCGTTCTTTACCGGGTCTATACCAGGTCCTAGCCAGTATGGTACCGGGCTGACCGTCCTCATATTAGTCCATGCTTTCTTCTTGTCCGTGCGATTACCGCTTGGATACCGACCTTACCGCTCTCTGACAGGAAAGAGAAAGTTGTTTTCTTCGCCGGGTGACTCACCGTTTTACCACCTTGCTGACCGTTGCACAGTGTTGATGCGAAGGCGAGGACACGGAGGTATGGTCAGGTGTGACCCGTCAAAAACGCTCACGTGATTTGTCTTCGGTTCTGTCCGTGCGTGTTTTGGGCATGCCCGGGACATGCTCAAAATTTTCGTCCGGGCATGAACGCAGGCACCGCCGATGGAGACCGGTGTAAGGAAGGTAGCGTTGTGAATGTACGGTATGCGGATGGTGTGAGGACGAGAACAAACGCTCCACACCCGTCCACAAGAGCGGTCATGCACGGTGTTGACTGGACGGTGGATCTACCCTTATGGTGTCTTCAAATCACGTATATGGTGTCTTCAATCGTCCTTTGTTTTCGAGCACTCGATCTCATCGTTCTCCATAAGCTCGAGATAATGATATTTGCTGTCTTTCAAAGAACATTATTATCTGAAATACTCTTTATTTATTATTGCCGGGGGTAGAATTTAAGATTTTGGTCTTTTATGGACATTTTTAAATATTTTTCTTTTGTTTGACATTAGTTTTCAAAGTTTCATTTTAACAGCTTTGCAAATAAATATAGACTATACTTTTCATAATAAGCTCCAGCATAGTTTGGTCTAAATCGTTTGCCCAAATTACATGATACTTTATACCCGACCTTTATTTAAAAAAAATTGTATTAGTTTTATCGAATATTATTAATCTCCGCGAAAATTTCCCCATGCTTTTGAAATATTTAAATCTTGTTATATTCAAATGAAATATTGTATATAATAGAAGTACTTTTTTAAATTCTAAATCATTATATTATGAATTGTCTAATATTTTGTTCATAAATTCATTGCAATATTCTTTTAGCCAAATTATAACACTCTATAGAACCGCATTCAACAAAAATGTTCTACATCATTCATAATTCTGCTTTTTGGATATTTTTGTATGATCCATGGATTATTTTTTTGTTTAATTTTAATATCATTTATACACACGACCCTTTAGTGATTTTACTGTGATTAAATTTATTAATCAGAAACTATACAAGACAATGCCTTAATATAATATTTTATTAATAAATATATGCAAATGACATTGTATTTTATATCTGACAACAGCTTTTTAAGATTTGCCAAAAAATACCCGAATTTGTTGCCATAAGATTGTATATATATTCATGTAATGAATTTAATTTCAGTAGGTATTTAGTTATGGTAATGACATACCAAAATGGAACCACCTTTTCAAGGATAGTCTAAAAAAAAAAAGAATAGGAAATACAAAAAGAGACTTACCCAGGCATTTCCGACCGAAAATTTAGGTAAAAATATGCCTAAAATTGAGAATAAGGGGCCTTTGCTCACCCTCTTATCGCCTGCCCTTCCCCAGAATAAATATAATATACATATGATGGATGGGTAGTACCCGTGTGGAACGACTCCTACCCAATGGTTGTGTTTGAATAATGATGGAGATATGGAACGCCCAAAGACCAAAACGCAGACCCCCTATAATATATAATCAAGATTAAAAAAATAATATTATTTCAAAATGAAGAACTTTTGTGGGAAAAAAAAAACCTCTCAGAATTCTAAGTCAGAACAATTTAATAAGTACGACCAATTCGATATTGCATAAAATCTATATATAAGGTGTAAATAATTAAACCAGAACCTGAATTGATGTGAAAACAAGAAAAGGGCTTAAAGTAAATGAAACAAAATGCAACAAATATGTGCCCCTATGAAACTATAATTTCCGAGGTAAACCAGCCCCCAAATAAAGTTGCTAACTTTTTATGTCATATGATTTATTCTTCATGGTATATAATACTTTTGTTGTAAAATATTACTCTGGGTATTAGTTTTAACTATAAATTTCATTCACTTATTGATTGATCTTGTTGAAACAATCAAGGGACAACATTTCAAAACGTAGTTTCCACGTATAGTTTTCATGTACTAGAGTTGGCAAGTTTAGGCACAAGGGGGCGTACTTGATTCGGAAAAGAAAGGGTGTGATCGATTCATGTTGCCGACCTCACCACGCGTCCATCTCCGTTCCTGCAAACGGGCATTGAAACGGTTGCGACGTCCTCATTCAGTCCTTTTCGCCCTTTTGACGACTGGTCCGGTTTAAGACCGTTCTGAAAATACCGGTCATCACCGGAATAACCCGGCAAGAGTTCGGCTGTTCTTGAAAAATCTTTCTGGGAACGGGTGCCCAGCGAACTCCTGTGAATGTGTTGGACGGGCTTCAACCGCTTCACCGTGTGCCTCACCGTTTGCCGCCGTGTGCCAAATTGGCCAGAACAGGTGCGCGAAACCGGATGGCCCAACACGGCAAATGTGACACCTGCATAATGCAGGTGTCACATGCGCCGTGTTGGCCCACCGTTGGCAGGACGGAGAGGGACCGTGGTGAGGTCGGGCAACATGAATCGATCACCCCCTTTCCTTTTCCGCATCAAGTACGCCCCCTTAACCCTGTGGCTAAACTTGCCAACTACTAGTACATGAACACTATATTATGTGAAAACTACGTTTTTAAATCGGTTGTTCCCTTGATTGTTTACCAACAAGATCAACAAATAACTGAATGAATTTGAGTTAAAAACTAATACCAGAGTAATATTTTACAAAACAAAAGTATTATATACCATGAGGAATAAATCATATAACATAAACAGAAAGATGATTATCAACTTTATTTGGAGGCTGGTTTAATTATTTACACTTTAGTAGATTTTATACAATATCGAATTAGTCGTACTTATTGAATTGTTCTAACTTAGAGTTCTGAAAATGTGGGAAAACCTCGAAGGTTTTTTTTTCCCCCACAAAGTTTCTTCATGTTTGAAATAATGTTATTTTGTATGTCGTGATTATAATTATTGATAGGAGGTCTGCGTTTTGGTCTTTGGGCGTCCAATATCCCATCATTATTCAAACAACAACCATGGGGTAGGAGTCGTTCCACACGGGTCACTCCATCCATTCATATACATGTATATTATTATTTATTTATTCTGGGGGAGGGGCGGGCGATAAGGGGGGGGGGGGCAAAGGCCCCTAATTTTCAATTTTAGGCACTATTTCTACTTCAATTTCAGGTCGGGAAATGCCTGGGTAGGTCTCTTTTTGATTCAATTTCATTTTTGCTTCGTTTGAGATTTAAATCCTTGTAAAGCATTCTTCGAATCAGTCATCTAAGTTTTGATAAAGAACATTCAACTTTAGAATTGGAAATGTTTAATATTTCTTTTCGCTTGATCAAATTAATTATCCGTACAACACATTTAGAAAAAGAGTCGTTCACATTGAAACTTTATGCATAGATTATTAGAAATATGCATTCAAATTCAAATGGGGATGGCCTCGGACTTTCATAGGTCATTCAAATTCATTATAAGGCAAGCATGTTAAAAATAAGTGTATTTAAGATTCATTCGTCAAAAAGATATGATATTGTAGGTTATCAAAACGGTTTACTATGACTTTGTTTACCTTGCAGCCATGAATAAGTCCCTCATAGCAACGAAAATGAAATAGTGGATGCAAAGGCAAAAAGAAAGAAAAAAAATGGACACGAGCATATAATTTAGTATTGAAAGAAATACCAAGACTTGTATGTTTCCCTATTAAAAATCAAGACTTGATTTTCACATGGACCTATTGTATGGAAGAAAAGGCCTAAGAAAAGGCCCGTATATGCCCCATATAAAAACATCTATATATATAAATATATATATATATATATATATTTAAAAAAAAACAAAAAAAACGTTATATCTGTACGAACTAAAAAGGAAAAAAAAAAAATCCATAATGAAATGTGTCTCTTTAAGTGTCTTTGACTTAATGCAGGACGTAAAGATTAAAAGAAAGAAACAAAGCAAAAAAAAAAAGTTTCATTGATATAAGATTAATATCAGATGCGAATAGAGCAAAATACAAAATTAACACGGAAAAAATAGACAACAGCCTAAATTATATATATATATATCTTTAAATGACCTTAAAAAAAAACAATACAAAGCCCCAAATTTAACAGTGGTGGATCCAGGATTTTATGGGGGCCAAAATTTATATTCTAGATTCTTGTACAGTCGAATTTATTTTGCGTTACGCTGGCCGAGCAAAAAGGAACGGGGAGGTTGGAGAAGGGTGGGGGGGGGGGGTATGGTGTGAAGATATTTCGGCATTCGGCCATCCTCACAGTCATGTTTCACCCGTGGTTGGGGTAGGGTTAAGTCGGTCATCCATAAATAATGTATACTGCTTTTTGTTGGGGGATGTTTTAAGTTGGGCGCTCCGCAAAATACCAGATTTTATGCACTTTTTTCTCAATTATGGGCTCGGGTGAGGTGGGGTGGGGTTCCAAGCTCATCAGGCTCCTTTGAATCTCCCTCAATCC
The DNA here is from genome assembly GCA_940671915.1 of Paracentrotus lividus. NCBI lineage: Eukaryota > Metazoa > Echinodermata > Echinoidea > Camarodonta > Echinidae > Paracentrotus > Paracentrotus lividus. The sequence goes on from CALNVZ010001655.1 coordinate 26,117, forward strand.
CGCGGATTCGTTATAATTTCAGATAAAATCCTAGTTTAAAACATGATTTAAAGGATAAGCCTAAATAATATGGCACACCAATGCTATGAAAATCTTGTATAATGCGAAAATATATAGAGAATGAAGGGAAAACACAAAAACATAAACGGAATTTTAAACTGAATGGAAGTTTCTTAAAATTGAGTTCCTCAAAATGAAATTGATTGTCCGAACAGGCTAATTGGGCTCCTAAAAACGACGCATCGTTAATTTGAATGAACATAATGCGAAATTGTACATACATTAATAAACTTGTATGCACGTTTAAAGATCTTGTTTGCTGTATAAATAAAATTAAGTACGGGTAAAATAAGATTGAATGCAATACATGGAAATGGTTTTGCCCCAATAATGAAATTGAATGCTCTTAAAATAAAGCTTCGTGACTATGAATGAACTTGATTCCCCGTATTTTAAAATTAAAATGCCGATATCGATCGGAAAAAGGTATCGCTTGAATTTGAATGAACCTTCTATAGGTTTGAATGACAAACCCATGAAATTGGGCGAGAAAACCTATATTAATAAAAAAAATATATTAAGATAATGTCTTGTTACCTAGGGAGCAAGGGTAAAACACCTATTGGTCTACAACCTATTGGTCCACTAGCCAATACGTCTACCTCCATTCAGTCTAAACCCTAATCGTCCACTAACCATTTGGTCTAACACCCAATCCAGGTCCATCACCCACTCTCGTCTATCATCCAATTGTTCACTCACCATTGGAATTACAATCCAATTGGTCCACTACGGTTCGGTCTACATCCAATTTGTTCACTCACCATTTGGTCTACATCCAATTGGTCCACTCACCATTTGGTCTACATCCAATTGGTCCACTCACCGGTTGGTCTACGACCAATAATTGATCCACTAACCATGTGTTGTATCAATAATCTTCAATAGGGGAGGGACAGACAAAATATTTTATCGAAGTTCCCTCGATCAGTAACAGGTAAATTTTAAAGTGGGGGCTACGTGAAGGGGGGAGGGGTGTGGGAGTTGGTGCAATTTTTTTTTGTTTGGAACTTCGGCCGTCATACATCAGCCGTAGGGGTCAATCGCGGTATAAAAATGTCTTTTATTCCTTTTACTTTTTGCTCAATTTGGCGCCCCTAAGTTAATGTTAATTTGGCAGGCACCGAGCCGCCCCCCCCCTTCTCCCAGGTTACGTGCATATTTGTTTATTTACAGTTTTTACCTCTAATAAGATAATCTTGCATGCTTCAAAATGTCATAGTACAGTAAAGGGAGGCGGGAGTTTTTTATCAAGTAACCTGAAAAGTGCTTTTTTTGGGCCATGCTTATAAAGAAAAGAATATTCATCTCATTTAAACAATGCGAGCGCGATGCGAAAGCTGAAAATCTTTGATAGAATGCTATGTGCTGAAAAACAGAATAAACATATCTCATCAAACAAAATAGTCCAGGGCAGAGCGCAAGCTGCAATGCCTGTATATTGACTTAAAATTGTAAGCGTTTTTATTATTATTTGTTATTACTTAAGTAATCATGAACAGGATATGCCTAAACTAAACAAAGCAATCCAAACGCAGAGCAATAGCTGAAATTGTAAGCACTTTTTGTATTCCTCATGAAACTTATACAGTAAAAAAAAAAAAGAAGATATTTTGACTGTCTTTACTTTTATCTTTTATTTTTTTTACTCCTGTTTTCCTCTTTTTCTCCCCTCCTTCTCATTTTCCCGTATTTTCCTTTTCTTTTTCTATTTCCCTGTTTTTTTTTTTTTTTTTTTTTGTTTGCGCTGCAAATAGCAGGCGGGGGGGGGGGCTCTGTCGGCTCCCTGAATCCGCGACAAGGATACAGTGATTTTGTTGCATCTTTTGTAATAATGTATGCATGTATTAATATGAGACCTGAAATATGAGCATATTATAATAATAATAATTTAAAAAAATAGGTGGGCTCAATGTAGCAAAGCCCCCCCCCTCCCCCACATAGATCAGCCCCAACCGAGATATAGTAGGATGCCCCCTAATTCCCATTTAAAAAAACAATTTAAAAACATCTGAATTAAAAAATGTTGTCAAAAGATAACTTATACGTGAGCGTTTTAACAAACTTTGGGGCAAGAGGGGGGCTCCATGATATCGACCCATCCAGACATCGGTCGGGGAGGGCTCAATTTTTGCCCCAACCAGTATATTGGGACCCCTTCTTATTATGAAAAGAAAAGTTTAACAGAAAGACATCCGATCCGAACCGGCGAGAGAGCAGCTTTGAGCTAAAAAAAAGAATTGCCAAGAGAAATCTCAATATGAGCATTTCAAAACAAATTATGAGCAGAAGGGGGGGGGGGCTCAAAAAATATCGAAGCCCCTTCAAGCATCGGGGGGGGGGGGGGGCTCAATGGGTGAGCTCCAATCTAGATGGTATTTCCTATGTTCCTATTAAAAAAAAAAAAAAAAAGATGTCCGATCGTGCAGCGGCGCTAAATGTTGTCAATAGAGACCTGAAAATATAATGTTTTATTAAAAAACAAACAAAAAAATGGTGGGAGCCCCATTGATATCCCAGCCTCCTTAAGATTATTTCAATTCACTTTTATTTATTTTCCACAATAACAGTAACAAAATATAAATGAGTTTGCATAGCAAAATTATTAAGATACACATTTCAATCATGATAACATAATTACATGTAAAACAGAACCGGTGAATGCATAATTAGAAACAAGTCAATTAACTTAATTGCTGTTATTATGGGGGAACCTAAAAAAGCATAGCTTGCCAGTAAGCTAGGCTCCCAAACTTAAATCAATTGTATCCCTAAATGACAATTTATAAAAATATTATAGGGGGGAGGGGAGGGGCTTAATGATGTCTGCGTCTTCTCCCCCAAAAAAAAACAATAAAAAAAATTAAAAAAATAAATAAATAAATAAAAAAATAAAAAAATAATAATACAATGATAAAAATATTGGGGTTTAATATTATCTGTGTCAAATAAGATTATGTCATAACGGCGATCGCCGATATCTGTACGGCTTCAAAAATATTGGGGGGGGGGGGGCTCAACGATATCTGAGTCCCTCCACCCCCCAATACTTTTTTTTTTGGGGGGGGCTGTGCCCCCCCACCCAGCCCCCCCGCCGGTTCCGAAGCCTATGGCTTAGTACATGCATCCAATTGGCGTGTGGACCAAATCCTAGTAGACCAATTGGGATGGCCAAATGCCTAGTAGACCATTGGTGATGGACCAAACGCCTAGTAGACCAATTGGATGTGGACCAAACGCCTAGTAGACCAATTGGATGTGGACCAAATGCCTAGATAGACCAATTGGATGTAGACCAAACGCCTAGTAGACCAATGGATGTGACCAAACGCCTAGTAGACCAATTGGATGTGACAACGACTAGTAGACAATTTGGTTGGACCAAACGCCTAGTAGACCAAATTGGATGTGGACAAACGCCTAGTAGACCAATTGGATGTGGACCAAAACTCTAGTAGCCAATGGATGTGGACCAAATGCCTAGTAGACAATTGGATGTGGACCAAACGCCTGTAGACCAATTGGATGTGGACCAACGCCTAGTAGACAATTGATGTGGACCAAACGCCTAGTAACCAATGGATGTGGACCAAACGCCTAGTAGACCTATTGGTCAATGGACCAAATGGTTAGTGGACTAAAAGGTCATTGGACCAAATGGCTGTAGACCAAATGGAAGTAGACCAACTAGTAGATATAGCCAATAGGTTGTAGACCAATAGGTTACAAACCGAAGCAAGTAGGTGGACCTGACATGTCGAGATATAAAAAGTTGTTCCTATCTACAGGGTGACCCAGAAAAAAGGAAACCCAACTTTGATCATCAATAATTCAAAATATTACCATGGTGATTATAAATTATATATCACTGGAAAGTGCAACTCATTACCATTGTAATGATCCTTGCTCAGCTCACCAATGTCACGCATCACTGAACCCCATTGTTTTGAAAATGTCTTGCAAAATTGTGAGTGGTTCACTTTCACGCTCATTGAGATGGGTTGTTGCAATGTGCCTAAAAAGGAAACCAACTTTCATCATCAATCATTTAAAAACATGACAGTGGTAATTATGACGTTTATATCACTGGAAAGTGCACTCATTTCATTTTTGATAATCTCTTTCAGCTCGCCAATGTCACGCATCACTGAACCCATTGTTCTGAAATATCTTGAAAAATTGTGATTGATGCACTGTCATGCTTCTTACATTCTCACGGAGAACTAAAGGTTCTCTGGGTTGTTTGAGCAGTAACATGATGAAATACCTGGATGGTAAGATTAACGGACTAAATAAGTAGACATTTCCAACCCATTTATCAAACCATTTATTAAAGTCACCGGAAATGCTTCTACTTAGATTGTTTAGGAACCTTCAAAGCAACTCATCTCAAGGCAGATGAGAGACATATCCCAATTTTGCGAGACAATTTTCAAAACAATGGGGTTCTGTGATGCATGATATTGGTGAGCTGAGAGAGGTATCATTAGAATGGTAATGAGGTATACTTTTCCAGTGATATAAACTTCTTAATCACCACTGAAATATGTTTGAAATTATTGATGATCAAAGTTGGGTCCTTTTCCAGGCACATTCACACAAACCATCTCGAGGTGCTGAAAGTGAACACGCAAATTTACAAGACTTTCAGAACAATGGGTTCGGCGAAGCATGATATTGGGACGGTGAGAGATGATATATTAATGGTAATTGAGTTGCATTCACAGTGATATAAATTTCATAATCCCCATTGGAATATTTTTGAAATCATTGTTGATCAAAGTTGGGTTTCCTTTTTTCTGGGTCACCCTGTATAGGATGGTTGTATGGACCCTAACTAACATCGCGAGGGCGGACAAACTTTCAGATCAGATGCAGGAGGGTCCCTACAGGTGGGGGCGTCCAAAATAGCCACCCCTTTTTACAAAAATTAGTATTCTGAACACAACTGGTTGAAGAAAAGTTTTGAATACATTGACTTTTGGTATCAAATTAAAGATAATAAAATATCCTACAATTTGGTATTATTTTCAATAGTAATAATATTCAATAAGGGTAAAATTTTAAGCGTTGAAATTAAATTTTTCATTTTTTTCCCAAAAATTAATTTTTATCTTTTTATTGTTTTACCTCATGTAATAATCATGTCAGAATCTGAAGCGCGAAAATTTTCAGAAATGTGCCCCTATGCATGGACAACAATATGTGAAAAAGTCAAAGTAATGATCCTTTTCAATAAAACGATATAACGCTATAAAGTTATGAATGCAGTATACGGAAAACAACGTTTATGTGGAAAACCCACATATTAAAGTATTACAAGGCGTGATCCAACAATTTTATGAATATAATTTATAGTTTTCATCAAGTTTTCATGAGGGTTAATACAACGCGGTGCTATAATGGACTACTCATCTAGTCTATTGAGAACGGCGAGGGGGTCTAGAGTACGGGGCCATGGGGGGGGGGGGGGGCGGCAGGTGTAAATTGTTAGTATACTACACATTAAGGTTGGATATTATTATTTTTTGTTGTTGTTTTTGCTTTAGCCACATCATTGTTGCCCCGGCTTTCATTTTTTTTATTTGTTTGTCCTCGCTTTCACTTTTAAGGAACCGGGATATATCTTAGTCGGTCCCCAAACCATACCCCGGATTGAAAAATTAAAATAACCCCCACAATATGCCAATTTTTTGTGATTTTTTCCTTCTAATTTTGGGGCCCCTTTTTGTTTTCCATGATGCTAACCAAAGCCCCCTTAGTCCTATCATCGCGAAACGTGTTTCATGTGTAGAATTGCTGTTGTTCTTTAACCTAAATCTAGGTTTGTGGTTACAGGCTTAGGTCTATTGTCTGGGAGAAGGTTCAAAGTTGATTTTGATTGGGGTAAAACAAATGGTAAAACAAATGGTAAAACACCTATTGGTCTACCTCCATTCAGTCTAAACCCTAATCGTCCACTAACCATTTGGTCTACACCCAATCGGTCCACCCACCACTCGTCTACCATCCAATGGTTCCACTCACAACCCCCAGTTGGTCTACCATCCCACATTTGTCCCACTCACCAGTCTGGTTCTACATCCCAATTGGTCCACTCACCGTTGGTCTACACAATCCACATTGTCCACTCACCGCAGTTGGTCTACATCCAATTGGTCCACTCACCAGTTGGTCTACATCCAATTGCGTCCACCTCACAGGTTGGTCTACATCCAATTGGTCCACTCACCGGTTGGCACATCCAATTGGTTCCACCTCACCGGTTGGTCTACACTCACAATTGCAGTCCACCTTGACCAGTTGGTCACTCTCATATCCAACCTGGTCCACTCACTCAGTTGGTCTACAACCAATAATTGATCCACTAATCATGTGTTGAATAAATTCTGTAATAGGGGAGGGGCAGAAAAAAATTTTTTATTGAAGTTCCCTCGATCAGTAACAGTCAATTTTAAAATGGGGGCTACGTGAGGGGGGGGTGTGGGAGTTGGTGCAAAATTTTTGTCGGAACTTCGGCCGTCATACATCAGCCGTAGGGGTAAATCCGCGGTATAAAAATGTCTTTTATTCCTTTTACTTTTAATCAATTGTTAATGTTAATTTAGAGGGCACCGAGCCCCCCCCCCCCAGAATACGTGCATGTTTGTTTATTTACAGTTTTTTTACCTCTAATAAGATAATTTGCATCCTTCAAAATGTCATAGTACAGTGAAGGGAGGCGGGGCGTTTTATCGATAACCAGAAAACGGTGCATTTTAAAGCGAGAGCGAACTGAGCAACACTCTCATGACTGTGTGTGTTATAAAATAGCTAGTCTTAAAGTATACCTTTGAGATAATTATTAACAAAACGGTTGTAAAAATTAACCTACAATTTTATTTGTATTTGGAATCTACAATGTTTTGAGGGGAAAAGTATGTGTTTTGATACTTGGCAACATAATTATCATGGTGTGAATTCATGAGTAGTGAAAAAGTGAGTTTTCATTCAAATTGGCCTGATTAATAGACTACACTATTCAGGATGTGCATTATGGCGTTAGAATCAGGCAGAATCAAGTAGTTGAGGACTTGAGGTGGTGGTATAACAGGCTGCTAGTTCATACCTTGGAGGAGTCTTCCTCCAAGTTCATACTGGCTTTAAAGAAAAATAAGTGCGAAGCACGAGCAAATTCTTTATGATTTAAAGGTAGTGTCATCCTTTTGCAGGCAAAAATATTTAATTTCTATTTTTTTAGAGATATAGTAGTATATCAATGACTTTATCTTCAACAACACGATTAAGCTCAAATGTGTATGATTGTCATTATATATGCGATTATCAAAATTCATTCCTATTTTTTCGAACCTCGAAAAATATACTGTACGGTGCGAACCGTTGACGTTAGCGCAGAGAGATAATGCACGCTGATACGGCCGTGTGTATGTTGCTGTGTATGGTCCGTGTTGAGCGAAGCTACATGCGCTGTAATATCAACGATGCTGAGGGAGAGCTGGTCTAGATTTGGTAGTCAGATTTTCCTTTCATATTACTGATCTAGGCAACCTATGACAGTAAGATTGAATAGACAATATAGGTTGATCATATTCTAAAGTTCTGCCAAGTTGCACTAGTTTTCGCAATTTGTGAAAAAGGATGACACTTCCTTTAAGCTGAAAAAGAAATATTTTTAGTGTTTTTTTTTCATCCTCATCAAAATGAAACAAATTTTCAACACCACCCCTCCACCCCCCCCAAGAAGGTCATCATGAGAGCAATAGGGGTAGGGTGAGGTCACTCAATCGGCCCGATAATATATAACTTGTAGACCAAAAGATAGGAAGACACCAATATTTTTTTTTTGTTGGTTGTAGGGGCCTATACCAGATACAATTAGTAGTCCAATTAGAAGACCAATTGCTAAGAAAGCAAGGATGCTTAGTACATGCATCCAATTGGCTGTGGACCAAACGCCTAGTAGACCAATTGGATGTAGACCAAATGCCTAGTAGACTAATTGGTTGTGGACCAAACGCCTAGCTAGACCAATGGATCTGGACCAAACGCCTAGTAGACCAATGGGATGTAGACGAAATGCCTAGTAGACCAATTGGTTGTGACCAAATGCCTAGTAGACCAATCGGATGTGGACCAAACGCCTAGTAGACCAATTGGATGTAGACCAAATGCCTAGTAGACCAATTGGTTGTGGACCAAACGCCTAGTAGACCAATTGGATGTGGACCAAACGCCTAGTAGACCAATTGGATGTAGACCAAATGCCTAGTAGACCAATTGGTTGTGGACCAAATGCCTAGTAGACCAATTGGATGTGACCAAAACGCCTAGTAGACCAATTGGATGTGGACCAAAACGCCTTAGTAGACCAATTGGACACTGGCGTAAATCCCGGGGGGATGGGGGGGGATTACATCCCCCCAGATTTTGAAGGAGGCGGGATTTGCCCTGTCACAAACATCCCCCCCCCCCAGTTTTCAAGAAAGAAATGGAAACAAAATAACTATGTAATTGTGTTATTGGTTAAAATAGCGCTTTTAATACTACAAAGTGCCTCTTTTTAACTCCAAAACCCCCCAATTTTTCTTGCTCGGTCGCTATGCGACCTCGCACTAAGTAACAATCAGTAGGCTAAATAAAAAGGTTTGATCCAATGCCCTCGTCTGGGGACAAACCTTTAAAGGGCCTGTCCCACAGAAGGCGATCGTTGTGGTGACAACCTGCGAACTACTTTTTAGTACCCATCGCCACCATGCGCAGGTCCAATCGCCTATAAGATCGTGAATTATCGCGCCTGTCGCCAACAAATAGGTAGCAAAATTTTCTTCGCCGCTGGTTTCTCAACAAGTTAAACAATAGCCGGCGTCAGTTGGGTTGACGTCAATGACCGTAGCCTGTCTTCTCTTGTCGCGACAAGGTGCTATAGTGGATTGTCGCCAGATAGAACATGTTTAGCAGAGCGGAACGGCGGCCAGTTGTAGGTTGCCGCGCTCCAGCGTACGCTGCACGCATCGCTGAACCGAACGGTCAGTGAAATTTAAGCTGCTACGGCCTTTGTCGCCACCTACATTCACCAAAATCAGGATCGGCCTCCTATTCAGATACTGTACAGTCGCCGCTGATTTTTGAAATTTTCAAAAATCACTCACGACCCAAATTATGATGCGCGACTGAGACGACTATCACGAACCTAAAGGCGACAGGCCGCCATCAGGTAGAAAACACTTGATCGCCTGTGTCAGTCGCAAGGATCGCCACGGTGCGCAAGTTCATATTTTGGTTGATTGCATGCTGCGACGAGAGAAGTCAAGCCGCGAGATGCGCGAAGGTCGAGGCTATTGTATTATCGGATGCCAGCTATTGTTAGCCAATTGTTTGCGTGGAAGCAAGTCGTTGTGGCGACAACCTATGCATGTTAAAACCTGCCAGAATCGTGTCAGAATCGTAGGTGACCGAAGATCATATACGTCTCTACGACTCTGTCTACGATAGGCTACGACAACGACTTGCTTCCACGCAAACAATAGGCTAACAATAGCTGGTATCCGATAATACAATAGCCTCGACCTTCGCGCATCTCGCGGCTCGACTTTTGTTGTCGCAGCTTGAAATCAACCAAAATATGAACTTGTGCACTGTGGCGATCCTTGCGACTGACACAGGCGATCGAGTGTTTTCTACCTGATGGTGGCCTGTCGCCTTTAGGTTCATGATAGTCCTCTTAGTCGCGCATCATAATTTGGGTCGTGAGTGATTTTTGAAAATTTCTGAATGGGAGGCCGATCCTGATTTTGGTGAATGTTGGTGGCGACAAAGGCCGTAGCGGTTTAGATTTAACTGGTCGTTAGGTTCAGCGATGCGTGCAACGTACGCTGGAGCGCGATAACCTACAACTGGCCGCCGTTCCGCTGTGCTAAACAAATTCTATCTGGCGACAATCTACGATAGCACCTTGTCGCGACAAGAGAAGACCGGTTACGGTCATTGACGTCAGCCCAACTGACGCCGGCTATTGTTTAACTTGTTGAGAAACTAGCGGCGAAGAGAATTTTGCTACGTATTTGTTGGCGACAGACGTGATAATTCACGATCTTATAGGCGATTGGACCTGCGCATGGTGGCGATGGGTACTAAAAAGTAGTTCGCAGGTTAGAACCTGCCAGAATCGTGTCAGAATCGTAGGTGACCAAAGATCACATGCGTATCTACGACTCCGTCTACGATAGGCTACGACAACGACTTCCTTCCACGCAAACAATAGGCTAACAATAGGTGGTATCCGATAATACAATAGTCTCGACCTCCGTGCATCTCGCAGCTCGACTTCTCTTGTCGCAGCTTAAAATCAGCCAAAATATGAACTTGCGCACGGTGGCGATCCTTGCGACTGACACAGGCGATCGAGTGTTTTCTACCTGATGGCGGCCTGTCGCCTTTAGGTTCGTGCTAGTCCTCTCAGTCGCGCATCATAATTTGGGTCGTAAATGAATTTTGAAAATTTCAAAAATCAGCGGCGACTGTACAGTATCTGAATGGGAGGCCAATACTGATTTTGGTGAATGTTGGTGGCGACAAAGGCCGTAGCGGCTTAAATTTCACTGGCTGTTAGGTTCTGTGATGCGTGCAACGTACGCATGGAGCGCGACAACCTACAACTGGCCGCCGTTCCGCTGTGCTAAACAAGTTCTATCTGGCGACAATCTACGATAGCACCTTGTCGCGACAAGAGAAGACAAGCTACGGTCATTGACGTCAACCAAACTGACGCCGGCGATTGTTTAACTTGTTGAGAAACCAGCGGCGAACAAAATTTTACTACGTATTTGTTGGCGACAGACGCGATAATTCACGATTTTATAGGCGATTGGACCTGCGCATGATGGCGATGGGTACTAAAAGGTAGTTCGTAGGTTGTCGCCACAACGATCGCCTTCTGTGGGACAGGCCCTTTAAGGGGCTGTCCCACTGGAGGCAATCGTTGTCGCGACAACTGGCGCTCTTGCTGTTGTGAGTGTGGTAGCAAGTTGTTGTTGTAGCCTAGCTTAGATATAGTCGTATGTAGGTTTATAATCACCTTTTTAAAGCTGAACTCCTTATAATTATGAAATTATCACGTTGTCGCCACAACGATCGCCGCCTGTGGGACAGGCCCTTTAGAAAGGGTGTTCTCGACAATCAAAAACATTAATGTAGTTGTGTAAGGACTAGGTTGATGGAGGGCTTGGGGCCTGCAGTCCCAAAAATTTTCATAGCAAAAATTGTGATTTGTTTTTATCACCGGTCTTTAACAAAGCATCATCTGCACGTAAAATGAAAATTGTATCTTCAAAATAGATACTAAAAAGGGAATATCATGCACAATTGAATCAAACTTTGAGTTCAAAATTTTCGGCTCGCGCTTCGCGCTCGCTGATACTAAATCAGATAAAAATTATATAAATATTTCCAATTATAAGCTTAAAATTTTCGACTCGCGCTTCGCACACGCATTACCTTTTCAATCATTATTAAGATGAACAGTAATCAAGGCAGCCAATAAGATTCTTAAAAGCATACATTCAATGACAAATTTTCTTCGTACAACCTCCCTCTCCCGAATACATTTTTCTTTAGGTATATGCCTCTGATCTAAAGTGTCTCCCTTTTCAGAAAAAAAATGTCATTTTCCATCGTGACCCCCACTTTCTAATCGGTTCCGCCGCCTCCGCTATATATATTTTCTTATTTTTGCGCTCGTGGATACTATATAGGATCTATAATGCACAAATATTTCCAATTTCAGCTTAAAATTTTGGGCTCGCGCTTCGTGCTCGCTGATACTAAATCAGATCTGTAGCCTAATGCACAAAATATCTCAAATTTTTAGCTTAAAATTTTCGGCTCGCGCTTCGCGCTCGCATCAATTTTCAAAGACAAATTCTATCTGCACCCTCTCTAATGCTAATACGGGTATTAAAAACGTTCCTTGTATACACTAGTATGTCAAACAAAATCGCGACAAGTTGGCAAAATTTTTCGCTCATCCCCCCACTCCTCGACACGGATTTACGCCGCTGCAATTGGATGTGGACCAACGCCTCGTAGACCTATTGGTCAATGGACCAAATGGTTAGTAGACGAAAAGGTCATTGGACCAAATGGCTGTAGACCAAATGGAAGTAGACCAACTAGTAGTAGACCAATAGGTTGTAGGCCAATAGGTTAAAAAATTATTTTATTAATTTTTGCACCATGGAAATGTCTAACTTCCCCAAAAATGTATCTTACAATCTCAGCAAAACATAAATGACAAAAGAAAATAAACTATAGTTATCATTTACAGCTTTGTCATGAAGGCTGAATTAAATTTTAGCAAAAATGATAACAATTGAGGGTTTAAAGCTTTTTATTTATTTCCTTTTTTATTTTTACTCTATACTGTGAAATAAAATATTTCAATTTTTCACCAGTCACACGTTTGTAACCTTAAACCTAGATTTAACTTACGACCAATCAACCTATACCTCAGATTCGATCCGTCGGGTAGGATGGAGGAGGCGTTGGTTAGTAAATAAAAAAAATAAAAAAAAGAGGGGTGGCATCCCATTGAGTAGGGAAATATGACCACATTTACTTTTTTTTTTTTCAATCTCCGGGTATGGTTTGGGGAAACGTCCAAGATATAGCTGAAGTCTCAAAAAGTGAAAATTAGGAAATAAAAAATAAGATTTAAAGCTGGAGCAAAAGGATATGGCTGGAACTGAGAAAATAATAATAATAATAAAAATAATAAAAATCTAATCTTTACGACCAATAGCGCATTGTGCATACATTTACAAAATAAATCATAGGTTTTCGTGGATGGCTTATATTGGATGATTGTATAGACTCAAACCAATATTTATCGGATTGTTTCGATAGGCCAGCTGGAGAAGGGTGCATACAAGCGACACAGTGGAGGGGCAGGGGGTATAGTGCAACCCACTTTTTCAGGCACCACAAATTTGCCTCTTTCAAAAGTAACATATAGTGTCCCCCTTTTTAAAGTTAAAAGTGTTCCTTTTGTACTAAAAATAAACTTGTAAAAAATGTTATCTAAAAAAGGGCACGTTTATACTAGAATGTGCCAATTTTTTATGTATTTTCAAACCCTAAATTTCTCTCAACCTCGCATTAAGAGGAAACAAGCAATATATTGTTAAATTAAACAAAATTCCTCCTGCTGCTAGAGACAAATATATCTTGCGGGAGGGGGGTTCTTTCAAACCCCTAGACAACCCCCCCCCCCCGGTTATTGACCTGCCTCCTAAGTTCTTTAAGTTCTATATTTGTCTTTTGCCATTCCACACCTTTTTCTTCCCCTTATCATCCCCTTTCTTTTCGCTTCCTCCCTCTTTTCTTTCTTTTTTTGTTTTGTTTTGTTTACCCTTTTGCCTACTGTATCCGATATGGGGGGGGGGGGTGGCATGGCATCGTGCCCCCAAGACGTGTTTTATCCACGTGATACATAAGTCCCTGACAAAATTATTATTGTGAGACACCCTGCTTTACAAATACTTTCCTATATATTCATGTCGTTCTCGTTGGCTTGTTTTGGATAGCGTCTGCCTTGTGAGCTCAATTTCTGCACTGTCGGTCTAGTGGGCTGTTTCAGTGCTTTCGGTCTCATGGACCTAGTTTGTCAAATTTCGGTCTTGTGGGTTAAATTTGTGTATTGTCGGTCTCGTGATCCTCTTTGTTCTAGTATCTATCTAATGTAGGCCTTTATTTGCTAGTGTCTGTCTTATGAGCCTTTTTGTTTTTTGTCTTATGGGCTGTCGGTCTTGTGGAATAACCCCTTTCAAATTATATTTGTCTCTAGCAGCAGGCGAAAGTTTGTTTAATTTAACAATATATTGCTTGTTACCTCTTAATGCGAGGTTGAGAGAAACTTTGGGTTGAAAATACATTTAAAAAAAAATGGGCACAGTCTAGTATCAAAGTGCCCTTTTTTAGATAATTTTTTTACAGGTTTATTTTCAGTATAAAAGGAGCACTTTTATCTTAAAAAAGGTACTATATATTACTATTGAAAGAGGCACATTTGTAGTGCCTGAAAAGGAGAGTTGCACTACACCCCTGCCCCTCCACTGTGTCATTTGTATGCACCCTTCTCCAGCTGGCTTATCGAAACAATCCGATAAATATTGTTTTGAGTCTATACAATCATCCAATATAAGCCATCCACGAAAACCTATGATTTATTTTGTAAATGTATACACAATGCGCTATTGGTCGTAAAGGTTGGATTATTATTATTATTATTATTATTATTATCATTATTATTATTTTCTCAGTTCCAGCCATATCATTTTGCTCCAGCTTTAAATCTTAATTGTTATTTCCTAACTTTCCCTTTTCGGGACTTCAGCTATATCTTGGACTTTCCCCAAACCATACCCGGAGATTGTAAAATAAAAAGTTAATTTTTTGCCATTTTCCCCCTACTCAATGGGAGTAGGGGAGACCGGGGATGGACGTTACAAAATTCACATTTTGGGCCAGATAATTCTAATGAAAATACTCACAGACTCCATTTTGGGTCTGTAGTTAGCCTATTATGTCGGCTAAAACCTGAGCCCATAAAACTTGAAAACATGTAAACACTAATTAACTACAGCTTAATTAATGAAGACATTTTTTTTTATAACAACCTACCCTGTATACGGGGTAAGTTGTTACACCATACGGGGTAAATTGTTACTATATGTAACCATACATTTTACACATAAAATCAACTGTAGCAAAGCCATTAGGCAGAATTACAGGGCATGGCTCAGGGGTATATTAGTGACATACATGTACTATATTCACAGTACCAGACTATCATCATGTGCCTTCAGTTGTATGAACTATTACAAATTTTAATTTTTGTCAAAAATTCACTTGGAACTGTAAAAAAAATGGTTTTTGTTGATTTACTTTTTAAATAAAACAACGGAGAAACCTCACGACCGGCAGTTCATCACATCTATGTGTAGGCTGTATATAGATGCCAGTTTAATAGCACGAACTCTCTTGTTGCAACTTAGCACACTGAGAACTGTAACAACTGACCCGTGTAACTTCCATCCCCGGTCTCCCCTATAAATGGTAATATTAGTTTATTTTTCTTTGTCATTTATGTTTTGCTGAGATTGTAAAATACATTTTTAGGCAGATAGAAATTTCCATTGTGTAATAATCAATAAAATCATTTTTGTTTTACCCCAATCAAAATAAACTTTGAACATTCTCCCAGACAATAGACCTAAGCCTGTAACCACAAACCTAGATTTAGGTTAAAGAACAAAAGCAACTCTACACATCAAACGCGTTTCGTGAGGATAGGACTAAGGGGGCTTTGGTTAGCATCATGGAAAACAAAATGGGGCCCCAAAATTAGAAGGAAAAATCACAAAAAATGGGCATTGTGGGGGTTCACAAACTTTTTTCATTTTAATTTTTCAATCCGGGGTATGGTTTGGAGAACGACTAAGATATATCCCAGTTCCTTAAAAGTGAAAGCGGGGACAAACAAATAAAAAAGATTAAAGCCGGGGCAACAATGATGTGGCTAAAGCAAAAACAATAACAAAAATAATAATATCCAACCTTTATGTGTATTATACTAACAACTTACACCTGCCGCCCCCCTCGCCGTTCACAATAGACTAGATGAATAGTCCATCATAGCACAGCGTTGTATTAACCCTCATGAAAACTTGATGAGAACTATAAATTATATTCATAACATTGTTGGATCACGCCTTGTAATACTTATGCACGTGCTGTAATAGGGTATTACACGTGTATGTATGGGTTTTCCACATAAATGGGGCAAAAACGTTGTTTTTCCGTATACTGCATTCATATCTTTTTATTGAAAAGGATCATTACTTTGTCTTTTTCACATACGGTTGTCCATGCATAGGGGCAAATTACTGAAAAGTTTCGTGCTTCAGATTCTGACATGGTTATTACATGAGGTAAAACAATAAACAGATAAAAAAAAAAAAAAAAATTGAAAAAAAAAAATGAAAAATTTAATTTTAACGCTTAAAATTTTACCATTATTGAATATTATTACTATTGAAAATAATACCAAATTGTAGGATATTTTATTATCTTTAATTTGATACCAGACTCAATGTATTCAAAACTTTTCTTCAACCAGTTGTGTTCAGAATACTAATTTTTGTAAAAAGAGGCGGCTATTTTGGACGCCCCCACTTGTAGGGACCCTCCTGCAGCTGATCTGAAAGGTTGTCCGCCCTAGCGATGTTGGTTAGGGTCCATACAATCATCCTAGATAGGACAACTTTTTATATCTCGACATGTCAGCTTTTTCAAAAATATGGGGTTTTACTTCCTGGGTATGTATAGTTCTGATTAATTTATTTAATCACAGTAAAATCACTTAAAGGGGTCGTGTGTAAAACAATGAAAATAAAAAATAAACAAAAAACTAATCCATGGATCATACAAAAATATGCAAAAAGCAGCATTATGAATGATGTAGACATTTTTCTTGATGCGATTCTATAGAGGTTTATAATTTGGCTAAAAGAATACTGCAATGAAATGATTATGACAAAATATTAGACAATTCATAACATAATGATTAAAAAGTAATAATAAAGTACTTTTATTATGATAACAACATTTCATTTGATATAACAAGATTTAAATATTTCAAAAGCATGGGAAAATTTTCGCGGAGAAATTAAAATAATATTCGATAAAACTAATACAATTTTTTTTTTATAAAACGCGGGTATAAAGTATACTTGTAATTTGGGCAACGTTTTAGACCAAAGTATAGTGGAGCTTATTTGGAAATTAGTCTAATGTTTATTTCCAAAGCTGTTTATGATAAAACTTTAGAAACTATAATGTCAAACAAAACAAAACAAACATGAAAAAAGAATTGACATTACTTTAGATTAAATTTTAAATTCTTCTCCCCGAAAATGACAATAAAAGTATTTCAGATTATAATGTATCTTTTGAAAGCTGCAATATCACTCCTCTCTGAGCTTGTGAAGAGAGAGAGCGATGAGATCGAGAGCTTCGAAAACGAAGGGCGGATTGAAGACACCATACGTGATTTGAAGACACCATAAGGGTAGATCCACCAGGCCAGTCCAACACCGTGCATGAAAGCTTTGTGGACGGGTGTGGATCGTTTGTTCCGCCCTCACACCATCCGCATACCGTCATTACAACGCCATTATACCGCCCTTTCACCGGGTCTCCATCGACCGGTGCCTGCGATTCATGCCCGGCGAAAATTTTGAGCATGCTCGAGAACGCTCAAAACATTCACCTGGCATGAACCGAAGACAAAATCACGTGAACGTTTTTGACGGGTCATCACCGACCCACCGTGTAGCATCACCGGGTATCCTTCGTGTCCCGCCGTTCGCATCAACCTTTTTTTCGCGGTCGCGAACGGTGGAAAACGGTGAGTCACCCGGCGAAGAAAACTATTTTCTTTTTCTTGTCAGAGAGCGGTAAGGCCAGTGGGCAAGCGGTAATCGCACGGCCAAAAGGAAAGCATGGACTACATATGAGGACGGTCAGCCCAGTACCAGGCTGGCTAGTACCTGGTATAGACCCGGTATAGAACGATACAGACTCGGTGAAAATTATGAAAAATGCTATGTGGCCGGTGCCGTTCTATTGCCGTGTTGCAAATTTAGATTTTTCGGTGAACGGCGAAGACCCGTTCATTTTATCCGGTGCATGTGACATCACCATAATGGGGCGATCACAGTACCATCCGCGGGACCCGGACGGCGTATTATATCAGTCGTTTTGATAAATTCTTTTTGAGCCGTACGCGATTTGTATTTTCCTAACCGTTTACAAATTAATTACTAAAAATAAGCTTTGAACGTGCACTAAAATATCCTAGTTTGGAATCAAGTTATCGCTATCAGTAATACTAGCCGAGTGGTATGAGGAACAGACTCTCATCCAGAGGACTTGAGTTAGACTCCCAACAATTTTATGTAAAAAAAAAATAAATAAAAAAATTAGATGCTCTAAATGGATAGATCTTACATGAATAAATAATATCCATCCATAAAACCGATAGTTCAGAGACGAATTTTGATCCAAAATTTTATTTTCATTTTGTACACCCATTACACCCATTTCGAGAGAAATTACACTCATTTGAAAGTGATATTGATGGTCCATGTATTGGGAAACGATATGAGATGCTTAGTTTTAGATAAACATCTAAAAAAAGACCAAAGTGGTCTTTCCTGCGACCGTCCCCATATATATATATACATATATATATATATATATATATATATATATATATATATATATATATATATATATATATATATATATATATATAACACAGAAGTGAAGAAAATCATGCTTATTTCCAACAAAGATTTTATTTCCTTTCTCAAATTTTCGGAAATAAAACTTTTCCTTTTTTTAAGAGAGACAAGATTGAACAATAACGAAGTAAAATTAAACATTATTGTAAAATTTGAAACCATGGGAGCGCGTGGGTGTGAGCACACGCCCACGCGTTGCTAAGGACCTACGTCACAATGATATTGAAAGCAGTAAAATTTATGACATCACAAGGATCGGTTTAATTAACATTAGCCACGCTGAAGAAGCATATGTGCACAATCATATTATTAAATTGACCAATCGTAATAATCGTGGATGATTTACCATGGAAACCTCACGAACCCAGGTACATTTCTTGGATGTTAATGTCAGTAGAAATGCGGATTCCCTGAGTACCTCTGTGTATCATAAACCCACCGACAGCCAGATACAACAGCTACCATCCTGACCATTTGAAAAAAGTCGATCGTATAATTATAGTCAAATGATGCGCTATCGACGTATATGTTAAGCTGCTAGAGTGTAACCCACTGCTAGAGTGTAACTCGCCCGCCTAAGTGACTGATAAGTAGTCAGTTTGTTTAGAATGAACGATTTTCATCTCTTGCAGTCACTGCTTTGATCGGCATTTGCTTTCTTCGCAAAATAATGCAAAATATCCACAAAAGCTTGTGTATTTTTATGAAATACCTTTTATACATTTACAATTAACAGTATCTGAAAGTTTCAGAGAAAATAGAACTCATCTACTATCTTAAAATAACAGATATAGCTGCATTGATAGCATTTGCAATTCATGAATCGTCCACTCGAACCAGGAAGCTGTTACGGCTAGCTACCGCTTCTCTATCCGACTGCGCCCGCTACACATTCGCTGTTGATAGCCTTGACGTGCAGTTGTCGCTTGAACTTGTTTTGTGCCCTAGGCCTATATTAGTTTGTTTGATCTTGTTTTTAATCACAAACATTTATTTACACCTACAATCAATCAACCTATAAGAACAAAGGCGTCTCGATCCGGTTCGACCACAAGCCAGTTATTTAAGTTTTGATATAAATTGCCTTTTTTCAATTAATTCTTAATTCATGATTATTGAATTATTCGTTATTATAATGATAACAAACAACTAAAGGCAGTGTTTTTGCTAGGGGGGGGGGTGAAAATACTTAATGTAAGCCAGGCAATACGAGGACGAGGACCGCGACCAAATGCCTCCGAAGGGATGCGAAGGATCATAAGAATGGCTTGGCTTAGCAGTTTGGACCCCCCCATTCCCAGTGGCGTATACAGTTCGGGGGGGGGAGATGATTCGTGGTCCAGAGACACATATTGCCCAAAATAAAAGATGTTCAAATTGCATTATAGGGTAACTAAAATATGTTTACACGCAAGTTATTGTTAGTGAGAGGCCTATTTTGTTTATTTTTTAAAGCTCAATTTGACGCCAACTTAGTATAAGATCATTTGGCACCCCCTAAATTTTAGATTGAATTGGCGCAATACATGCATGATCTAGGTCAATTTGATGTCCCTGGGTTTAAAATCAATTTGGTGCCCCTTAGTTTCAGGTCAACGTGAAAATGCAAAAATAAATGTAACGTGCATTCAAAAAATTTAAATATCTTGATGATTAGTTTCCCATAATGTAAATTCTGTAAAAGGAAAAACACAGGCGAGCGCGAAGCGCGAGCAAAATTTGATGTCTTTGAATGGTTAGAAAAAATTTTGCTATGGATACAGACCAGGGGGAATGTTAAATTTTAGAGACCATATTTCAAATGCTAAGTTGTTGCAGGTAAATTCGGCACACCTCCCTAAGTTCAGGATAAAGTTGGAGCCCCTAAGTATAATATAAACTTGGCATCCCTAAGTCTCATGTCAATTTGACGCCCCTACGTTTAAGCTTAATTTGGCGCCCCTAAGTTTAAGATCAATTTGGCACTGTCTTAACTTCAAGTAAATTCGGCGCCCCTAAGATTTAGGTCAATTTGAAATGCAAAAATAAATGTAACGTATAATTAAAATAAATTGAAATGTTATGTTGGTTAGAATCCCATAATGTAAATTCTGGTAAGAGGAAAAACACAGGCGAGCGCGGAGCAGGAACTGAAATTTTGATGGATTCGAATGATTAGAAAACAAGACATGTAATGCGTTCCTCAGGTACACAATGTAATAATTCATTGAAAAAAAAGAATATGCGAGCGCGAAGCGCGAGCGAAAATTTTGCTTTGAATATACTTACCCGGATGCATGAATTTTGAAATTTTGCTCTAATTAGAAAGAGACCATATTTTAAAGACCAATTTGTTGCCCCCTTAGTTTCGGGTAAATTCGGCGCCCCTTGGTTTCAGATCATTTGGGCGCCCTATACGTGTAAGCTCAATTAGGCCCCCCTAATTTTAAAACTTGATTTGACGCCCCTTTAACTTCAATTCAGCGCCCCCATAAGATCCAGGTCATTTTGGCGCCCTAACGTGTAAGCTCAATTTGGTGCAGCTAATAAGTTGAAGTTGAAAATTTGGGCCCCTTAGTTTCTCGTAAATTCGGCACCCCTCTCTAAGTTTAAGATATAGTTGGAGCCCCTAAGTTTAAGATAAATTTAGCACCCCTAAGCCTCAGGTCAGTTCGGCGCCCCTACATTTGAGCTCAATCTGGCGTTCTTTAATTTAAGATCGATTTGGCGCCCCCTAAATTTAAGGTCGATTTGGCGCCCCCTCCAAAATCTAAGGTGGATTCGGTGCCCAACCAATGTTGCAGGTCAATTAGGCGCCCCCACCTAAGTTTCGGGTCAATTTGGCTCCTCCACGTTAAGCTCATTTTGGCGCCCCTCTAAATTTAGGTTCGATTTGACGCCCCCTAAATTTAAAGTCGATTTTTTTTTTGCTCTCTCCCAAATCTAAGGTGGATTTGGCGCCCCTAAGTTTAAGGTCGATTTGGCGCCCCCTCCTAAATCTAAGGTGGATTCGGTGCCCCACCAATGTTGCAGGTCAATTAGGTGCCCCCACCTAAGTTTCGGGTCAATTTAGCTCCCCCACGTTAAGCTCATTTTGGCGCCCCTCTAAATTAAGGTTCGATTTGACGCCCCCTAAATTTAAAGTCGACTTGGCGCCCCTCCTAAATCTAAGGTCTATTTGGTGCCCCACCTACGTTGCAGGTCAATTTGGCGACCTTATTAGTTTAAGTCAACGCTTATTCAGTATCGCGCCCCTTAAGTTTAATATCAATTAGGCCCCTCAGCTTCAGGTCAATTATGCGCCCCCACTAAGTTCAGCTCAATTCGGCACCCGTAGTTAAATGTCGTTGCGCCCCCCTAAATTAAAGGTCGATTTGGCGCCCTAAGTTAGGTCGATTTAGAGCCCCTAAGTTTTAAGGTCGATTATGCCTTACTTAGTTAAGGTCGTTCTGCTCCCTAAGTTAATATCAATTAGGCCCCCCTCCAGCTTCAGGGTCAATTTGGCGCCCCAGCTAAGTTTAAGGTAATCTTGGCGCCGCCTTACGTTTAAGCTCAATTCGGCGCCTCCGTAGTTAAATGTCGATTTGGCGCCCCCCTAAATTTAAGGTCGATTTGGCGCCCCTCAGTTTAAAGTCAATTTGGCGCCCCTTAGTTTACTGTCGAGTTGGCGCCCCCTATTTTTTTAAGGGCGCCCCCTTCCCCTTTCCCTTTCTCTCTCTCTCTCTCTCTCTCTCTTTCTTTCTCTCTCTCTTTTTTTTTTCTTCCTTCCTCTTTCCCCCCTTATTTCCCTTTCTCCCTTTTTCCTTCTCTTTTCGGCGCCCCCCTGCGCGACCCCAGGGGGGCCCGGGCCCGTAAAGCCCCCCCCCCCCCAGAATACGCGCATGCTGACGACAGGCTTTCATGTTTATCCAGCTATGGCCGATTGTAATGCTACTAATGTAGTATATTGTTTGACATGTAAAAAATGTCCCAGGATATTGTACATTGGTGAGACAGTCAACTTCCGACTGAGATTCAATAATCATAAAAGCAAATCACTAGGAAGCAATTACAACATCCAGTAGCTAAATCACTTCAACAACCCCAATCATTCAGTAGCAGATCTTCAATGCTGTATCCTATTCCAGGGTCTGGTGTCATTTTATGAAAGGCATTTAAAGGAACTTAAAACCATCTTAAGAGCCAGGAGTTTCCAGAACCCAGGTCTCAACAGAGATTTGTCATGGCTATCAAACTACACATTCTTCCGTTAATTACCTTATCTATGTCTTTCAGTATTTAATTAGGTGATGTTCCTGTCTGTAGGCCTATACTCTATTGTATTACGTATGTATGTATTTTTTTTTCGAATTTAATTCAATTTTCGTGTCATACTAGCTTTTCATAACTCTTTACACGCTGAATATATTCTGAAGGAAAAATAATGACAATTGTGTTTATATATTTTCTGTGAATTCTGCTTTTCATAATATTGATACTGGTAGCTTTACTTCAGACGTTACGTATGATTTTTTTTTCTGACTTTTTTTTCTGACTTTATCTTGTACAAAATACAAAGTAGCTGAGAAAAACGATTTTTACGATTGCTCAATTTAATTTTATGATTGTGCACAGATGCTTCTTCAGCGTGGCTAATGTTAATTAAGCCGATCTTTGTGATGCCATGAATTTTACCGCTTTCAATATCATTGCGACGTAGGTCCTTGGCAACGCGTGGGCGTGTGCTCACACCCACGAGCTCCCTTGGTTTCAAATTTTAATGATGTTTAATTTTACTTTGTTATTGTTCAATCTTGTCTCTCTTGAAAAAGGAAAAGATTTTCCGATAATTTGAGAAAAGAAATAAAATCTTTGTTGGAAATAAGCATGATGTTCTTCACTTGTGTGTTATTAATAAGTATTACATTCCAACACGTGGAACTATCATTCAATATATATATATATATATATATATATATATATATAAACAAAAGTATATTTCAGGACAGAGTTTGAGATCTGATCCTATACAGTACACTCACTTAGCACTGGTATTGCAACATAGCTAAATGCGTGCATTTTTTCATATATATATATATATATATATATATATATATATATATATATATATATATATATATATATATATAAGTCTTTTATATATTGTCATATTTCATCCATGGTTAGAGATTTTGTTTTGTAAACAAAGGGGCGACAAATGAACAGGCCCTCAAAATGAAATTTTAAGAGGTGGGGATTATCAGTGAATAAAATTATTAAGGAGGAGTCAAATTTCTTTGCAAACTGTTAACATGTTTCCATTATCCTTGTGGCAAATTATAAAATAGTCATAAGGAACCATCACAAATGCTAATGAAAGAAACATCACGCACAGAAGACAAAAAAAATTGTTACGCCGCGCCGTTGCTAAGGAGGATGCGTGGTAAAATCAGAGGTGGTGAATATCCCTCAAAATATAATAAAGATGTGTAATTATTTATTTATATTGTAAACGACATTGGCCCATATTCTGATAGCATGGTTTAGCTTACTCTAGGGGTAAGGGTAGTTTAACTCTGGTCTAACTCCTCAATTTAACTCTGGGTTAAGTTTTTATATTCTGATAGCAAAGTTTAGCTTAACCCAGGGTTATGTATGGTAATAAATCCTCCAAAATTTAAACTAGCCCAGGGGGTAATTTAAGTCTGGTTTAATTCCTGGGCATCATCGTTACTACAACTACTTGCACCTTAAATACAACACAATTAAATTAACTTTTGTGATAAGGGGGCGGGGAGGATTATAAAAACAATATAAACACGAAAAATAATCCAGATTAATTACTGTCTCATGTTAAAAATTCTTCCAGTCCTCAATACTAAATGTAAGCATTACCTGACAAAGATAAAATAAAAAAATCAATCAATCAACCAAACCTACCTCACCGCGCCCTAGCTCAGCGCCGTGCGCACAATTGGCAAGGCGCGTATTGCATTGTTGCATGAGCTGCGTTGCACTTCTGCGCGACCCTGACCTGGGAGCTCAGCTCGAGATGAGCTCTACTGAGCATGCGTAATGTGTTTAACCCAGGGTTAAATGTAAAACTTGGGTTTTGTTTAGGTTACACAGGCCTAAATACTTCGAAGACACCAAAAATGTGAGTGCGAGCCAACCCAAAGACAAAATAACTAATTTCAAACGCCAGATTGACGAAAATGTATTAATTTGTTTGATTTTTGACACCGATTCCCAGGAAAGCAAGACTTGGACACTTTTTGCACAAATGGGAAAGATCTAGGCCGTTGTTTTGGAACTATATGACGACGGTGAATGTAGAAGCCAATTAACTGCCTCCAACTTCCTATTCAACAGTGTCCGCGAGAGGGCGCTATATTTTCTTGAATAATGAAAAATCGAGCTGGCTATGCCTATGTTTTGAGACTAACAGTGAGAAGATGAGTAAATTGTCTTTAAATTATTACTAGACATTAGTTAGCCCAATTTTCACCCTTTTCTCTATTAACGTTTCGAAATCTAAAATTAACACACGAGTCAATGGGGAAATATTTACCGCTGTGAAACCTATAAGAAAATACAGCCCCTAATAGACCTGATGTTGAAGAAAACAGGTTTAGAGCCCTTTTTGAACGATTAAACTGTTTATGTGAGACTTTTACACCTTTTAATTGATAAATCATTAAAAAAAAAAATAAGTTTATGCATCAGTGCTTTTGACTAATCATAATGGTTTCTCCCCGTGTTTCATTCTCAGCCCCCCCCCCCCTCGACGCCTGGCCCTTATAGTTTGTGATATGACGCAATTTAATGGCCTTGATTTCATCTCGTCTACCCCCCCCTTCTCCGCCCGGCCCCTTTCTTAGACGGTTTTACGTCCAGATGAGAGGCCCTGGACATCCCGCAAACAAAAATTTTACAATGTATAACCAAGTCGGGTGAAATAAAGATCGGGAATGGTTAAGTCTGTCCTCGGTCCTCGCACACCCCCCCCCCCCCCCCCCCCCCAAAAGCACAAACTTCTTTTACTGTCCTTTTTCGTTCTTTTCATTTTTTTTACCGTCTTTACCCAGCCCCCCCCTTCTTTTTTCTCTCTCTCTCTCTCCTCTCTCTCACACACACTCTAGTTAATAAAATGTTCAATTTAAGTTTTTTTGTCATCATCCGTTTATATTTAATATCCCTTGCGTCTTCTAGTTGGCAGCTAGATTATGAACAACACCAATTCGTCATTAGAGCCGCGGATAGCAGTTTGTTGGGGGGGGGGGTGCGGGGGGTGAAGGCCTTCATTTTTCAGCAAACTTGAAAATAAGAAGAAAACAACCATCTAGTTGTGATATCTAGTGTGTCCACGTTCACCCCCTCAGTCTCGCTTTCCGTTCGGTCGGCCCTCCCAAGTAGAGCTTAACTCCCCCCCCCCCCGCCTTCAACACTAGTACCGCGTAGAGGACATTTGCCTGTAATTTTAGAGCGTATACGGGGGTGGGGGTAACATTCAAATCCTCTTATATATTGCGTTAATCTTAATTAAAACCAAAAAAAATGCCATATTTCTTCTAAGTAGGAAATACTCTTTATTTTAAAAATAAATGAAAATAAAATTGACTTAATTTTGGAAAATTGCCCTTAATATAGGAAAATACAGCCCCTAATAGACCTGATGTTGAAGAAAACAGGTTTAGAGCCTTTTTTGAACGATTAAACTGTTTATGTGAGACTTTTACACTTTTTAATTGATAAATCATTAAGAAAAAATAAGTTTAGCAAAGTTGTTTTGTTAATCATAATGGTTTTTCTCTCGTGATTCATTCCCATCACACCCCCCCCCCCACTCGACGCCTGGCCCTTAGTGTGTGTAGAGAGAGAAATAAGAGAAGAGGGAGAGAGAGAGAGGAGAGAGGGTGGGAGGGTGGGGGTAAAGAGACAGTGAAAACGGAAAGAACGAAAAAGGACAGTAAGAAGAAGTTTTGCTTTTGGTGGGGGGGGGGGGGTGTGCGAGGACCGAGACAGACTTAACCATTCCCGATCTTATTTCAGCCCGATTGGTTAATCATGTAACATCTAGAATTTTTTTGCGGGAGTGTCCAGGCCTCTCATCTGGACGCTAAAAACCGTCTAAGAAGGGCCGGGGCGGAGAAGGGGGGGGTAGACGAGATGAAGATCAAGGCCTATTTAAATTGCGCTTCATCACGACTAAGGCCAGGCGTCGGGGGGGTGATGGAATGAATCACGAGAGAAAACCATTATGATTAACAAAACAACTTTGCTAAACTTATTTTTTTTTAATGATTATCAATTAAAAGGTGTAAAAGTCTCACATAAACAGTTTAATCGTTCAAAAAGGCTCTAAACCTGTTTCTTCAAATCAGGTCTATTAGGGCTGATTTCCTATATTAAGGGCAATTTTCCAAATTAAGTCAATTTTATTTTCATTATTTTAAAAATAAGAGTATTTCCTACTTAAGAAGAAATATGGCATTTTTTTTTGTTTAATTAAGATTAACGCAATATAGAGAGATTTAATGTTACCCCCC
This sequence comes from Paracentrotus lividus, assembly GCA_940671915.1. NCBI lineage: Eukaryota > Metazoa > Echinodermata > Echinoidea > Camarodonta > Echinidae > Paracentrotus > Paracentrotus lividus. Next base: position 53,046 of record CALNVZ010001655.1, read on the forward strand.
CCCCGTATACGCTCTAAATTAAGGCAAATGTCCTCTACGCGGACTAGTGTTGAAGGCGGGGGGGGGGGTAGCCGAACTTTCGGAGGGCCGAACCGAACGGAAAGCGAGACTGAGGGGGTGAACATGGACACATAGATATCACAACTAGATGGTGTTTTCCTGCTTATTTTCAAGTTTGCTGAAAAAATGAAGGCCTTCAGCCCCCTCCCCCCCCCCAACCGCTTCATCGCGGCTCTAATGACGAATTGGTGTTTTGTTCATAATCTAGCTGCCAACCTAGAAGACGCAAGGATATTAAAAATATATAAACGGATGGATGACAAAAAACTTAATGAACATTTTATTAACAGAGTGTGTGTGTGAGAGAGAGAGAGAGAGAGAGAGAGAGAGAGAGAGAGAGAGAGAGAGCGGGTGGGGGGGGGGAGGGGGGTAAAGACAGTAAAAACGAAAAGAACGAAAAGGACAGTAAAGAAAAGTTTTGCTTTTGGTGGGGGGGGGGGGTGTGGCGAGGACCGAGGACAGACTTAACCATTCCCGATCTTATTTCAGCCCGATTGGTTAATATGTAACATCTAAATTTTTTGTTGCGGGAGTGTCCAGGGCCTCTCATCTGGACGCTAAAACCGTCTAAGAAGGGGCCGGGGCGGAGAGGGGGGGGAGACGAGATGAAGATCAAGCCTATTTAAATTGCGCTTCATCACGAACTAAGGGCCAGGCGTCGAGGGGGGGGGGTGAGGAATGAACACGGAGAAAACCATTATGATTAACAAAACAACTTTGCTAAACTTATTTTTCTTAATGATTTATCAATTAAAAGTGTAAAAGTCTCACATAAACAGTTTAATCGTTCAAAAAAGGCTCTAAACTGTTTTTCTTCAACATCAGGTCTATTAGGGGCTGTATTTCCTATATAAGGGCAATTTCCAAAATTAAGTCAATTTTATTTTCATTATTTTTCAAAATAAAGAGTATTTCCTACTAGAAGAAATATGGCAATTTTTTTGTTTTAATTAAGATTAACGCAATATAGGAGGATTTTAATGTTACCCCCCCCGTATACGCCTAAATAAGGCAAATGTCCTCTACGCGACTAGGTTGAAGGCGGGGGGGGGGTAACGCCGAACTTTGGGAGGGGCCGAACCGAACGGAAAGCGAGACTGAGGGGGTGAACATGGACACATAGATATCACAACTAGATGTTGTTTTTCCGCTATTTTCAAGTTTGCTGAAAAATAAGGCCTTCAGCCCCCTCCCCCCCCCCCACCAACCGCTTATCGCGGCTCTAATGACGAATTGGTTTTGTTCATATCTAGCTGCCAACCTAGAAGACGCAAGATATTAAAATAATAAACGGATGGATGACAAAAAACTTAAATGAAACATTATTAACAGAGTGTGTGGTA
>CALNVZ010001655.1:54473-102662 GCA_940671915.1 Paracentrotus lividus
GAAAGTGCGTTGAAATACATTTTCATGACATTCTTCTTCAAATGCGATATTCCAAAATCGTCATCAGATCACGGGATGTGTATTTGAAGTCATATGAAACAAAGGCATTATATAGAATTCATTTGCTATGGAAAAATACACTTATTGATCATCTTGAATTAGTATGATCAGCTTGGAATTTACTCTTACTGTGATGTGCTTATAACATCATGGCGATAACACGATTGCTATTCTTATATACAAATGTACAATATACGCTTAGTAATTGAAATCTTATTCTATTAGAATTTGAAAAAATGACATAAAATGAGTGCTTACGTACCTTTGACCAAAAAGCGGCCAAATTGGCCAGAAATTTTTAAGTGGGGAAAACAAGAAGTTTTAACATGGATAAGCATCTACAAACATTAAACTCAATACAAGAATTGCGTATACACTAATGGTAAATTACTTGCATCCACTTGGCGGTTGTTACCATTTTGACCACCTGACCATTTACATATACATGATATAGGAATGGTTATAGGAATGGTCAGTGCGGGCAAATGGAAAATTATTTGTATCCACTTTGGCGATTGATACCATTTTGACCCACACTGACCATTGCATATAGGAATGGTCAGTGCGATAAAATGGTAGGAACCGCCACAGTGGACATTACAACGATTAAATCACAGGAAATACCACAGATTTTCAGGCTTGTCAATTTGTGCATGCCTTTTGTTGTGAAGCAAATATCAAACTTTTGTTTGTTCTTCATGGTCAGCATGCTAAGTGGATGGAGAATGTGCACATATTGTTGTCGGGGTAAATCTGTTCTGATGACTGGGATGATAAAAAAATGTTCTGTTAAGTGCTTAGAGACACAGTCTAAATACGTTTAGGCACTGTATTTTATGTAAATCGTATTTTTATTTCATTATGGGCTAATGGTCAACCTTCGGCCAATATGTGACCAATAAGTGACCAGAAACCTTATGGGTAGGTTGAATAAGAACCTCTATTTTTGAAATCTCATTAATTGTTGCCACTTCTCCAGCACTAGCCAACTCTTTAGTGAAATGAGTTGAACGAAAGGATAATACAATCTACATATTACCGTGTATACACTAATACACGTAGTACATAGCCTGTTGTAGCAAAATCCTGCAAAATGGCAAAATGGTCACTTTCGCGTCAAACTGGCCTAAATGACCAGGGCTGCCAAATATTTAGGAAAATGGTAATGGAGTATTGTTTTAGACCCAAGGAAGTTTTTTTAAATGGTTGGGGGGCGGAAGACATCACTTGGTTGACTCTGATGGTCATTTGGTCTAATTTTGGCGCCCAAAATGATAAAATGACCATTTTGGCCGAAATGACCAAATGACTCCTTTAATGACCCAACCGAGTCAATACAACCACTTTTTCTAGAATCAGCGCACATTTTTACATCGGATAGTTTTTAAAATCCCAATTATTGGCAAAAAATTATAGAATAAAAATACCCTTGACCACAAGTGACCAAAACGGTCATTTTGGACAAAAATTGGCCAAAATGGCCGAAGTGTCACGGTACGGTCAGTAAGAGTGACATTTTTGGAATCAGCGCAAATTTTACTCTAGATAGGACCTTCAAACCTTCCCCAGCAAAAATGCTGATTAACGCCCTGGCTCCTAGGGTAGTTTGTCAGCGTTTGATCAGTGTTGATTAGACCTCTAGGCCTAAAATGATTGTGATATGAACCTAAGCAGAGACCCCGAACTTTACTACAAGAAGAAGAGACCCAAACTCCAAAGGTCGAGTGAGTAACGCCCATTTAATATTGTCTTCAAATGTTAGATCTATATAGATCTAGATCTAGGCCTATTATAGGCTCGAGATTCTAGATCATTCATACAGATGCAGGGCACAGCCTGGGTTAGATCTAAGTTAGATATCTGGAGTAGATATCGGACTCTAACGTTAGATTACTAGAGATCTAGAATCTTTTATTCCGATGACGGATATAAACCAGTTATATACGGCCTTCAGAGGTTTTGGTGAAACTATATCCCCTCACTGACGCGAATGCGACTATTTTCCTTCGGGTTCGGGTACTATAGTTCCAACCACCCCCTCTGGTGGCCGTATATAAACTGTTCACTAACCTTATAGCTCGTCCGTCTCTACGGACTAGCTTGAAAGCTAGTCCGTCAAGTTAGTCCGTCACGACGGACTAGTTTATTGCTAGTCGTCACGACGACTAGTTTTCCAGAAAGCTAGTCGGTCATGGCAGACTTGCTTTTACAGCTAGTCGGTCAAGACGGACAAGTTTTGAAGCTAGTCCGTCGTGACCGAATAGTTTGACGGACTAGAATTAAAAGCTAGTCGTAGTGATGCCCAGACTGACGAGCTTTTGAGCAGGACTAGCTTTACAGCTAGTCCGTCAAGTGTTACACTAGTCCGTCGTCGCGATGGTTTTGTCTTGACCGACTAGCATGGCAGAATTAGCTTAATATGGCTTCACAGGCTTGTCAGAGACGTCAAATCTGAATTTTAGAAGACAGTTCATCCAGATACAATTAATAAAAGAAAAGTGACACATAAATTATGAAATTATATTTCGAATTCAATTTCATAATTAATGAGATTGTAATGATCATCGTAAAGCAATACATGTTCATTAATTTGGCAAGACAAAATTGTTTCGCCGAATGGAATCGCTCTAATAATAGGCTACACAAAGAGAAAAAAAAAATACTTCAATAACCTTGGAATAATTTTCATGAAAAATTGAAAACGACATTGCAAATGTGTATGTATATAAAAGCTAGTCCGTCAACTTAATGGTAAACCTCGTCCGTCTACCTACTTTTAGTGAGCTAGTCCGTCGCCTTGACAGACGAGTATAAAGCTTGATGGACAGCTTTAAAGCTAGTCCGTCAGGTTGAGAGATTGGATCAGTTATAAGCTAGTCCATCGAGACGAACTAACATGACGGACTAGCTTAAAAATAGTCCGTCTTGACCGACTAGCTTTTGACGAGGTTAGGTTTTCAGTGAAGACCATTACTAAATTTGGAACGTAGTAATTCCTTAACAAATGTTTGTGAGTGGATGTGTATTTGTGTGTGTGTTGTGTGGATGAGATAGGGTTTGTGCATGTTTATATGTGATGGGTGGGGGTGTATGTTGGTGTGTGTGGTGAGTGTGTGGGTGTGTATTGGGTTTCCATACCAACACACACGCCGAATACCATCCTGAACACTCAAACACGTACTTAACCTAGAAAACAACTGTACGAGGAGGCGCATCGATGGGGGTGGTGGGATGCTGTCAATTCCATCCTATGGATTATCACCTTACTGTCCCACCTGGAGCATTGGCAGAGGGTACCTGTGAGGAAATCGCCATTGAAGTCTTGACAGATGTTCCAGACAACATCAATTACGAGATGACGAGATTGCTGTCAGTCATGGCTTTGTGTGGTTATCCCCAGGATTGCAGTTTAGGCGACCGCTTAAACTGAAGATACCACATTGTGCAGTTCTCAGTGATCTAGGAGGGTGGAGGCAGTCCTATACTCGTGGAAATCACCAACACAGGTAAAAATGCGAGCAAATGTTGTGGTTGTAAAGGTTTGAAAGCAAGGAAAACGAGGAAGATTCAATTCTGAGGTCTTGAAAGGATTTTTAGGAAGACGCTATGTACTGGCAGAAGGGCATAAAAGTTTGCTTATAACATGTAAATGGCATGCTATATGAATATTCTTTACGTCCTTCTGCCATCCGAATACCATACTTTCATTTCAGAAATATTTTATTCAAACGTATGTGAACATACACATCGCAGTAAGAAAATTTGATGAAAGATCACACATCATTGATATTAATTACAAATCCACTGTCTTCATCAGAGCCAGTTTTGGTCGTCATCCAAAAGACAGTAACAAGGTTTGAGCTTAAAATACAAAAATATGAATTAGTGCACGTTCATCAGACAAAAATAGCTCATTCGGGATGTTAAAGAGAATTTTTATAGTGCAGTGGGAAAGATGAAGAAAATTTTGTGAATATATATATATTATTTTTTTATTGCTATTTAGAAAGAATATCATAGGAAATGGTCCACTGTGATTGCCCTCATAGTCATAATACGACACAAAATATACTCAAAACAGCAGAAATGAACGGGCCGAAAATTTTGTGTTGTCTCATATTTGCATGTCTGTGTAAGTAAATGTATGTCACTCTAGAGCAGAATTGGGTTATCCTTTTGGCGATTCCAAAACCTCACAGCACACAATAATGCTTTATGCTGCAGTCACACAGACACTTACGTATGGTTACGTTTTTGTTGTTTTTATCCTTATTTCATCTTCCATTCTCTCATTTCTAGGCATTTCTTTGTTTTATGGATGAACGAAATTATCACTATTCACACTGCTGAATATGACGGGAAGGCATCCGTGGGGATCCGTAGAAAAGAAAATGATTTTTGGACACAAGACGACGTAACTCAACGTAAGTGTCTGTGTGACTGTAGCATTAGGTTAACTGTTATCAACTTTTCTAAAGCACCTTTATCCTCGATCACAGTCGTGGTCGGGGACCCGTGAGGCGAGGGGAATCAGTCGTTTTTATAAACAATTATTTTCCTACAGTGCGGTTCCAAATTTTTCCAGATTTACCTCAGATCGACTTGAATAGAGACCACTTGTGTCATACTCCTTTCCCTAAAAGTAGAGGTGGGCTATAAATGGGTCATGTTCAGAACCAAATTTGTGCTATCTTATTTAAGCAGCTTGTTGTCCTGATCGATATGCCACCAATTTTAAGAAAGTCGTGTAAAAATTGAGACAGTGCAGGCCAAAAAAAAAAAGATTCGAGGGGCGTGGCCAAAAAATGCAGAGTCATCGTTTTTCAAAATTTGAAAAAGCTGAATTATTTTATAAAGGGATATAAAGATGATTCTGGTGTCTATTTAAATGTTTCTCAGCCTGAATAAATCCAATGGCAGTGTCAAAATTGCAAATAGTGGTTAAGGAGGTACTGAAAAGGGGGGGGTTATAGTTTAAAGGACTCCTCCGGGCTGGAGATTTGCATTATTAGAAAATAAAGTAATATTCTAAAAAGCACAACACTGAAAATTTCATTCAAAATTGGATCCACAATAGCAAAGTTATAATTTTCTTAGGTTTTTATTTTTTTTAGGAACAGTTTTTGCCATCTCAAATTGGCAAACTGATGATGTCTCAGTCCCCCTACTTTCTTTGTATTTTATTGTATGAAATACCAATTATCAAAGATTTTCTCCCCAAGGACATAAAAACATGGATAATCCTTGTGGAATGTTCAAGGTCACTAGGGCTTTTACTATTTCAGTATGTGGGATAGATTTTCTGTATACGCAATATATGAAAAAATGAGAAAATAGGATCTCCTATAATAAAATACACAAGAAGTAGGGGACTGTGACATCATCATTTTGCTCATTTGAATATTCAAATATTCAAATGAGACAATGAGACAATGCCAAGAACTGTTTACGAAAAAAATTCAATACTAAAAAAATGCATAACTTTGTTAGTTTTCATCCGATTTGAGTGAAATTTTCTTGTGTTGCTTGTTTAATTTTACTTACTTTACACAACTTTTCAATTTCAGCCCGGAGTCCTCCTTTAACCCTTTAATTACCTGTAGGGAGGGTCTCTGAGGCACCCCTAGACAAATTGTGTGCTCAAATCAAAACCGCCGCGTTTTCAGTAATGTCGTTTTATGTATTTTTCCTTGCAGTCTTTAATACGATCTTTTGCACTAAGTCATTGAAATCGACATTCCACAGATAAATATTTTTGACCTTCATGGCCAAGGTCAAACCGAAATTTGATTTTGTCATTTTGTGTACAAAACCAGGTGCGGATCCAGAGACGGACTTTAACGGGGTGCAAAAAGGTACCTTACAAATTTTTTTTACGTGACGCTAGCACCGTGATAAGCGGGGGGGGGGGGGAGGGTTAGGTGTTGAACATTTTCGGTCTTCGGCCGTTAAAAAAAATCAACATACTTCATATAGGGGTAGGGTCAGGCCATACGTTTCCTCAGAATAACTGACAAACAAATAAAAAAAATAGAGGTTATTAAGATTTTAACGGGTGCGATAAAAATGTCTATGTACAAAAGGTATGCTGATTTCCCAATCTTACGGGGTGCGCTAGCATTTCAGCCACCCCCTTGATCCGCGCCTGAAAACCAATGGCAAAGTCAGTTTCCTATTTAATTCTATAAAGAAAATGAAAAAATGAAAATGCCCAAGTTTATTGTCCGGAACGGAAATTATTTGCCCCTTTCTCGTGGGCCCGGCAGCCGCTGAGCAGCGCCAGAAGGACATTGCAAAATCACAGGTAAATCATTCTTTAAACTGCTTTTATTGTTCATGAGGAATGATACTAAATCTAAATGAAGGCCTGAAGTATTAACTTCCTAAAACAATGGAAAAAATAGATATATTCATGTAAGAATAAAAACAATACAATACATATGAAATTCATAAAACAATAAAGAAATAAAAGTAAGAAGTATTATAGATGTAGAACCTTCTGATACTTCAAATCTTCATGTGGATCAATTTAATTTCTGAATGCATACTAAAACAGTCTAAAGAATGATTTAATTAATTCTTGTAGTAAATATAATGGCCCATATCTGATAGCAACCAAACCATGACAAGTTCACCAAATTTTGCACAGAGTTACTTTGGTATCTATGTATGCCAAAAATGCAAAAAATAATATAGTTCATGTGCTTGATTTTTGCTACGGAACTTTGAAGTTGCCATATTGTGATGGCATGTAAGTACGCGTAAATTAAGAAATTGGCCTCTGTTAGACCTCGCAAGTGCAACAACAAGTAAAAATCGTCATTACTTTGTCAAAACCGTATCAAACTTTATCAACCTTCCTGATTTGTTACAAAGTTATACCAAAGATAGGTACATTGTTTAAACTGGCACATTTGTACTTATTTTTGAGCCAGCAGCGCCTCATGTGGTAAAAAGGTGCTAAATAGCAAAAAAAAACATATCTTAGAGGCTTGGAATCTACAAGAAAATAAAAAAAGTATAGTTTAAGGTGCACTTTTTTAAAAACCATGAACAATCTCATCAAATTTTGCAAAATGGTAGAGGGATTCATCATATATATGTAGAAAGTTAAAAAGGGGGTCCAGTGCTCGTTTTCGAACTATCGGCGCCCGAATACTCGCAAATCGGCTTGAAAAGTCACAAAACGCGCCCAAAAAACGTCCAAAAAGCGTGAAATCCACTCTAAATTGCACTTGATTCAAAATTATGCTCCCAAACATTCAAAATCCATGTCATTTCATAAAATTTGCAAAGTTGTAGAGGAATACGTACTCAACGACTAGAAACATTCAAAAAGGGGTCCATAGCTCGTTTTTTAAGCTATCGGAGCCCGAATATTTGCGAATTGGCTTGAAAACACAAAAACGCGCCGAAAACGTCAAACAAGTCGTGGAATCTAACCTATATTACATTTGATTCAAAAATCATGCTCTCGAATATTCAAAAGCCATGTCAAGTTCATCAAAATTTGCCAAGTTGTAGAGGAATATAAACTAAAGATTAGGGACATTCAAAAAGGGGGTCCATTGTTTTCAAATATGGGCGCTGTAATGGTGGCCAGTCGACTTGAAACCACCGAAACGTGCCAAAAATATCAAATATGAAAACTTGTTATCGAATTTTCGACTTATTCAAAATCCTGCTCCCAAACATTTACAATTCATTTCATATCCATCGCAATCTTTAGAATAACACGAACAGCACCAACATAAATGCTTACATATCTCTGCAAGTAGGTAAATAATGAACAAAAGAAAGAATAAATAACATATTCTAAAGTTATTTCTTAACTCTTGAACGCTGGATCGCCATCGAGCGCTGATATTTTTCCATTGTGACGTATTAAAATAATGCGCGCTCAGGATGCGCGGTCAAGATGCGCAGAAACATAACTGTGCACGTCCTTAATTAAGGGCAATTTTCCAAATTAAGTCAATTTTATTTTCATTTATTTTCAAAATAAAGAGTATTTCCTTACTAGAAAAATATGGCATTTTTTTGTTTTAATTAAGATTAAGCCAATATAAGAGATTTAATGTTACCCCCCCCCCCCATATACGCTCTAATATAAGGCAAATGTCCTCTACGCGAGACTAGGTTGAAGGCGGGGGGGGGGGGTAGCCGAACTTTGGAGGGGCCGAACCGAACGGAAGCGAGACTGAGGGTGAAACATGGACACATAGATATCACAACTAGATGGTTGTTTTCCTGCTATTTTCAAGTTTGCTGAAAAAATTAAGGCCTTCAGCCCCCTCCCCCCCACCAATCGCTTCATCGCGGCTCTAATGACGAATTGGTGTTTTTGTTCATAATCTAGCTGCCAACCTAGAAGACGCCAAGGGATATTAAAATAATAAAACGGATGGATGACAAAAAACTTAAATGAACATTTTATTAACAAGAGTGTGTGTGAGAGAGAGAAAAGAGAGGGAGAGGAGAGAGAGAGAGAGGGTGGGGGGGGGGGTGGGAGGTAAGAACAGTGAAAACGAAAGAACGAAAAAGGACAGTAAGAGAAAATTTGCTTTTGGTGGGGGGGGGGGGGGTGTGCGAGGACACGAGGACAGACTTAACCATTCCCGATCTTATTCAGCCCGAATTGGTTAATCATGTAACATCTAGAATTTTTGTTTGCGGGAGTGTCCAGGCCTCTCATCTGGACGCTTAAAAACCGTCTAAGGAAGGGGCCGGGGCGGAGGGGGGGGGGGTAGACGAGATGAAGATCAAAGCCTATTTAAATTGCGCTTCATCACGAACTAAGGCCAGCGTCGGGGGGGGGGGTGAGGGAATGAACACGAGGAAAAACCATTATGATTAACAAAAACAACTTTGCTAAACTTATTTTTTTAATATTTATCAATTAAAAGGTGTAAAAGTTCTCACATAAACAGTTTAATCGTTCTAAAAAGGCTTCAACTGTTTTCTTCAACATTCAGGTCTATTAGGGGCTGTATTTCCTTATTAAGGGCAATTTTCCAAAATTAAGTCAATTTTATTTTTCATATTTTCAAAATAAAGAGTATTTCCTACTTAGAAGAAAATATGGCATTTTTTTTTGTTTTAATTAAGATTAACGCAATATAAGAGGATTTAATGTTACCCCCCCCCCGTATACGCTAAATTAAGGCAAATGTCCTCTACGCGAGACTAGGTTGAAGGCGGGGGGGGGGGTAAGCCGAACTTCGGAGGGCCGAACCGAAAGGAAAGCGAGACTGAGGGGTGAACATGGACACATAGATATCACAACTAGATGGTTGTTCCTGCTTATTTTCAAGTTTGCTGAAAAAATAAGGCCTTCAGCCCCCCCCCCCCCCCCCAAACGCTTCATCGCGGGCTTAATGACGAATTGGTGTTTTGTTCATAATCTAGCTGCCAACCTAGAAGACGCAAGGGATATTAAAAATATAAACGGAAGGATGACAAAAAACTTAAATGAACATTTTATTAACAGAGTGTGTGTGTGGAGAGAGAGAGGAGAGAGAGAGAGAGAGAGATGAGAGAGAGAGAGAGAGGGGTGGGGGGGGGGAGGGGGGTAAGAGACAGTAAAAACTGAAAGAACGAAAAAGGACAGTAAAGAGAGAAGTTTTGCTTTTGGTGGGGGGGGGGGTGCGAGGGACCGAGGACAGACTTAACCATTCCCGATCTTATTTCAGCCCGAATGGTTAATCAGTAACATCTAAAATTTTGTTGCGGGAGTGTCCAGGGCCTCTCATTGGACGCTAAAAACCGTCTAAGGAAGGGGCGGGGGCGGAAAGGGGGGGGTAGACGAGATGAAAGATCAAGCCTATTTAAATTGCGCTTCATCACGACTAAGGCCAGACACACTCTTGTTAATAAAATGTTCATTTAAGTTTTTTGTCATCCATCCGTTTATTATTTGTAATATCCCTTGCGTCTTCTAGGTTGGCAGCTAGATTATGAACAGAAACACCAATTCGTCATTAGAGCCGCGATGAAGCGATTGGTGGGGGAGGGGGCTGAAGGCCTTCATTTTTCAGCAAACTTGAAAATAAGCAGGAAAACAACCATCTAGTTGTGATATCTATGTGTCCATGTTCACCCCCTCAGTCTCGCTTTCCGTTCGGTTCGGCCCCTCCCGAAAGTTCGGCTACCCCCCCCCCCGCCTTCAACACTAGTACCGCGTAGAGGACATTTGCCTGTAATTTTAGAGCGTATATGGGGGTGGGGGGTAACATTCAAATCCTCTTATATATTGCGTTAATCTTAATTAAAACAAAAAAAAAAAATGCCATATATTTTCTAAGTATATATAGGAAATACTCTTTATTTTAAAAATAAATGAAAATAAAATTGACTTAATTTTGGAAAATTGCCCTTAATTAAGGACGTTGCACAGTTATGTTTCTGCGCATCTTGACCGCGCATCCTGAGCGCGCATTATTTAATACGTCACAATGGAAAAATATACAGCGCTCGATGGCGATCCAGCGTTCAAAGAGTTAAAAGAAATAAACTTTATGAATATGTTATTTATTCCTTCTTTTTGTTCATTATTTACCTACTTGCAGAGATATGTAAAGCATTTATGTTGGTGCATGTTCGTGTTATTCTAAAGATTGCGATGGATATGAAATGAATTGTAAATGTTTGGGAGCAGGATTTTGAATAAGTCGAAAATTCGATAACAAGTTTTCATATTTTGAGTATTTTTGGCACGTTTCGGTGGTTTTCAAGTCGACTGGCCACCATTACAGCGCCCATATTTTGAAAACACATGGACCCCCATTTTTGAATGTCCCTAATCTTTTAGTTTATATTCCTCTACAACTTGGCAAATTTTGATGAACTTGACATGGCTTTTGAATATTCGAGAGCATGATTTTGAATCAAATGTAATATAGGTTAGATTCCACGACTTGTTTGACGTTTTCGGCGCGTTTTTGTGGTTTTCAAGCCAATTCGCAAATATTCGGGCTCCGATAGCTTAAAAACGAGCATATGGACCCCCTTTTTTGAATGTTTCTAGTCGTTGAGTACGTATTCCTCTACAACTTTGCAAATTTTTATGAAAATGACATGGATTTTGAATGTTTGGGAGCATAATTTTGAATCAAGTGCAATTTAGAGTGGATTTTCACGCTTTTTGGACGTTTTTGGGCGCGTTTTTGTGACTTTTCAAGCCGATTTGCGAGTATTCGGGCGCCGATAGTTCGAAAACGAGCACATGGACCCCCTTTTTTTAACTTTCTACATATATATGATGAATCCCTCTACCATTTTGCAAAATTTGATGAGATTGTCATGGTTTTTAAAAAAAGTGCACCTTAAACTATACTTTTTTTATTTTCTTGTAGATTCCAAGCCTCTAAGATATGTTTTTTTTTTGCTATTTTACGCACCCTTTTTTACCACATGAGGGCGCTGCTGGCTCAAAAATAAGTACAAATGTGCCAGTTTAAACAATGTACCTATCTTTGGTATAAACTTTGTAACAAATCAGGAAGGTTTGATAAAGTTTGATACGGTTTTGACAAAGTAATGACGATTTTTACTTGTTTGTTGCACTTGCGAGGTCTAACAGAGGCCAATTTCTTAAATTACGCGTACTTTACATGCCATCCAAATATGGCAACTTCAAAGTTCCGTAGCAAAAAATCAAGCACATGAACCTATATTATTTTTTGCATTTTTGGCATACATAGATACCAAAGTAACTCTGTGCAAAATTTGGTGAACTTGTCATGGTTTTGGTTGCTATCAGAATATGGGCCATTATATTTACTACAAGAATTAATTAAATCATTCTTTAGACTGGTTTTAGTATGCATTCAGAATTAAAATTGATCCACATGAAGATTTGAAGTATCAGAAGGTCTACATCTATAATACTTCTTACTTTTATTTCTTTATTGTTTTATGAATTTCATATGTATTGTATTGTTTTTATTCTTACATGAATATATCTATTTTTTCCATTGTTTTAGGAATGTTAATACTTCAGGCCTTCATTTAGATTTAGTATCATTCTCAATGAACAATAAAAGCAGTTTAAAGAATGATTTACCTGTGATTTTGCAATGTCCTTCTGGCGCTGCTCAGCGGCTGCCGGGCCCACGAGAAAAGGGGCAAATAAATTTCCGTTCCGGACAATAAAACTTGGAGCATTTTCATTTTTTCATTTTCATTTATAGAATTAAATAGGAAACCTGACTTTGCCATTGGTTTTCAGGCGCGGATCAAGGGGGGTGGCTGAAATGCTAGCGCACCCCGTAAGATTGGGAAATCAGCATACCTTTTGTACATAGACATTTTTATCGCACCCCGTTAAAATCTTAATAACCTCTTATTTTTTTTATTTGTTTGTCAGTTATTCTGAAGGAAACGATGGCCTGACCCTACCCCTATATGAAGTATGTTTGATTTTTTTTTTAACGGCCGAAGACCGAAAAATGTTCAACACCTAACCCTCCCCCCCCCCCCCCCCCCCCCCGCTTATCACGGTGCTAGCGTCACGTAAAAAAAATTTGTAAGGTACCTTTTTGCACCCCGTTAAAGTCCGTCTCTGGATCCGCACCTGGTTTTGTACACAAAATGACAAAAATCCCAAATTTCGGTTTGACCTTTGGCCATGAAAGGTCAAATATTTATCTTGTGGAATGTCCGATTTCAATGAACTTAGTGCCAAAAGATCCGTATTAAAGACTGCAAGGAAAAAATACATAAAACGACATTACTGAAAACGCGGCGGTTTTGATTGAGCAACACAATTTGTCTAGGGGTGCCCTCAGAGACCCTACCGGTAATTAAAGGGTTAAAGGAGGACTCCGGGCTGAAATTGAAAAGTTGTGTAAAGTAAAGTAAAATTTAACAAGCACAACACAGAAAATTTCATCAAAATCGGATGAAAACTAACAAAGTTATGCATTTTTTTAGGTATTGAATTTTTTTCGTAAAACAGTTCTTGGCATTGTCTCATTGTCTCATTTGAATATTTGAATATTCAAATGAGCAAAATGATGATGTCACAGTCCCCCTACTTCTTGTGTATTTTATTATAGGAGATCCTATTTTTCTCATTTTTTCATATATTGCGTATACAGAAAATCTATCCCACATACTGAAATAGGTAAAAGCCCTAGTGACCTTGAACATTCCACAAGGATTAGTCCATGTTTTTATGTCCTTGGGGGAGAAAATCTTGATAATTGGTATTTCATACAATAAAATACAAAGAAAGTAGGGGGACTGAGACATCATCAGTTTGCCAATTTGAAGATGGCAAAAACTGTTTCCTAAAAAAAATAAAAACCTAAGAAAATTCATAACTTTGCTATTTGTGATCCAATTTTGATGAAATTTTCAGTGTTGTGCTTTTTAGATATTACTTTATTTTTCTAATAATGCAAATCTCCAGCCCGGAGGAGTCCTTTAAAACTATAACCCCCCCCCTTTTCAGTACCTCCTTAACCACTATTTGCAATTTTGACACTGCCATTGGATTTATCAGGCTGAGAAACATTTAAATAGACACCAGAATCATCTTTATATCCCTTTTAATAAAATAATTACAGCTTTTTCAAATTTTGAAAAACGATGACTCTGCATTTTTTGGCCACGCCCCTCGAAATCTTTTTTTTTTTGGCCTGCACTGTCTCAATTTTTACACGACTTTCTTAAAATTGGTGGCATATCGATCAGGACAACAAGCTGCTTAAATAAGATAGCACAAATTTGGTTCTGAAACATGACCCATTTATAGCCCACCTCTACTTTTAGGGAAAGGAGGTATGACACAATAGTGGTCTCTATTCAAGTCGATCTGAGGGTAAATCTGGAAAAAATTTGGAACCGCACTGTAGAGAAATAATTGTTATAAAAACGACTGATTCCCCTCGCCTCACGGGTCCCCGACCACGAACTGTGATCGAGGCATAAAGGTGCTTTAGAAAAGTTGATAACAGTTAACCTAATGCTACAGTCACACAGACACTTACGTTGAGTTACGTCCGTTTGTGTCCAAAAATCATTTTCTTTTCTACGGATCCCCACGGATGCCTTCCCGTCATATTCAGCAGTGTGAATAGTGATAATTTCGTTCATCCAATAAAACAAAGAAATGCCTAAGAAATGAGAGAATGGAAGATGAAATAAGGATAAAACAACAAAAACGTAACCATACGTAAGTGTCTGTGTGACTGCAGCATAAAGCATTATTGTGTGCTGTGAGGTTTTGGAATCGCCAAAAGGATAACCCAATTCTGCTTAGAGTGACATACATTTACTTACACAGACATGCAAATATGAGACAACACAAAATTTTCGGCCCGTTCATTTCTGCTGTTTTGAGTATATTTTGTGTCGTATTATGACTATGAGGGCAATCACAGTGGACCATTTCCTATGATATTCTTTCTAAATAGCAATAAAAAAATAATATATAATATATTCACAATAATTTTCTTCATCTTTCCCACTGCACTATAAAAATTCTCTTTAAACATCCCGAATGAGCTATTTTTGTCTGATGAACGTGCACTAATTCATATTTTTGTATTTTAAGCTCAAACCTTGGTTACTGTCTTTTGGATGACGACCAAAACTGCTCTGATGAAGACAGTGGATTTGTAATTAATATCAATGATGTGTGATCTTTCATCAAATTTTTCTTACTGCGATGTGTATGTCTACATACGTTTGAATAAAAATATTTCTGAAATGAAAGTATGGTATTGCGGATGGCAGAAGGACGTAAGAATATTCATATAGCATGCCATTTACATGTTATACAAGCAAACTTTTATGCCCTTCTGCCAGTCACATAGCGTCTTCCTAAAAATCCTTTCAAGACCTCAGAATATTGAATCTTCCTCGTTTTCCTTGCTTTCAAACCTTTACAACCACAACATTTGCTCGGCATTTTTACCTTGTGTTGGTGATTTCCACGAGTATAGGACTGCCTCCACCCTCCTAGGATCACTGAGAACTGCACAATGTGGTATCTTCAGTTTAAGCGGTCGCCTAAACTGCAATCCTGGGGGATAACACCAAAAGCCATGACTGACAGCAATCTCGTCATCTCGTAATTTGATGTTGTCTGGAACATCTGTCAAGACTTCAATGGCGATTTCCTCACAGGTACCCTCTGCCAATGCTCCAGGTGGGACAGTAAGGGTGAATCCATAGGATGGAATTGACAGCATCCCACCACCCCCATCGATGCGCCTCCTCGTACAGTTGTTTTCTAGGTTAAGTACGTGTTTGAGTGTTCAGGATGGTATTCGGGCGTGTGTGTTGGTATGGAAACCACATACACACCCACACACTCACCACACACACCAACATACACCCCCACCCACACATATAAACATGCACAAACCCTATCTCATCCACACCAACACACACACAAATACACATCCACACTCACAAACATTTGTTAAGGAATTACTACGTTCCAAATATTTAGTAATGGTCTTCACTGAAAACCTAACCTCGTCAAAAGCTAGTCGGTCAAGACGGACTATTTTTTAAGCTAGTCCGTCATGTTAGTCCGTCTCGATGGACTAGCTTATAACTGAATCCAAATCTCTCAACCTGACGGACTAGCTTTAAAGCTCGTCCATCAAGCTTTATACTCGTCTGTCAAGGCGACGGACTAGCTCACTAAAAGTAGGTAGACGGACGAGGTTTACCCATTAAGTTGACGGACTAGCTTTTTATATACATACACATTTGCAATGTCGTTTTCAATTTTTCATGAAAATTATTCCAAGGTTATTGAAGTATTTTTTTTTCTCTTTTGTGTAGCCTATTATTTAGAGCGATTCCATTCGCGAAACAAATTTTGTCTTGCCAAATTAATGAACAAATGTGTATGCTTTACGATGATCATTACAATCTCATTAAATTATGAAAATTGAATTCGAAATATAATTCTAAATTTATGTGTCACTTTTCTTTTATTAATTGTATCTGGATGAACTGTCTTCTAAAATTTCAGATTTGACGTCTCTGACAAGCCTGTGAAGCCATATTAAGCTAATTCTGCCATGCTAGTCGGTCAAGACAAAACCATCGCGACGGACTAGTGTTAACACCTTGACGGACTAGCTGTAAAGCTAGTCCTGCTCAAAAGCTCGTCAGTCTGGGCATCACTACGACTAGCTTTAATTCTAGTCCGTCAAACTAGTCGGTCACGACGGACTAGCTTCAAAACTTGTCCGTCTTGACCGACTAGCTGTAAAGCAAGTCTGCCATGACCGACTAGCTTTCTGGAAAACTAGTCCGTCGTGACCGACTAGCAATAAAACTAGTCCGTCGTGACGGACTAACTTGACGGACTAGCTTTCAAGCTAGTCCGTAGAGACGGACGAGCTATAAGGTTAGTGAACAGTTATATACGGCCACCAGAGGGGGTGGTTGGAACTATAGTACCCGAACCCGAAGGAAAATAGTCGCATTCGCGTCAGTGAGGGGACTATAGTTTCACCAAAACCTCTGAAGGCCGTATATAACTGGTTTATATCCGTCATCGGAAATAAAAGATTCTAGATCTCTAGTAATCTAACGTTAGAGTCCGATATCTACTCCAGATATCTAACTTAGATCTAACCCAGGCTTGCCCTGCATCTGTATGAATGATCTAGAATCTCGAGGCCTATAATAGGCCTAGATCTAGATCTATATAGATCTAACATTTGAAGACAATATTAAATGGGCGTTTACTCACTCGACCTTTGGAGTTTGGGTCTCTTCTTCTTGTAGTAAAGTTCGGGGTCTCTGCTTAAGTTCAATCACAATCATTTAGGCCTAGAGGTCTAATCAACACTGATCAAACGCTGACAAACTACCCTAGGAGCCAAGGGCCGTTAATCAGCATTTTTGCTGGGGAAGGTTTGAAGGTCCTATCTAGAGTAAAATTTTGCGCTGATTCCAAAAATGTCACTCTTACTGACCGTACCCGTGACACTTCGGCCATTTTGGCCAATTTTTGTCCAAAAATGACCGTTTTGGTCACTTGTGGTCAAGGGTATTTTATTTCTATAATTTTTGCCAATAAATGGGATTTTAAAAACCTATCCGATGTAAAAATGTGCGCTGATTCTAGAAAAAGTGGTTGTATTGACTCGGTGGGTCATTAAAGGAGTCATTTTGGTCAATTTCGGCCAAAAATGGTCATTTTTATCATTTTTGGGGCCAAAATTAGACCAAAATGACCATCAGAGTCAACCAAGTGATGGTCTTCCCACCCCCAAACCATTTAAAAAAACTTCCTTGGGTCTAAAACAATACTCCATTACCATTTTCCTAAAATATTTGGACAGCCCTGGTCATTTAGGCCAGTTTGACCGAAAGTGACCATTTTGCCATTTTGCAGGATTTTGCTACACAGGCCTATGTACTACGTGTATTAGTGTATACACGTGTATATATGTAGATGTATTATCCTTTCGTTCAACTCATTTCACTAAAGAGTTGGCTAGTGCTGGAGAAGTGGCAACAATTAATGATGATTTCAAAAATAGAGGTCTTATTCAACCTACCCATAAGGTTCTGGTCACTTATTGGTCACATATTGGCCGAAGGTTGACCATTAGCCCAAATGAAATAAAAATACGATTTACAATAAATACAGTGCCTAAAACGTATTTAGACTGTGTCTCTAAGCACTTAACAGACATTTTTTTTATCATCCCAGTCATCAGAAACAGATTTACCCCGCACACAATATGTGCACATTCTCCACTCCCTACTTAGCATGCTGACCATGAAGAACAAAACAAAAAGTTTGATATTTGCTTTCACAACAAAAGGCATGCACAAAATTGACAAGCCTGAAAATCTGTGGTATTTCCTGTGATTTAATCGTTGTAATGTCCACTGTGGCGGTTCCTACCATTTTTATCCGCACTGACCATTCCTATATGCAAATGGTCAGTGTGGGTCAAAATGGTATCAATCGCCAAAGTGGATACAAATAATTTTCCATTTGCCCGCACTGACCATTCCTATAACCATTCCTATATCATGTATATGTAAATGGTCAGTGTGGGTCAAAATGGTAACAACCGCCAAAGTGGATGCAAGTAATTTACCATTTAGTGTATAACGCAATTCTTGTATTGAGTTTAATGTTTGTAGATGCTTATCCATGTTAAAACTTCTTGTTTTCCCCACTTAAAAATTTCTGGCCAATTTGGCCGCTTTTTGGTCAAAGGTACGTAAGCACTCATTTTATGTCATTTTTCAAATTCTAAATAGAATAAGATTTCAATTACTAAGCGTATATTGTACATTTGTATATAAAGAATAGCAATCGTGTTATCGCCATGATGTTATAAGCACATCACAGTAAGAGTAAATTCCAAGCTGATCATACTAATTCAAGATGATCAATAAGTGTATTTTCCATAGCAACATGAATTCTATATAATGCCTTATGTTTCATATGACTTCAAATACACATACCCGTGATCTGATGACGATTTGGAATATCGCATTTGAAGAAGAATGTCATGAAAATGTATTTCAACGACTTTCAATGACTTGACCATTTTAGCAAAGCCAGTTATTATGTTGCTTGACATGTGTCATGAGCGAGTCCAGTGTCCTTAACCAAGGCTCCAGCAATGCCTTCCTCTCAGGAAAGCATTTCAACCAGGCGAGGAGAATACATATCCTCCTGGAAGCTAATTAATTAACTGGCATTGTAACGTTAAGGGTAAATGAGAGCCACAAATATTTGGTCGAGATCTTGAAGGATGTCTAGTGGGCCATCTCCATCTCCTGAAAGGACGGAAGAAAGTGCCTACAACTTCTTCAAGTTGTCTTTGATCGTTAATGCCTAGACGCCCCGGTGGCAAACAAGGTTTTAATTGTATGATAAATTGCATGGACGTGGTTGACATTATTTACTAGTCATTAGAGCCGTGAGAATCATCATGTTGATCTTTTCACATTCTTGATAGGAGAAACAACGTCTTCTTTGATGAGAACTGCCACAATAATTATTATGCATGCCATTATGAGCCTGTATATACTATCTTGGGTCCTGTTCATGGATACCACTCATCCTGAAATAATGGAACAACTTATACGAGATGGCTTATCTGTGCCTTAGAAGTTGTCATCGATTCGTTTGCAAGGCAGCTAGTTGACCTATCTGTGGACACCTCCATCATGGCTGCTACAGGATCTCGATGACCAAGCAGGGAATATCTCTACGAAAATCAGAGAGCAGGCTAGAAGCATTATAAGTCAGTCATCTTTTTGACTTGGCAGAACCCTTCACTTAAATTATAAGCAAGGGTCTTTCTAACCTTGAAGGGTATCTTATATATCCCCGAAGGAAAGGGTTTGTAGGCTACCATTGCCCAAGAGGTTTAGCATGTCGTTCTTCACATCACCAGGCATCTTTTATCTTTCTGCTAGAAAGCAGAGTTCAGTATTATTGGTCAAAGACTCTTCAAGTGAACAACTCTGGTGTCAATATCTTGCACTCGTTCAAGTCTCCGTGGAACTTCTTGTCCTTGGATCTACCAAGTTCATGGCTTGGATCAAGACCACTCTAAAGAGAGCTGACTGTAAATGGAATTTCTTGTTACTCCCTGATTTTGGTGGAAGGATGGAATGATTGTTCGTCGAGAACAGAAACAGACAACCTATGTATTATTCCAGGATGAGTGGTATCCCTGTACAGGACCCAAATATAAAGTATATACAAGCACATAATGGCGTGCTTAATTGTGGCAGTTCGCTTCAAAGAAGACATTGATTGTTTTTCCTATCATGAATGTGAACAGATCAACATGGTTCTCACAGCTCTACTGAACTGTAAACACAAAGTCAACCATGTCCACTCATTTCATCCCTAACTGGATTTACACCATATTTGTCACACTAGTGTCTTTGCAGAAATGAACAAAGACAACCATGACGGAGTTATAGACACTTTCTTCCAGGAGATGACTGGACATCCTTCAAGATCTTGACCAAAACATCCGTTGCTTTCATTTGCCTCTTCACATTACAAGAAGACTTCAATATGTTATCATGAACGATAAGTATTCAAGAGGACATGACTTCTCCACCCTAGTTGAAATGTTTTCCCGATAGAAAGGCAATGAGGACATTGGTCATTTTGGTTTATAATACTGGACTCGCTCAGGACACATATCTAGCAACATGAAAACCGCATTTGTTATAATGGTTAAGTCATAGATGGCATTTTAATGACATTCTACTTTAATTATTATATTCCTTGGGGATATTTCAAATCGTCAACAGATCATGCAGATAAAAAATTATACACTTATATAGTTATATGAAAATTAATTATATCACTATCTAGATTTCATGTTGCTATGGAAATCATATAATTACTGGTCAGCTTGGGTCAGCATGATCAGCTAGGAATTTTCTCTTTCTGTGTTTTGCTTACACGATCATTTTTATTCTTTGCATACAATTTTACAATACAAACTGAGTGATTTAAATTGTATTAAAATAAAATAAAAAAATGACGTAAAATTATTGCTTAACTTTTGACCCAAAAGTGGCCAAAATGACCAGACTTAATGTGTGCGACAAAATTAATAATCAGTTTTAACGCGGTTTGGCATTAACAAACATTGAAATCAAGACAATTAGTGCATTGTAGACTAAATAATGGATTACTGTATACACTTTAGCGGTTGTTGCAATATTAGCCCACATTGACCATTTGCATATAGGAATAGTCAGTGCGGGTCAAAGTGGTAAGAACCACCACAGTGGACATTACAACGATTAAATCACAGGAAATACCACAGATTTTCAGGCTTGTCAATTTTGTGCATGCCTTTTGTTGTAAAAGCAAATATCAAACTTTTTGTTTTGTTCTTCATGGTCAGCATGCTAAGTAGGGAGTGGAGAATGTGCACATATTGTGTGCGGGGTAAATCTGTTTCTGATGACTGGGATGATAAAAAAAAAATGTCTGTTAAGTGCTTAGAGACACAGTCTAACTACGTTTTAGGCACTGTATTTATTGTAAATCGTATTTTTATTTCATTTGGGCTAATGGTCAACCTTCGGCCATTAAGTGACCAATAAGTGACCAGAACCTTATGGGTAGGTTGAATAAGACCTCTATTTTTGAAATCAGCATCAATTGTTGCCACTTCTCCACCACTAGTCAACTCTTTAGTAAAATGAGTTGAACGAAAGGATAATACATCTATATATACCCGTGTATACACTAATACACGTAGTACATAGGCCTGTATAGCAAAATCCTGCAAAATGGCAAAATGGTCACTTTCGGTGAAACTGGCCTAAATGACCAGGGCTGTCCAAATATTTTAGGAAAATGGTATGGGAGTATTGTTTTAGACCCAAGGAAGTTTTTTTTAATGGTTTGGGGGTGGGAAGACCATCACTTGGTTGACTCTGATGGTCATTTTGGTCTAATTTTGGCCCCCAAAATGATAAAAATGACCATTTTTGGCCGAAATTGACCAAAATGACTCCTTTAATGACCCACCGAGTCAATACAACCACTTTTTCTAAAATCAGCGCACATTTTTACATCGGATAGGTTTTAAAAATCCCACTTATTGGCAAAAATTATAGAAATAGAATACCCTTGACCACAAGTGACCAAAATGGTCATTTTTGGACAAAAATTGGCTAAAATGGCCGAAGTGTCACGGGTACGGTCAGTAAAAGTGACATTTTTGGAATCAGCGCAAAGTTTTACTCTAGATAGGACCTTCAAACCTTCCCCAGCAAAAATGCTGATTAACGGCCCTTGGCTCCTAGGGTAAACTAAGTTAAGCGTTGCTGTCGGTGTCGCCATTGAACTCCCTGAATGGAATCATCGTAGAGGAGACGAAAACCTCGGCTTGCTATCATCATCAGCTCCTCCAAACTACATTATTTGCCATCTTGTCTCACTACTTTTCACATTACTTGTAAAAATGATCTCTAATCCATGTCACTGCACTGCCATGATTCTAGGCTAAGGCACGCACTCTCTCTCTCCGGCAAACATACAGAAATCCCGTCTAGATCTAGCCTACTACGCGAGATCAAAATGTAAACAACATTTGATGAGTCACGCGCAAGTACGTACGTACGCGCACCATCGTCAAAACAAACCTTACGTCACTCATAGAGGTGGATACCTTTATGACATCACGGCATGCCGAGCACACGATACATGTTCGGGCTACGGATCAGAGCCGCCGATGGGGAGGGGGGGGGGGGTTCAGAAACGTAAACGTGTACGAAAATGGGGTATTTGCTCTCAGCTTGCTTCGATCACTCGATAGGCTAATATCGCTTGATCGAGCGGTGGCTATTTGCAGGTACTATCCACGGCTCAAGGGAATATTCCCGGCTTGTGACGTCAGATGTCAGGATTAGTGGCATTTTTGCACAATTCATGACGTTGGTTGGAACTACCTTTGGTCACATGACGGGGTTTAGACCAATCACTTTTTAAGATTCTTACCATGACGGATATAATCCGTAATAGCCGGGTTGTGTTGAAGGAAAGCTAGTCCGTCGTGACTGACTAGCTTTAAAGCTAGTCAGTCTGTTAATCACTACGACTAGCTTTAAAGCTAGTCGGTCTACCCGTTTAGGTCTTCAGTGTTGGTAAACAAAACATCAATGCTTAATCAAAAAAGGTGAAATGTTAATGTAAATGGCTTACTATTGTGGGTGTGTTGTGAGAGGGTGTGTGCGCATATGTGTCTAAACATATTCTTTCAACATTCGTTTTAATATTCATCTATCCACTTATCACAATTGCGATTCTGCAGTATTCTGAATAATATCTGTTACTCAGTCGTGTGTACAAAAATCCATGAAAAGGGTACCAACAAATGCTAGGAGGAAAAATCTAACGAGACACTTCATGAAACCCATGATTACTAGTTCATGCTTCAAACAAGACAGTTTCAAAATGATGGGACATTTTTTTAATCACTTTGTAGAGAGGTGGCGTGTGTGTTGAAGAGGTAGTGAGAGTTTGTGTGTGGTGATGCGTGTGTGCGCGTGTGTGTGTGTGTGTAAGCATGTGTGTATAGTGTTTTGACAGTGAGGAGTGTCTAGGGTGTGTGTAGGTGGGTGGGGTTGTGGAGTTGCTGGAGGTGTGCTTTTATTTATGCTTATCATTATTAATTGAAAATATATTATAAGAATTTATACATATGAATTTTTGACATTTAAATAACTACAAATCAATCAACTTTCATTATCAAATCACTATCATTATAATAATGCTGTATTGAACATACGAAATACAAAGTCATCAATTACTGTTTACTCGGTTAAAAAAAAAAAAAAAAGCCTTATTAAAAGCAAAAATACAAACGGTGATATAATTAAGTAATCGATTCATTTGTCTCCAGTGGCAGAAACACTCACAATTGCAGTATGAAAAACTGAAACCAGAAAACTGTGAAAAAAAATCACAGGCTGCGCGGGTTGGATATACTCAGTTATACTCACCTTTTTGTCTCTGCTTAGCATCTATCTCTGACAATCTGAAAATATAATACATAAATTAAATCTTAAAACTGCTTCTAACGGTTAAGCCCTGGTCACAAGCCGACGTACGTTTTTTTTTTTGGCCGTACGTTTTTGGGGGAGGCCACGGTCGCTACGTTTTTTCTGAAAACGTGGGGAAAGTGGTAAGCGCACGGAGCGAGTACGTCAACGCACGGACTGCGCAAGGTGTAAGTACACGGCCGGTACACCATGCATGGTAATGGACAGTTGCGTGCATCGTACGTTGCGCACGTTGTAAGTGAGCTGTACGTGCTCACAACGTAAGATCTCCGAGCGTTTACATCGTTATCGTACGGAGGCCATACTTACACGTGCACCTCACGTACAGTGTCAGTACTCACGCGCATGTTGTAAGTGCGTGCAAGTGCGATGATCGTAAGTTTTTGATCTCGATGTTTGAGGTGGATATATATTTTTTATTTATTTATATTTATTCATTTATATCTATTTATTATATTATAATATCATAATCAGTATATATAGTATAAACTGATATAAACCTATACCATCACAAGTATAAATAAAAATACGTGCTTTTTCTATTTCATAAGCATTTTATACATTTTGTTTGGTATATTCTGAAATGATTTTTTTTTTTCAAATGGAATAGTAAAAGACCAACACCTTCTCTATACAGAAGAAAGATTCTTTTACGCCGTTGCCATGGAAGATGTGCATTAAAATTATATACTGCATTGTTCTTCGGGCTGCAACTTCACAACAGAACTTATCAAGAATATACAAACTGCAAAAAGAGCGGTGAGAGTAATATGCAATGCCCCTTTTCTAGCCACCAGTAAACCCTTATTTAATCAATTACAACTTGTGAGTATATTTGAATTATATCAATGGAGATTAGCAATGTTCATGTATTCCTGTCACAAGGAAATATCACCATCTTCATTAACCCGTTTTAACTATGAAACACATTCCTACTTTACTCGTTCATCAAACGACTTTTACATACCCTTTGTAAGAACAACAACTTCTCAAAATACCATTCATTATGCAGGTCCTAAGCTTTGGAATTATTTACCAGCTTGTCTCAAATCATCTTGTTCACTGAACGTCTTTGAAATGCAATTAAAAGAAAGGTTATTACAAAATAGGCCTTTTTTGTGATGTGGCCTGGTTTGATGAAGGGTCTTTGTGGAGTGCCTGGACACGGATGATTTTTTCATTCCTTCTGGGCGCCTCACAGGGACCAGTAATTAAATCTGATTACGTCACAAAATCGGCCTAACGCATACGAGTCACTATATTGTTTTGTTGTCTATTGTTATGTATTTTTTTAGTGCTTACAGTTCTGTTAGTGGGTCTTTCTTGGCTTAACCTTCCCTTTTCTCTTCTTAGTGACCCACACCCTCTTCTGTTATTTTGTATTGTAAATGCAATTTAATCGTTAGCAATTATGATTATCGGGTCGAATAACAAGATCATTACGATCTTTAATCATGATCCCCACTCATTTATGTCCTTTGTTTTTCTTGTTTGTTTTTTTATCCTTCTATTTATTTTCAATTATGTATATGTATTGTATATGCATGCATCAGCATTTATAATGATGCAATTTGTTTCTTTTTAATATTAAGTGAAATAAATGAATCTTGAATCTTGAAAAATGATTGATTATCCAGCAAAACCCAACGAAATTGCATTAAACCTGTTTTTGCAATATAGGACTCTATTTAAGCAACGCTAGAAACAAATTTATCTTCTTTGATTGTTGTTGTTGTTTTTGTTTTTGTTTCTCTTAACTTGACATTTTCATAGTACATTTTGGCGAGTTTTCATTTTCAAAAATGAAAAAACAAAAAACAAAAAAGAAACTTTTGGAGTTGGAATTTATCAGTAAAAAAGAAAACAATATTCGTAAAATAAATTTCTTTCAAATGCTGTTGAAATGTTTCGCTTTTTGCAAATTAATATTGGAAATAGGTTAACTTTGTTTTTACGATGCTGTGGATCATCGTCTTCATTATCAAATTCAAATAAAAAAGGGGGTCACCAAGGTGGGAACATCTTTATGCGATGGTACTCGGATGATTCGTAACCAAAATGACAGGCAGTCATTATCCAGCAAAATATAATAAAAATTGTAAAAAAATAAATAAAATAAAAAAGATTGTTGTTGTAAACTACAACATAATTATGTTAATAAATTGACTATGATTTGGCGGAATAAAGTTGCATCAAACAGTATTTGCATTGCAGGACTAAATTTGTCTTTGTCAACGTTAAAATCAAATTTCATCTGTTGGTGATGCTATCTCTTTTGTAAGCATTTTTTGGACATGTTGGAAGAAGTATGGAACATGTTTTAAGTTTTCATTTATTGATAATGCCCACCTCTCATAATTTTAATTTTGGGGGCATTTTTTCTTTTTGTATTCTACTTTGTTTAAGAAATTACTTGCTCAAGTCATCTACTGTTCTCATGTTTGAAGATTTTTGTATTTCAGGGCATACAAAAATAGACGTCAACATTCAGGCCATCAGTGACATGTAATATCATAAAGACTCATAAAATCAACAACAACTAAAACAAATTTACAAAATGCAATGCTGCAATACTTTTAGACAGGTGAGGGGATGCTATGCAATATTTAGACATAAATACAGTTGAGGCAAGAAGTTTACATACACCCAGGAAATTCAATGAAAGTTGTACACTTGCCAAACATCATAAAATATACTGTACCTTATTAAATACAGTACTATCATGACAAATTTGAAATTAGTATGTCATGCTCTTTCATCACATTGGTTTGTTATCAGGAGCTGAAGAATATTTAGATGTAGTTTTTTTCCCAGAAAAACTTCATATTTTAGAAAAATTAAAAATAAAACTTTACCAAAAAATTTCATATTAGTGTTCGCTACTTCTCAAACACAAACATTTCAGATTACACCTTTTTGTTCAGTGGTGACATATCATGATAGAAAATGTAATGTCATTCATTGAGTTGACATTTATATATTTCTATGAAATGATTTTTTTCAAAAATATAATTACTAACAATTGAATACATTTGCCCAAAATATTATTTTTTCTACAAAGAAGTTTTGACTTTAAATATTCTTTAATCCGATGGGCTGTCACAGCTGGATAAATCTAGAGGATCTTTGACAAGTTAATCTATCAGGTAGCTTGACCAACTCGCAAAACAACAATTAAAGAAGCTGGAAAACACGTAGTTTAAATTTAACAAGTTTAATCAATATCGTCTAACCATTGGATATATCAAGTACGCGTATCAATCAGCGTATGATATCAATATAAAGTGATACCAGTTTACCCCGAAACCATAGAAATACTGGGTTGGAATCCAGCGGGGGCTAGTTTTTCCACTCTCCGGGTAGAAGATGCTCGTTAGCTGTAGTGAAAGCAGATCTTCTAGTGGAGGCCAGCCATGATACAAAATTGGTCCTGCGGAAGGCAACGGGAACCCACCGCAGTATCATCCTCAGGATGACCCGATTATCTACATTCTAATGATGATAGTTGTCAATCCAAACCAAGCTAACGGCGTTAACGGGACCCTAGCTGGTAGACAGCAGGGTGTCGCGTCCGGCAGGACCAGTAGTGAGGATGGTCAGGTCGTCATCAAGCAAACCCCTCACTTGCGCATCGGTACTTGGAATGTTAGGACAATGAAAGGCGACAAGATCGAAACTATCAAACGTGAGATGCAACGCTATAGAATGAACGCACTTGCCCTGACGGAAGTAAGATGGCTTGATAGTGGAGATTTCATGAGCGATGAATACAGGGTCATCTACTCTGGAGGAACCGCTAGACAGCGTGGGGTTGCTATATTGCTAGACAAACATACTGCCAAGAATGTTTGCAGAGTAGAAGCAATCAATGACAGACTACTGATAGTCCGAGTAAAGGGTTCACCAGTAGACATCGTGTTGGTGGTTGTATACATGCCTACCAGTGACTATGAGGACAAATCAGTAGAGGATGTGTATGATATGATAGATGAAGAGCTTGACAAAGGTAAAGGAAATGACTATAGAATTCTTCTCGGTGATTGGAATGCGGTAGTTGGGAACTCCCCCAAAAGAGATGTTGTAGGCAAATGGGGTCTAGGTAGACAGAACCGCAGAGGTGAAATGCTAGTGCAGTTCTGCAGGAGGCGAAAACTGGTAATCACCAATACTCTCTTTGAACAGCACCCAAGACGTCGCTACACATGGAAAGCACCTGGGGATATTGCCCGCTACCAAATTGACTTTATCCTTGTGAGCAGGCGCTACAAAAACAGTGTGAAAAAGTCATGTTCATATCCAGGCACAGATTGTAACTCAGACCACAACTTAGTAATGATGACATCACAACTCAATCTAAAGAAGATACAGGGGAGCCATAGAATACCGAGAATAGATAGAGAGAAGCTCAAACTCCAAGCTCAAGTTTTCGCCAATGGAGTTCAATCACGGCTGTTACTCAGAAATACACCCGAAGAACCCTCGGTCGAAAAGGAATGGAAGTTTCTCAAAGAAGCCTTACTTCATAGCGTAAATGAGAACATTGGATACATAAAAGCAAAGAAGATTCGTAAACCATTGGTAACAGAGGAAATGATCTGGAAAATGGACGAAAGAAGGAAGTGGAAGAATGACAACTCTGTAGAAGGTATAAGGGAATACAAAAGGCTAAACAATGAATTACGCAGAGAAACTGACAAGGCCCGGAATGACTGGTGGGAACTGCAGTGTAAAGAACTGGAAGATCTTAATAGCATTGGTAGGACGGACCTCGTTTATAATAAAGTAAAAACACTTAGTGAGGATCTGAAGAAAGGGAAAGGTAAGAATGATGCATGTGGAATTTTGGATGTTAACGGTGAACTATTGACAGACCAACCGGATATAGAAAATAGATGGCATGAATATGTAGAAGAACTATATGATAAGAATAATAAACCTGTGTCTCTTCCCCTGGAAATAGAAGATAATGTTGAGGAAGACAATATGGGCCCTCGCATTATCCCAGAAGAGATCCACAATGCAGTCCAACAGCTTAAAGAGAAGAAAGCTGCAGGAGAAGATAACATCAACTGCTGAAATGCTCAAGAACATGGGGGATTCTGGACTTGCATCCTTGACAAAATTGTGCCAACAAATATATGAATTAGGAATATGGCCTGAGAATGGACTAGAAGCCAATTAATGACCATTAAGAAGACTGCTAAGGCTACCAGATGTGGGAATCACCGCACCATCAGCCTGATCCCAGCATGCATCGAAAGTTCTTCTCAAAGTATTACACCGCAGAATTGAAGGGAAATGCAAAGAGTACATCGGAGACGATCAGTTCGGTTTTCGTAAAGGGTATGGTACAAGAGACGCAATTGCTGTGATGAGATGTTTTGAGTGAACGATGTATCCAGCATAACCCAGGACCTCTATGTATGTTTTTGTCGACTACGAGAAAGCCTTTGATAGAGTAAACTGGACAAGACTCATGGAAATCCTTCAGCAAATTGGTGTTGACTGGAAGGACCGCAGACTTCTTGCATCCTTGTATATGGCCAGACCACTTTGTGTACGTGTTGGAGATGGGGTATCCAGGCCTGCAGTGATTGGACGAGGCACACGACAGGGATGCCTTCTATCACCTCTACTCTAAACATATATGTTGAAGCAATGGTGGCTGAAGCCCTCGAAGCAGTGGATGAAGGATACTAGTTGGAGGAACACTGATTAAATCAGTCAGATATGCTGATGATCAGGCTACACTCGCTTCATCAGAAAAGGGGTCTGCAGAGACAGATGGACAACATGGACCGATTTGTTCGCGAGTACGGCATGAGGATCAACGAAAGGAAAACTAAGGTCATGATGATTAGTAAAAATCAGACAAAAAGACATTTCTATGAATGTGAATGGAAATCACCTTGAACAAGTCAAGCACTTCAGGTACCTAGGCAGTGTACTCACTACAGATGGAAGGTCGGATAAGGAGGTCAATGCAAGATCAGCACAGCTAAAGCTGCTTTCCTTCAAAGGCGAGACATTTTAGTGAGCCATAACATTGATCTTTGCCTCAGAAAACGTCTTGTGAAGTCACTAGTTTGGAGTGTGCTTCTCTATGGAGCAGAGACATGGACTCTAGCAAGAAAGACATTGCTCGCCTAGAGGCAACAGAAATGTGGTGTTGGAGGAAACTGCTAGGTGTTTCATGGAGAGACAGGACGACGAATGAAGAGGTGCTTTATCGTGCTCAGGAAGAGCGAAGCTTGATAGACACGATCAGAAGTCGCCAACACAATTGGTTAGGTCACATATTACGCCATGACAGTCTCCTGATTAAGGTTATGGAAGGACGTCTCAAAGGAAGTAAGACTCGTGGGAGACCCCGAAAAGCTTTCTTGGACGATATAATGATCAATTGTGGGGCAGGTGGTTATGCACATTGAGAGATTGGCTTTATGATAGAATTACTTGGAAAGACACTGCCTAGAGATGATATTCAGGTCAACAAACCTGTCCTAGGACAGATCACTAATGATGATGACTAGCATGAATTTAGGAACATGTAAAATAAAAATAAACTAGCCTATGTATGCACATTTATTTCCCCAAAATAATTTTAAGAGTTTTCAATCGGCCGTAAATAGTTATTGAAAATAAAAGTTCGCGAGAATTATCGCTATGTGATTTCTCGTTGTCCGGCGTCGTCTAGTTGAACCGCTTGGTATCGAAGCTGTTCTTTGAAGACGTTATTGCCGAATACTAAGTCGTGATGCGACGGCACCATATAATCGACGGCCTTCCCGGAAGGACCTTGACGTCGCCCAATTGATATAACTCAATCCAAGGTGATCTACCATGACATCGGCAGACACCTCCTATAGACTACCATCGAATTTGCATCAGCAATGCTGCGGTACACGCCAAATCTGTACCCACGGTATCTGTATCCCTGGAATCCGTATCCATGGAATCCATGGAATCCGCCATCTAAGACAAAATAATTACCCAAATAGTTGCCCAATTATTTTATCCCAGAACATATCAAAGACATTTAAAATTGACATGATAATCATTGATCAATGTTTGGTAATTAATCACAAAGTATGACAATAATTATCAATTATGTACTATCAATTATTTTACTGATAATTACACAAACTATTGATGAATAAAGTTCCAGATCTTATATTCACAAAGTCTGTGGTTAAGACTAATAAAGTACATTTATCTTCTCAATCTCTGTCACATTATTATAATGAATTACTAAACAAACAAATCGTGCAAACTTTTGTCTATAAAAGCAAGCCATGAAATCCAGATCAAATATGTTCTTTACATGATATGAAATACAGTTTATCAATTATAAAAAAAAATCCTGTATGCATGTTTATAAAGTGATTTATTACACAAGAAAACAACTCCTCCCAATTGAGAACAATGTTATACATTAAATGCTGTTTCATAGCTGTAGCTCCTATATCAATTTTATCGAACAAGATTTATGTGCCAAAACAAAATCCAGACATTTAATATATTATAAGCTTGTCATAATTAGGAAAACAACCAAAATAACACTTACAATCTGATATGAATTCTCCTACATTAGAAACGGCAGGCTGACAATCCCAAGTTGCTGGCGTGGCTCTCTTCTACCACCAACCTATCTGCAGCTCAAATCATTGGAACTAAACACAAAACAAAAAGAAAGTTCCCCCTATTTTAGATATCAATAATTTTTGAACCAGCAGGAATTTTAAAAATCTAATTATATGTCCATGTAGGGAATTTAATTAGCTACCATAGGAGCGAATTTTAGGAAAAATCATCAAGTCATGCTTCAGTGATTAATGGTTGAATGTAAAAATGTCATTTTTTTGAAGTTCACAGGCCTAAAATCACAACTTTGATTCAATGATGTCGGACCCAATTTTAAGCAATTTACACGTCAGAATGTATGCAAAAAGTGCTTCCCAACATACGGAAACGAAATTTGCTTCAAATTTCACGGTTGAGTAAGCGTGCAGCAAAAATTGCCCAAACTGCGATTTCTACTTCTTTGCCATTATATAATCGATCAAATGTGAGGGAATTCCTGTTTTGGAAGTGTATGCAACCAATATCCACCCATTCACGGTTGAATGAACCCATCAATCAACCAAAAAATAGGCCATTTAAGACTTAGGAAGAGTCATTGTAGAAATTTTATGCACTAGAAACCATCTCAATAACATTTTTGGGTTTTTATCTATATTCTTTGGGCACATGTCAATAATCCTATGGCATAGCCATTTGTTTAAAAATTCATGCTTCAGTGAGCACGTTAGACTGGAAAGCCCCTTTCTCACGTATGGACTGAAATTCAAATTTGTACTTTGATTGAACATAACAATTCTTGTTGGGGAGTACCTTTGATTTTATTTTCACAAAAATCCCAATGTTTCACGCCTCAGTGGGCACAAGATACAAGAAAATCATGCAAATGAGAAGAAAGTTTCGGGCTATGTCATGGTTCAGTGACTTTTTGAATACGTAATTTGAATCAGGATCATGTTAGTTGGAGATCACTTGAAGCTGTGTGCCAAGTTTCGTGACATAACTCACTGTAGAATTAACAATAATCATCAATGAAATTGGCCGAATTTCACATTTGCCAGGTATTGATTTCCTCCTCCATTGACTTTATGTACAGAGGTTTAACAAATTAACAAAAGTGAAATTTGGCATATTTTAATTGTCATTTTTTACCCATTTGATTGTGAATTATTTTATGAAACTTTGCACATAGCTTCAACTGGTCTCTAACTAACATGATCTTTACTCAAATTACGTATTCGAAAAGTCACTGAACCATGAGGAAGCCCCAAACTTTGTTCTTATTTTCATGATTTTCTTGCATCTTCTGTCCACTGAGGCGTGAAACATCGGGATTTTTATGAAAATAAAATCAAAAGTGCTCCCCGAAAAGAATTGTTATATTCTATCAAAGTAAGAATTTGAACTTTAGTCCGTACGTGAGAAAAGGGCTTTTCCAGTCTCACGTGCTCACTGAAGCATGAATTTTTAAATAAATGCCATAGGATCATTGACACGTGCCCAAAGAATATAAATAAAACCCCCAAAATGTTATTAAGATGGTTTCTAGTGCATAAAATTACTACAATGACTCTTCATAATTCTAAAATGGCCTATTTTTTGGTTGATTGATGGGTTCATTCAACCGTGAATGGATGGATATTGGTAGTATACACTTCCAAAACAGGAATTCCCTCACATTTGATCGATTATACCATGGCAAAGAAGTAAAAATCGCAGTTTGGGCAAATTTTGCTGCATGCTCACTCAACCGTGAAATTTGAAGTAAAATTTGTTTCCGTATGTTGGGAAGCACTTTTTGCATACATTCTGACGTGTACATTGCTTAAAATTGGGTCCGACATCATTGAATCAAAGTTGTGATTTTAGGCCTGTGAACTTAAAAAAAAAATGACATTTTTGCATTCTACCATTAATCACTGAAGCATGACTTAATGATTTTTCCTAAAATTCGCTCATATGGTAGCTAATTAAATTCCCTACATGGATATACAATTAGATTTTTTAAATTCCTCCTGGTTAATAAATGATTGATATCTGAAATAGGGGGAACTTTCTTTTTGTGTTGTGTTTAGAAATGGCCGCGCAAGCTTTGTGTGCCTTGCCCCAGCTCACTTTCTGAAACCCTATCAGTTTATTGAAATTCAGTGAACCCAAACAAAGGGACCCCTTTGGCTTCACTCTGGGTTTCTATTAATTATTTAAAATTACTTAACCTAGCAATAACAATGCATCGCACCTGTTTCTGAAATTGTAAGGATTACTCTGACACGGGCATCCCACTCATGTGAAAGAGCTTAATGCACTCTTTTATTTGATACCAAATTTGTCATGGTAGTATTAATATACTAGTATCTGAAGATACAGTAAATTTTAAATTGTCTGGCAAGTGAGGAATTTTCATTGAATTCCCTGGGTGTATGTAAACTTCTGGCCTCAACTGGACATCACGTATGTTCATAGCGGCAAGACTGAGCGGGTCGCCATGTTTAAAAGAATCAATGCACCTGAACAATGCCATGAACAACTGAACAATGCCATTACATGAACAATGCCGCACGCGCACGCCTAACCCTAATGAATATTCATGAAGCATAGTCCCACGCTATGTATTTTGTGTATGTACTTAAACGACGATTTACAAGAAAGCACACAAAATACATCTTTGCCAAATATCACAGAAACATCGTAGATATACTTTTAAATAAGATACAAGATACAAGATAGCCACAGAAATTCAGAGACGACGACGAACTGGGTTGAAAGTTAGAAGTTCCAAAAAATCAAATTATGATAGTAGGCTTGCTTCAATTACGTAAATCATCAAATTAGTTTGTAATTGCCTTTGGAGCCTGATTACCTAAATTGTTTATATCGATGGAAGATTAAAGGGAAAACGTCACCAAATTCGTAAGAAGAACATTTTAAATCTCATTAGATATTTTACTGATTTTTTTTTTTTAATCAGCCTTGGAGTGAGACAACCTGGCATGACCTTGTTAGCATAATGATACATTGTCCCACATGATGTATTTTGTGTATGTAATTAAACGACGATTTACAAAAAAGCACACAAAATACATCTTTACCAAATATCACAGCAACATCGCATTATACTATCACATTAGATCCAAGATACAAGATAGTCACATAAATTCAGAGAAGACGACAAATTGATGAAAGTTAAAATCAAATTATGATAGTAGCCTTGCTTCAATTACGTTAATCACGAAATGAGTTTTTAAATGCCTTTGGAGCCTGATTACCAAAATTGTTTATTCAGATGGAAATTTTAGGAGATAACATGACCAAATGCGTAAGTAGTACATGCTAAATCTCAATAGATATTTTACTGGGAGTTTTAAGAAATTTTATCAACCTTGGAGAAAGACAAAAAGAGAAAATAATCAGCGGCCTCTTGCGCCCATGCCTATATATCCGTCAAAATGGCCCCGCCTTCAGTTCCCCCATTGGTTGTACATATAATAAACATACGTGACATACATGTATATATTAACATAATTAAATTGTATATATGCATAATATTGAATATGAAACTTACGTCGGCTCAGTAGAAATCAGTGCGCACAACCCTCGTTGTAAGTTGCTTAGTCCGTCCGATCCACGCGAGTTCTACGTGCTCAATCGACAGTTGAAATAAGCAAGAGCAAAATAACCACGGGCCACGCATTTATCCCTTGCGCAGTGCCAAGTGCGCCGTCGGTACAGCAAGTGACTGCCGCAAATATCTAAAATGACTTACGGAGTCGGTGCGTTGTGCGTGCTCTGGTGGTACCGAGAGCGTGAGTGCGCGCACGTGGGGCAAATCCGTAGCTCGAACGTAGCCCACACGCAGCGAAAGTTCCTCCTGCACTAAAAGTTCTACGTAGTGTCTGCGCACACAAAAATCCGTACCGAGTCGGTACTCACCGTGTACACGACGTACGATTTTTCCCTATTTTGCCCACGTTTTTGCACGTAAACAGCACGCACGTGAAAGTACGACGGGATGTGTCCACAGCTTTAATTCGGTGTAGCGAAGACATGAATAATAACAATCAAGTAAAGACATTGATAAACAAATTAGGTAGATAAGTTTTGTTGTCATAATTGATCACGATTTGATTTTATTGTATTTACTCATTCTATATAAGTATGTGTATAAAGCAACGTCACTTCTACTTTATTCTAATATTCCCATTACTGCTTTTTAGAGAAAATTGTCTGCATTGTACTCCAGAGGATTTCTGCAACCTTGCTATTATAGAAAATTGATAAAAGAGGGTGCATTAAATGCATGTCATTTACCTGTCGGCAAACCCCCTACCACATGGTTGTGCTGACAATCACCATTCCTCCTTCTCTTTTAGGTCTTACACGGAAGTTTGTTTACAGTAGAAAACAGAGCAGGGATGACAAAGAGTAACATTAACTTAATTAGGAAAAGGGAGGAATAAATGGAAACATATATATTTTTGTTCATTTATTCAAATTCATTAATTTAACTTGCTTCATTAAAATATTACCTTAATGATATCAGATCCCTCATTACCGGGTCCTCTACATACTGGATTGCTGTTTTTCCAAATGTATCCCGAACATCAGGATCTACGTTGTGATCAAGGAGACATTGCACAATATTAAGGTGACCATTATGTGCAGCAGTATGTAGTGCAGTCCGTCCTTCCTTTGTTTGTGCATTGATATCAGCGCTATGATCAATCAGATATTTTACGACATGAAAGTGACCATTCAGTGCAGAGAGGAAAAGCCCAGTCGCGCCATAATCCATAGTCCTCGTGTTCACATCTGCTTTGTTATCAATAAGACATTTGGTGACGTCAAGGTGACCATGATAGGCAGCGATATGTAGGGCAGTCCATCTTTCGTTTAATTTCTGACCAATACTAGTAGCTTTATGACCAAGGAGATATTCTACGACATTACGGTGGCCGAATTGTGAGGCAGTAAACAACGCAGTAACTCCATTCTTATCATTTGCATTGACCTCAATACCATGATCCACTAGATATTCTACGACATCAAGGTGACCCTTAAAGGCAGCGATATGCAGGGCAGTCCATCCTATATTGTCTACCTTATTGATACTAGCGTTGTGGTCAATTAGATATTTTACGATCTCAAGATGACCACTGAACGCAGCTGAATGTAGTGCAGTCGAACCATTTTCATTAAGTACATCCACATTGGTCCCATGCTTAATGACATACTGTATGATATTCATATAACCAAAGAAGGCAGCTATATGAAGAGCAGTATTTCCACCATTGGTACTTCCATGAACTTTTACTTCCAGGCTTGTTAGATATTTTATGATATCCAAACTGCCTATCATCGCGGCAATATGGATCAGACTCACCTGGTCGTCTGTACGAATATTTGCGTTAGCTCCATTATCCAGGAGATATCTAGTGGCAGATAGGTGCCCACCCCTCACGGCAAGATGCAAAGCAGTGAATCCGCCATAGCAACTCTCTTCTAAGTTAGCCCCTTGACGAATTAAATATTTCATCTTGTCTATTTTGCCAGCCAATGCTGCACGATGCAGATTCGGCAGCGATTTTTCTTTTCCATTTTCATCGTATTGTTTGAATGGGATGTTGATGAGGTGCTCAAAACCGTATATTGAGTTAGATGCCTTTAATAGATCTCCTTTTAATGTTGACACAAACCCGTCGAGAGATTGCTGACCAGAACCTCTTGTTGCCATACTATATCCTGTTGTTACAAATGGGGGAGACGATCAGAAAAAAAAATTAGCGTTTACAATTAAAAGTATTCTGCACTGTCTTGACCATCCAAGGGACGGGGGACTTTCAGATACGTATGCTTCTAGAGGTCCTATAAAACATTAATAATCGATGACATAATTAGGATGAATTCAAATGACCATCAGTGACGTTGCTAACAAAGAGTCAGTCAGATATGGACCATAGATTGCTGTTGTTATCACTTACTTATCTCTTACAATCTGGGGGGGGGGGGGTAGTGCGGCGTGGCTCGTCTTCGCCGCACTCCGTGCATTCATCAACCGATCTGCTAATCCCTCGTCCAACCTTTGATTAGGGAACGCTGGGCGTCTTTTCATATCGTAAGAACGCTAATGCTGCAGTCACACAGACACTTATGCTACAGTCACACAGACACTTACGTATAGTTACATCCCGTTGCGGATCCCTACTGATGCCTACCCGTCATAGTCAGCAGTGGAAACATTGATAATTTCGTTCATCCAGTAAAACAAAGAAATACATAAGAAATAATAGAATAGAAGATGAAATAAGATTGAAACAACACAAACGTATCTATACGTAAGTGTCTGTGTGACTGTAGCATAAAGGACGCACTATCCAATTACGTAAAAATTTACTTTTCTTTTCTTTAGTTTCAATCTTCAAGGTTTCTGTAATAGCGTCCTCTACGTTAACATGGCTATACTCATCTAGTATTATTTAAAATAGAAGTCATAATACTTTTTTAGACCACATCTGACATTTTGCAGTAGCCTAGGTCTGTATGTTTTGTGTTTGGTTGGGTGGGGTTTTGCTGTACTATTTTGTAATACCTTGAACTTTTTGGCAAATTTAATTATTGTGTTTCATTTACTCGTGACTCGTTTCATGAGTCGCGGAAACTCAACGTAGTTTCTATGACTCATGAAACGTCGCGGGGACTGAGGAGACGTTTCGGAGACGATTCCTCGACAAGTTTCAAAACCGTGTCCAAGTAATTTCAAAACCGCGTCTCAAAGTAGTTTCAAAGTAGTTTCCGCGAAGTGAGATACCACCATTATCACCGTTTTAGTAAGGGTGCTATCTCACTTCGCGGAGACGTCTCCGCGACAGAATAGAAATTTCGTCTCCGCGACGGATACATATTAGAGACGTCTCCGAGATGTCTCCGAGACGTCTCAGAGACGTCTCCTGAATTTTGGAGACGCATTTGTTTTTTCCATAAATTGTCGCGGAGATGTCTCGGAGACGTCTCTAATACTATTTATCCGTCGCGGAGACGAAATTTCTATTCTGTCGCGGAGACGTCTCCGCGAAGTCAGATGGCACCTTAATTCCCCAATTAGGATCAGCGCTTCTCCTTTTTCAATTAGACGACCCTAGGCCGCTCTGAGTTTATTGTGAGCACCCGAAATTCAAAAGAAACTTGTCATTTTTTTATCAATGCCGCCGAGTTAATCCCAAAATAGCGACCCATTAGTATACACATGCCTTTGTCGGTGTCTTTTATAGAGAAAGTCCTAGTGTATTCAAAATGTGACGCTTTATAATGAACAGGAAGTGGCTTTTGAATCTTTTGCCGGCACCTGCACCGTCACTGACCGTAGGCCTATAGAAGAGGGGATTTATGGAGGTGCTCTATAGCTTTGGTGTTTCCCAAAATTTAAGATCGACTTGGCGCACCAAAGTGTAACCCTTTGAGCGCGGGCCAGAGGCGGCGGAACCAGGGGGGCAGGGGGGGGGGCACTGTGACCCCCCCCCCACTTTTTCATCCACCCTTAAAGTGCCCCTTTTCATGACTAAAAAGTGCCCCTTTTCTTGGCTAATAAAATGCCATTTTCATACTAAAAAGGGGCACTTTTATTACTAAAAAGGGGCACTGTTGATACAAAAAAGTGCCCCTTGTTACTTCATATGTCTTTTAAAACCCAAATTTTCGGCTCGCGCTTCAGTTCAGTTCAGTTCAGTTCAGTTTATTTACATATTCCAATCAAACAATGATAATAAGAACAATTATATGTCATTTCAAAACTATACATTATTTGATAAATCATAAAACGAATGACATCAGTAGCATAAGAAAGAAAGAAATATGAAGGAGCCCAAGTTAAAAGCTAAGCTTGTTACATTATAGGCTCCTTTGTGAAGATGATGTATAAGAATACATAAAGAAATAAATAAATACAAAGATATATAAATAGGAGTAACTGAATGAATGTGCATTAACATGTCATTTTTTTTTACATTGAATTATCTATCTGTACGCAATGGTAATAGTGAGGTTTACCGGGATGATGTCATCATTTTTCGATGTGTAATGACGACATCATCTCGGCACTGCATTATAATCATACATTAATAATATTATACGCAATGGAAAAAGTGAGGAGTACCGAGATGATGTCGTAATTTGTTGTAAAATGACGACAGCATCTCGGCACTGCATTTTACATATATATATTTTTTTGTTTACATTGAACTACCTGTCTGTACGCAATGGTAATAGTGAGACGTAGCGGGATGATGTAATCATTATTTTGATGTGTAATGACGACATCATCTCGGCACTACATTATAATCATACATTAATAATGATATACGCAAATGGAAAAAGTGAGGGGTACCGAGATGATGTCGTAATGTTGTAGAATGACGACAGCATCTCGGCACTGCATTATAAACATACATTAATACTGAGATGCCCATACATGTTTATGGGACTATAAAAACAATTGCTCATGTGTCATTTTCTGTCTGTGTTTTGTAACCCTTTAATAAATGGCATTTTAGCTTACATTTAAAAGTATGCAAAGAGGTTGATTCAATTATTGTTTTGGGGAGGTCAGACCATAACTTAGGACCAGTATATATAACAGTTTTTTGGGCAAAAAGAGTTCGTGTACGTGGTAGATGAAATAAATTACGTTGACGTGTGGGGTATGAATCCGCGCTCGCGGATACTAAATAGCGTCTATAATCCAAAATAAACTCAAATTCTAAGCCAAAAATTTTCAACTCGCGCTTCGCGCTCGCGGATCTTTAATAGGGTCTATAATTCACAATAAACTTCATTTTTAAGCTCATAATTTCAAATCGAGCTTCGCAATCGCGGATATTTAATAGGGTACATAATGCACAATTCACTCCAATTTTGAGCTCAAAATTGTCGGCTCGCAGATACTAAATAGGTTAGATAATGCACAATTCATTAACTCAAATTTTCAGCTCGCGCTTCGTGCTCGCGGATACTAAATAGGGTCTAATGAACAATCTCAAAATTTTCGGCTCGCGCTTCACGCTCGCATTCCTTTTGTTTCTCATCAATAAAGTACAAAGCCATTAAAATTTTCTGCGCACCCGTAGTTATTTGAATATTTTTCTCTTTAAGCCTCTGGTCTCAAGTGCCCCTTTTTCATCGTGACTCCCCACTTTCAAATTCGTTCCGCCGCCTCTGGCGCGGGCCCGTGAAAGGCGATTGTTACCCCTGTGGCGGAGCGATTTCTTGTACACTGACAGTATTATAGGAATTGGTAATGTTTTGTGCTTTCATTACTCCTTGCATCTAACTCGGGCATTTTCGTGATTTGTAGTAAATATAAACGTGAAAGTGCAGACATTTTTCTATCTAACACTTTAAGGCATAGCAGGCGCGTATCCAGGATTTCGCACCCCGGGGGGCCCGACGTGAATTGGCGCCCCTGTGTACTTTTCAAAATATGGCGCCCCCCCCCGGCAAACATAG
This sequence comes from Paracentrotus lividus, assembly GCA_940671915.1. Lineage (NCBI taxonomy): Eukaryota > Metazoa > Echinodermata > Echinoidea > Camarodonta > Echinidae > Paracentrotus > Paracentrotus lividus. The sequence continues at coordinate 95,166 of CALNVZ010001655.1, forward strand.
GCCTATGGCTTAAATGTATGTTGAAGGATTTTGAAAAATAATTTATTTGAAGTTTTTTTATTTTATTTATTTTTTTTTTAAATACTTGCCAATGGTGAGTTCATGGAAAAGAATTTTTAGGTATATGAGGCATTACCGCTATAGATGAAAATACGAATATTTCTAAATATCAGCGAAGCGCGATCAGATTTTTCCCCTCTACTTTACGATCAGAAAGCAAAGAATACTAAGCAATTAGGGTTATCAATTTTGTTTAGCTCTTCATCAGAATATCATATGAACGGGAGCTGTAATTTGTCCATCAAAACGATTTGAAAGCAAGCCATATAAAATCCTGTGTAATTTGTCTATCAAGTAATGTGAAATCAAACAAATGTTTATTGATGTTTTGTTGTTCAGAATCCTCATAATCTGGTTACAAGAAAGAAAAAATAGGCGAGCGTGAATCGCGAGCAGAAATTTGATGTATCGGAATGATCTCTGAAAACGTGACATTTCATGCATTCCTCAGGAACACAATGTAATAACTCTTTGGAAAATGAAGCGAGCGCGAAGCGCGATCGAAAATTTTGCTCTATGTAATAGAGACCTGAAGTTTAGGATCAATTTGGCCTCCATAAATTTAAGGACCGTATGTTGCCCAGTAATTTTACATGATTATGAAAGAGAGATGAATATTTATCTATCTAGCTGCTTATCTATCCTTCTGCTTCCCTCCCTAAGTTTAAGATAAATTTGGCGCCAACAACATTTGGCGCCCCCTAAATGTTAGTTTGAATTGGCGCCATACATGTACGATTTAGATGATTTGATGCCCCTGGCAAAATGCAAAATTAAATTAAAGTGTATTCAAATAAATTTAAATGTCTTGATGATTAGTATCCTATAATGCAAATTATGGTCAGAGGAAATACACAGGCGAGAGCGGAATTTTGATGTCTTTGAATGATGAGAAAACATGGCATTGCATACGTTCCTCAGGAACACAATGTAATAACTCATTGGGAAAAGAAATGATACGGGCGCGTAGCGCGAGCCAAAATTTTGCTATGTATATACAGGCCAGAAGGAATTAAAAATTTTAGGGACCATATTTCAAATACCAAGTTGTTGCCCCTTAGTTTCAGGTAAATTCGGCACACCTCCCTAAGTTTCAGGTCAATTTGGCGGTCCCTAAGATTTAGGTCAATTTGAAATGCAAAAATGAATGTAACGTGAAATCAAATATATTGAAATGTTTTGATGGTTAGAATCCCATGACGTAAATTTTGGTAAGAGGAAATACACAGGCGAGCGCGAAGCATGAACGGAAGTTTTGATGTATTCAAATGATTAGAAAACAGGACATTTCATGCTTTCCTCAGGAACACAATGTAATAATTCATTGGGGGGGGGGAAATGATGCGAGCGCGAAGCGCGAGCGAAAATTTTGCTATGTAGGGTAGATGTAGGGAATACCGGACAGTAGGGAATATCGGACGGTCACCACATGTCCAGCCCTAGCTGCCAACATAAGATCAACTGGGTTGAAATACCGGCATCTATTGGTCATGTGGTCTGTCTGGGAAGGTTGAATGCTGTATTCGACAACAACAAGTGAAAAATCTCCGAGAAAACTATCGCAATCTGTCAAGGTAGGAAAATTTGCAGCCTGAAAAATGGCCTGATGTAAAAATTGACATTTTAGAGAATGTGATGGTATAAAAATAAAATTGGGGCATGACCTCTATTTCATGCATTATGGACATGTGTGGAGGGTGGGCCAAACGTGTATGGATAGTTTGCACTATACAAAGCCTGTGTATTGGGGTGGCAGTGTGTTGAAAAGTGCTAGTCAGTCATTTTTTTTGTGTAGGAAATACCGGACACCACATGGACGGTTGTTTGTTTTACTTCCGGGTTGAGTTGCTAAGCATGTAGATCAAATAGTAAGTTGCATATTATATTTATTGATTAAATTGTTTGACAATTGTGAAATGTCTATTTCTCTTTATTATTATTGTGATATGTCATGATCTACATGAGATATAAAGTTATTCTGAGTGTTTTGAAATTTTGTAGTAAAATGCATATAATCTTCTAAATATGAATAATGTTATAAAAAAATCAATACAAACATGTTAAGTTGATGGTTTACATTCAAGTCAGTGCTTCCAGACAGATCTTTATACAAAAAAGGGTAAAAACATACTGTCCGGTATTTCCTACACTGTAGGGAATGCCGGACAATTTACGATGACGTCATTATTTGCATATAACTGCCTCAACACATATTTGATTACCTCAATTTTTTTGGAAAATAAAGTTGAATGATGTAGCTAAGCAATGAGAAACTTTTTCTTTTGTGATTTTATTGTTTTCATGTGCTAATTAAGCAAATGAGCCTAAGTGGCCGGTATTCCCTACATCATACAGACCCGGATGCATGAATTTTGAAATTTTGCTCTATCTATATAGGACCATTCTTGGTCACGTGTGTGACCGAAATTATGCAAAATCTTGACTTTAATTGGCTATAACTCTAACAATTTTAAAAATATATTGATTTAATGTTTATATCATGCTAATATATTTTGTTGGCTATCATTTGTAAATATTTTTTGATATTTACAATATGCATGTTCAAGGTCAGAGGTCAAAAGAAGTGGGTCACGTGTGTGACTTCACAGAACGGCATGATTTTGAAAGTTCAATTTCATTTTGAAATTCCTGTGAGTTTTAAAATGATGAAATGTTCTTATTGCTGTGAGATATGCATTATGGACCTGTTAACCAAAATATACCACTGGATAGGAGTCATCTCTGAAATTTCTTTTTTAATCTATTATTTTATGCCGTGATGTCGGGTCACGTGTGTGACATTTTAGTGGGTCACGTGTGTGACCTATGGCAAATTGTACAGAAAAATAAATATATTATGTATTATGCAATAAAATACATTTTGAGCAATTACTATATCCGCTGTGGTAAAAAATTTTATGAACTCAACCCTAGTCAGTCAATGGGGGTGTTTTGGTAGCTGTCAAGACAGGGGGAGGGGCGGGTAGGGAGGGGGGCCATGATGCCCCCTATAAGATCTTGGCTGTTGATCGCGCGAGCGCGCCGAAAATTTGCAGGATGGTAGTGTGTGATGTAACTGCAAGAAAGCACTGTTAATTTTCCCATAATAATAATAATTTATTTTATATGAATTAATTATGCTAATTTACGCATTGCATGAAATCAATTTTTTGTCAAAGTGTGAAGAACTACAGCTACTGGAGATGCTAATATTGTGTTTGCATAACTTTATAGGATTCCTAACCATTGTACTTGGAAAAAAAATTGATATTGAACTAAATTCCTTGTGTATTCATTGTTTTATGAATTTCTTTTGTATTTCCTTGTTTTTCGACCTTTTCTTTTGTTTGTTTGTTTGTTCTTTTTGTTGGTTGTTGTTTTTTTTTTGGTTGTTTTTTTTTTGCAAAAATTATTGCAGAATCATTTTGGAGCATAATAATGCTAAATGAATTAATTTCAGCAAATGAAAGTGAAAATAATCAGAATTATGACAGCCCCACCCAGCGGGTGACGTGTGTGACCAATTTGTTTGCTAATTAATAATCAAATTAAAACTTGTCATCGGATTTTATATTTAGTGAGATGAAAGGTACATTAATCTAGCTTTGAAGAAATAATTATAATATACCAGAGCCATGGTTAAGACGGGCATAAACTTTTCGTGTTTTCTGGTTACTTGTGTGTGGCATTTTGAGGGCAATTAATTTCCAGGGTTGATTATCTTAATATAATCAATTTAATAACATTTTTTTGGGGGTTAGATTAAAAGAAATAGGGGTAAATAATAATATAATGACAGTAATCAAGTAGGAAAAAAAATGGATTATTTTTATTCTGGTTTTTTACCCATCTAATTATCATTTATGTTAATTTATGCAAATGAGCATGAACAACTTGCAAAATCACGAAAAACATCAGTTAGCACGAAACTTCAGTCTTGCTGTATTTGAATTGCAGCTTAAAATCAAACAAGAAAAATTATTTGTCCCCAAAAGGGTTCACTTTTTCAAGAGAGTGGCCGAATAGCCTGGTCTTTTTTTTCAAGGCAGGACCATAGTTGGTCACACGACGTGACCCGTGGGTCACGTGAGTGACCAATTTCAAAGTTAATTAATAACTAAATTAAAAGCTATCATGGCTTCATATTTGGTGAGATGCAAGGCACATTAATACTAGCTTTGGAGAAAAAATTGTAATAATAATAGATCCATGGTTTTCGGGGGCTTAACCTTTTCGTGTTTTTGGGTACGTGTGTGACATTTGATGGCAATTAATTTCTTTAGTTAATTATCTTAAAACAATCAATTCAACACCATCATTTTTCATTTAAATTTAAAGGATGGAAGTTAAAAAAGGGTATAATGACAATAATCAAAGTAAGGAGACCGCAATATACAATCAAGTCAGGGTCAACAAATATATTGTTACTACCATTTTTATTCAATTTTTGGTGTCTTAATTTATGCAATGAGCTTGAAAATTTGTAAAATTAAGTAAAAATGCATTTCATGCTTCAGACATGCTCTAATTGATGTTGCAGCTTAAAAACAAGGACAGTCTTTATATTTTTCCAAAGGGTTCACTTTTCAAGAATGCCATGGCCATATTTTTAAAACTTATTTAAGAATGTGCCCTCTTAGTTCAGGTACAGTTCGGACGCCTTGATTTCGATCATTTCGGCGCCATATAGTTAAGCTCAATTTGCGCACCTATATTTAAATCGATTTGACATCCCTTAACTTTCAATTCAGGGTGCCCATGAAGTTCGGTCCATCTTGCGCCCGTACGTGTAGCTCATTTGAGCGCGTATATGTTGGACATAAATTTGAAATGCAAAAATAATATCATAATATATTAAAGGAAGAAACATAAATAAATAAAAAATGTAACGTGAAAACAAGTAAGTTTATGTTTTGACGGTGATCCTCCATAATGCACAATTCTGGTAAAGAGAGAAAACATAGGCGTGTGCGAATAGGGACGGAATTTTGATGCATTCGAATGATTAGAAACAAATTTTTTACGGGCTTTTTCCTCGACACAATGTTAATAAATCAATGGGAATATATATGCCGTGCTGCGAAGCACGAGCGAAAATCTTTTGCTATGTTTTACAACAAGGGGCATGGGAATTTAAAATTTTGCTATTTCTTTTAGATAGAGAACCCATTTTGAAAGACCTTCCTTTTTTTTTATGGTGTGTGGTGTGTGTGTTTTCTGGGGCCCTTAGTTTCAGGAATATATAATAGTTTGGAGCCACTAAGTTAAGATAAGCATTTGGCACCCTAGCTCAGGTCAATTCGGCGCCCCTACAATTTGAGCTCATCTGGCGTCCTTTTTATTTTAGATCGATTTGGCCCCATTACTTCAGGTTAAATCAGCGCCTTACGTCTCAGTGTCAATTTCAGGCGCCCCTTAGCTTTTCAGATCATTTTTTGGCGCCCTACGTTTGATCTAGATTTGCGCCCCTCTAGTTTAAGTTCGTTTTGGCGCCACCCTAATTAAGGTCGATTTGGCTGCCCCTAGTTTAGGTCGATTTTTGCGCCCCTAAATTTAGAGTTGATTTGGCATATACCCCATTCTAAGTTTCGGGTCACTTTGGCGCCCTCGCGCTTAAGCTCATTTTGGCGCGCTCTAATTTTAAGTTTGTGTTGGCGCCTCCTAATTTTTAGGTCGATTCTAGAGCGCTAAGTTTAAGGTCAATTGGCGCCCTATGTTTATAAGGCTCATGTTGAGCGCCTTAGTTTAAGGTCCCTGGTTCGGCCCACCCTAAGTTTATTGCAGTGGTTAGTTACTGCATTTGGGGCCCCTAATTTTTTTTAGGGCGCCCCTTCCACTCTCCTTTTTCTTTGAGCCTTACTGGTTTAAGGTTGCGATTTCGGCGCCCTCGTTTATACTGTAGGGGCCTTGCATTCAGGGTTATTTTGGCCCGCCATTTAAGTTCGTGGTGAATTTAGGCCTAACGTTTAAGCTCATTTGGCTCCCCCGGTAGTTTATGTCGATTGGCGCCCTAACCATTTAAGGTGTATTTGGGCCCCCTAAATTTAAGGTCGATGGGCGCCCCATGTATAAGGTCGATTTGGCGTGCCCTTAGTTTGACTGTCGATTTGCGCCTCTAAATTTAAGGGTCGATTTGGCGCCCCTAAGTTCAAGGTTCAATTTTGGGCACCCCTAGTTTCATGGTCGTTTGGCGCCCACTAAATTTAAGGTCGATTTGGCGCCGCTACAGTTTAAGGTCAATTTTGGCGTCCTTAGGTTAACTGTCGATTTGGCGCCCCCTAATTTTGAGGTCGATTTGGCGCCCTAGTCAAAGGTCAATGTGCGCCCACTTAGTTTACTGCTCGGATTTTGGCGACCCCTCATTTTTTAAGGGCGCCCTTTCCCACTCTCCTTTTCCCTTCTCTCTTTCTCCTCTCTCTCTTCTTTTTTTTTCTCTCTTGTTTTTTCTTCCTTCCTCTTTCCCCCTTTTTTCCATTCCTCTTTCCCCTCTTTTTTCCGCTTTCTCTTTTTTTCTCTCTTGTTTTTTCTCTTTCCTTCCTCTTTTCACTTTTTTCCATCCTCTTTCCCTTTTTCCCCTTTCTCTTTTTTTTCTCCTTGTTTTCTTCCTCTCTTTCTTTTTTCCCCCTTTTTCTCCTCTTTTCGGGCGCCCCCTGGCCGCCCCCCGGGGAGCCGGGCCGGTAAGCCCCCCCCCGAAACGGGATGCATAGTCATCAAAACCAAAAATAAGACGCGTTATTTGTAAAGAAAAACAGTAATTTTGGCAGAAGTTCCGCTTTCTTCCTTTCCAGTCGATTCACAATGCAAAGTGGGTAATGCGTGTACAGCACTCACGGTTCGATCAATGAGCCTAATGAATAGCACTTGAAAAGAGGTCCTGTTTCTTTCAAATTATTTCTATAAAATATGGATTAAAGATCATAGCGGCCGGCTTCTCACCTCTGGACAATGTCACCTTTGACTAAGCACCATTCATTAAAAGCGCAGGTGTAAGTTTTGAAGTAAAAGCGGAACTTTTAACTTATAATACCTACTGCATTTTCGGCCTACTTTACATTTCATTACATCATTATAGTTACAACAAACTAGTACAAGCTAAATGTCAGATAATCAACCCCTCTCATTATCGTGATAAGTATATATAACCTAGCGAGAATCGGAAAACGACAGGCTTAATCTACATGCAAGTAAGCTTGACTATTGCAATGCTTTATTGTTTGGAATGCCTGATACTTTGATTTCCAAGTTACAAAGAGTTCAAAATGCATGTGGGCGATTCTTTGAAAAGTGAACCCTTTTTGGAAAATATAAAGTTTGTCCTTTTTGTTTTTAGGCTGCACATTCATATAAAGCATTGTCTGAAGTTTCATGAAATGCATTTTTTATCTTAATTTTACAAATTTTTCAAGCTCATTTGCATAAATTAACATGCAAAAAATT